>PVIW01000111.1:401400-801915 GCA_004026585.1 Noctilio leporinus
GGGGGGGGGGGGGGGGGGGGGGGGGGCTCCGTTTCATGAAGGGGCCGTACAGTTCCTGCCCAGGTGAGCTGCAGCATTTTCCTTTATACCATTCCCCCAGCACAGGTTTACCCTTGGGCAGGTCACAGCAGAGCTTGGACCACTCTAACGGCTCTCGTGTAGCTATGATTCCTAAGTCATGTTTGTGTAACTTTCTATGGCCGAGTCACCCCACAGGGCTGCCTTTCAGCCTTCATTTTGTTCCAGAGCTTCTTGATACCACCACCGTGGGAATGCACACAATGAATCATAGGACCAAGCCTACCAAGATGTTTCAGGCATTGTCAAGAGGCGCTGGTGGGGACTGCAGGACACTCCTACCACCAGCTCATGTGCTCAGGATGTGATCAGGCTGCTGTTCCCATCCTTGTTTTGGCTCTTCTCAAACTGTCCCCACTGTCAACATGCCTTTCCTCTCGCAGAACCTCCTCCAGATTCACTCACCCTGCACCAGGCTCATGCCTCTCTTCACGGGGGGTAGGACTGTGGGCACCATCACCCCTAGGGGGCTTGTCCTCCCTGCTAAGCTTCCCCTTTGCTACTCTCTCCAGTCCAGTCAGCTGTCAGTGGGGTGAGGAGGTTGACAGAGTTTGGACACAGCGGACAGCAGGTGAGTCATCCCCCTAGATTTACATGGTGAGAAAAGAATGAGTGGATGTGCTGATGGGGAAAAAATGACTTTCAGGTTAAAAGTACAGCTGAATCAAGCGTTAGTCATTGGGCCCAGGGGAGGAGGAAGCCCTCTCTGAGATAGGCCACGTACGTGTATGGGGGTGCTGGTGGTTAGACAGGAGAGGTTAGAGAGGAGAGGTCTGGAGTTGTTTACTAAGTATAGTCTGAGAGTAAACTACAGACCATTTAGATTCATGGAAGACCACCAGTAGGCTTCAGTGAGGTTCTTCTGTGCGGGCGACTCTGCTTGTTGCCCCTTGGCTGGCTCATAGACTATTGTCATTGGGAAGGAAACATGGGAAGAAGCTAGCACTGGTGAATTGGTATTAGACTTCATGGTAAAGGAAGCATCCAAGTTTCTGGAAACTTTTCCCAAAAAAGAGCATGGATATCCCCTGTATCTAAAATGATCAAGGGCCAATCTGAAGCTGCAGGTGGTACCAATTCATCTGCCACAGCCCTTGAAGATCCATGAACCTATGGCTCCTCCATTCATCAACTGAGGACAGAAGGACCGAGTACCAAGCAATTGAGAGCTCAGTCCCTATAAGGACGGGGAGATAAGGGAGCGTTCATCTCCTTCATTGAAATTGTTTCTTTCTGTTTTTGCAAGATTCTTGGTCTCTCACTCTCTCTCTTGCCCTTCAGATTGGCTCTCTCAATCTACTATGAACCATCCACATCTTCTGTCACACATGCCATTCCCCTCTGGTCTCTGAGGTACAAACCCAGGAGTCTCCTTGGATTTAGTAAATTTACAAAGACTTTTTATTCCTGTCCTGACATCAATCCTGCCCCTTGCCTCCCAATTCCACTATTCTTCCCCGCTTACTCCCCACAGTCTACTGCCATCAAGTCGCTTTGGGCCTTGATAGCATCATGATGGACCCCTGGCTGTTGATTTGCAGCTGGTATTTCCCTCCCCCAACCTTGCTGAGTCATGCTAGGATGACAAGATGGTGAACTGCGTCAAGAATGGCTACAGCAGCTCCTTCAGGATCGTCACATGCAGCAGAGACTACTATCTATGTGCTAAAAATCTATTTCCTTCTTCCAGGCACTCAGCTAGCCTACTTTCCCCCATCTACCATGGACTTAAATGCAGCATATAACTGAGTTCTAGGTGTGACCAGCCCTTTAAGCAGCGTCAGCGACCAGCAGACCGCGGGGCTTCGGGATGGCAGTATTACAGATGAAAGGTGCCTGGCTCCCTGCATGACTGTCAGGAGGGACGACACCACCAGTGAGACTAGACTTCTATCTCCATCGGCAGGAAATAAACCAGAGAGCCAGGTGGGACTTCACAAGAGGGGGACGCTCGGCCTGGCTGAGCCACCACAGCCTCCTTGCCATGGCCAGAGGTGCCGCACAGGACAGAGTAGCACCGGGCCCCGAGGCCACTTCTGCCATCGCAAGGGCCTGGCTGACCTCCCCAGATACGACGCAGAGGGCATCTGAGGGAGGAGGATGGGCTAGGGCGGAACTCGAAGCATTTTCTTGAAAAGGACCGTTTTGAGCTTGAAAGGAGTGTTGAAGCAGGAACTTCAGGCCTGTTAACCAGTAAATTTGAGTTTCCTTTCTGCACTTGCAGGGGAACTGGCATTGGCACTTGCTTCATAGGTTGCTGTGAGAATTAAAGAAATAGCACGCATAAAGCATTTGGAAATCAGCAGGTTTAACTGATGTCTTTGCTGTGACCATTGTTCCTCAGACAGGTGGCACTCCCGGGCATGACTAGGTCAGTTATGAGAAATAAGACGTTATATTTATTTTGTACCTCTGGGTGTAGCGTGAAAAAAAATCTCTGCGACCCTAACACTTAGTAACAACAGGGTTTGAGTAGGGATTTGTGGCTTTGAAAGAATATTGTCCCCTTAAATTCTCTCAACAATACCACAGTGGGGGAGATCATTTCCACCTTTGTTTCACAGGTCCTCACAGGTCCTGAGACTAATCCTCAGCGAGTCTGACTCACCCAAGGTCATGTTTCTAGCAAACACTGGAGCTGGCTCTGAAAATCAGGGCTCCTGACTGCAAACTCTGCTCCTCCAACTCTGTCGCTCCTGGAAATGGGCCCACAGCCACCGGAGAGGCCAGGACCCACCACCTACTTCTCCGGTCTCTAGACTTCCCTCCTACAAAGAAACTTTTGTTTAGTAGGTCTGGGGTGCTGAGAAAGAAACAGGGTTACAGAGGGCCCCAAACATGCGGTGGTGAAAGAACAGATTCTCTGGCTAACTTAATAAACGCTGGGCTAATTAGTGCAACAAGCTCCCTGTGCAGCAATGTGTTTCAATGACCCCAAGCGCCTCCAAGTTTTCCCACAGCATTGAGTGGCTGCAGAGCCATCTGTGATCTTAGAGACAAGTGACCCAGAGGTGCAGAGGCCAGGTGGCCTTTCCTCATCATGCAGAATCGGAGGCGACTCAGATATGGGGGGATCCCCCCATTATAAAAGGTGAAAGTGGCTGGTGAAGGTGGCCAGCGCCATGCACAGGAGGATGAAGTCAGGTACCCGTTGGGGAGCTACCCAGCTAAAGGGTTTGTGCTTCTGTCTGAACTGAAAAGTTAAGATCTCTTCTTGCCCTGGCTGGTGTGGCTCAGTGGATTGAGTGCCAACCTGTGAACCAAAGAGTCACCAGTTCAATTCCCAGTCAGGGCACATGCCTGGGTTTCAGGCAGGGTTTCCAGTGGTGGGGGTGAGGGGTGGAGGGACATGAGAGGTAACCACACATTGTTGTTGCTTTTTTTAAAAAAGATTTTATTTATTATTTTTCATAGAGAGGGGAAGGGAGAGGCAGAGAGGGAGGGAAACATCAATGTATGGTTGCCTTTCACCTGCCTCCAGCTATGGACCTGGCTGGAGACCTGGCTTGCAACCTGGTTATGTGCCCCGGCTGGGAATCAAACCAGCGACCTTGGGTCCACAGGCCGGCACCTTATCCACTGTGCCACCAGCCACGGCTCATTATTGTTTCTCTCCTTCTCTTTCTCCCTCCCTTCCTCCCTCTCTAAAAATAAATAAATAATCTTTTAAAAAAAAATTTTATTGTTGTTGTATTACATCCATCCCCTTTTTGCTCCCCTCTGTCCCCTAAATAAATAATCTTTAAAAAAAGATACCCAATACATATTCACTTCAACACTCAGCAGGTTTATTATTTTTTAAAGTATATTACCTAAAATAGGGGTTATAAAGGGTGATGGGTGCTTCACAGAATTCAGGTCAGCTGGATCCAGAGATGGGAGAGTCCTTGGTACTGTCCCTGAGCAGGCTGGCTGGTCTTGTGGTCACACCTGCCTCCTCCTCTCTTTGTGGGCTGGCTGGCCTCCCAGTAGCCTGCAAGGGTAACTCCTCCTGATTGAAATTCCAGGTTCCCAGGGGAGGGAATCTGATCTACCTGCACTGTGGTGGGGGTGGGGTCTCCACGGGTGCTGTGGTTGCATTGGCTCCAGCTGTCCCCACCCTTCCCCTAGTGCTCTCACAGGCCTGCCCTGGGGATAAGCGGCGAAGTAATCAAATGCAGGGCGGGCCTTTGGTCCACAATGCAGAAGAAGAAGCTGACTGCATGTGGAAGAGAGTTCAGTTATTCTGCTTTGTTTTTTCTTTCTTTTTCTTTAAGAGGAAGGATGGAAGGGAGGGACAATGGAGGGAGAGGAACATCAATCTGTTGCCTTTCACACACAAACCCCGACTGGGGACCTAACCTGCAACCCAGGCTTGTGCCATGCCCCTGAATTGAACAGATGACCTTTCACTTTGCGGCATGACGCCCAACCAACTGAGCCACACTGGTCAAGGCTGTCATGGTTTTTTTTTTTCAGAAGGATGAGGGTTTTCTTTCCATCTGAGCCTTTTCCTACCATCCACTCTGAGGGCTGCTCTCACTCCAGGCATAGAAGTGGCAGCTTCACGTAACAGGTAAAAGCCATTTTTGTGACAGACCCACCTACCTGTGCTCTAAAATGTCCAATTTCTTCTCTGTGTCCAACAGCCAGACCCTGGCCCTGTGACAGGGGCCATCAGCCTTTAGACACATTTAGGACTTTGCACTCTGTACTCTGCCTCCTGCGACTGCCTTTTTTCGTCATTTGGTGGAGGGTAAGCCTGCTGACCCCACGGACTCTCACTCTGGGGCTCAACTGCTGAGGAAACCAAGTCAGAAACGTGTGGCCCAACCTCATGTGACATTTTGACTGGGTGGGGGTTTTGCTTTCCTGGGTGGATGATTTCTGATGCAAAAGACACATTTGAGGGTCTGTGTCCCCATGTGGCCCCCACATCATTAGGAAAACTAACAGTGTTACTTTACCGTAAGTCAGCGTTCACAGGGAAGTTATGAAACTGAGGAGGTGCACGTGGCATTTAAAAATGTACACTGTCTTTTCCTGGAAGATGTGTAAGCCAGATGCTTCTCAGGTCAGACCAGCCTGAAAGCACAAGAGATCTCGGGGAACCCCTAGCTGCAGCCCCTCTAAGGGCACATTCTCTTCGGGACCACACCACCTCTGCACCCCGCTCACTGCCCACTCATCTCCCCGTTCCTGTCCACCGCTGATGGGTGCGGAGGGCTTGTCCTCTGCACAGAGACCATTCTTCTGACCTGGTCCTGGTTCCTTCTCTGCAGCATCAGTCACAGTATGAGGAGGCCATGGAGGGAAACTTCCTCCCTCCTGGGGCTAACACTGCATTATTCAGGCCCAAGCTGGGACAGCCATTCCACCATTGCATTCAGCCCCTCTAGCGGTTTCCCTCTCTGAGGGAACTCAGCCTGCCCTCATCAGAAAAGTGACAGAGAAGATGAGGGTGATATTTATGGTCTCTTGCTAGAGACTGGTGTCATCGCTCAGAGGGTCACTACCAAGATTGCTTTCTCCAGAGACATTTTGGTGCCACCATCCTAAACGAGACCCGGCCAAGGTCAGATGCGCAGCAATGCCTGACCCAAAGATGTGCTTTGTTTGTTCAGCCATTTATCTCCACTGTCGTTATAAGAAAGTAAGATTCTATCTGAGAAAACTTGACAGCAAAACTCGAAGGCAGGCTCAGGACTGTCCCACTGCCTCAGAGGATCGGATTTGCTCACCTTGTCTTTGCCACAGGCTGGATTATGGAAGACAGTAATGGAAGCAGCAAAACTTAGCAGGTACCTTCTAATCCTTCGTCACTGTAGTAATGACTGTGGGCTGGCCCCACGCCATACACTGAGGGACACAGTTCTAGGGCCTCCACGGGAACAAAATAGATGTGTGCACAGAGCCACAGTGGCCCTGATCCATATCCACCAAGGATATGGATCCCTCCCTCTTCATAATCAATGAAGGGAGGCCAAGTCAGCAAACGTGTGTGTGTGTGTGTGTGTGTGTGTGCAAAATTCCCTACACTAGGCTGGGACTTTTAGGTGTACAATTGAATTCCTTCATGCCTTTCTTGTGAAGTACATTTTATGATTTCCACTGTAGCACTGAAGACCTGGAGGCTCACACTGGGAAGAAATGGCCACGACCTTCTGAACCAAAGATCTCAAGCTACCCAGCATCCTCAGAGGTGTGAACTTTCCTCCCTAAGGTTTGATAATGGTCCAGGGCCCTGGGGAGGGTTGTGGGGGAGCCTCAGACAAGAGTGAATGAGGTTTGTGTTTAGGGCCTTAGAGCAACCTTCACCCCACTCAAAATACCCGACATTGGTAACATCCAATCATCCAACCCCTGAAAGCTGAAAAGGCTATAACTTTGGTAACTTTTTTTGCAGGATGCTCAAAGGGCAAAAGCCCCAAATCCCGCACGAGCCTCTCCATGAGGAGTTTCAGGCTCCAAGGTGAACAGTATTCATGCAGCTCAGAAAATCACCTTTCAGCCCTGCTCTGTCTCCAAAAGCCAGCTGGAAACTGTCTGCAAAGCTCCATATACGGAAAAAAAAAAAGACGCTGCTGTGACTGAACCATCCTGAGGCTTTCAGATGAGGCTCTCTCTCCCCCCGCCCCAATTTGCACAATAGAACTGCTGGGTCTGCACCAGGTCATGCAGCCAGTGGAAAGCATGCGATGGCCCCACCATGTCAGGAACAAAACAGGTCCCAGGCACCATGACTCAATTCAAAGGAATACCATAGAGATAGCTTTAAAGCAGGGAAACTATCATTATTTATAGATGATCTGATCACAACAGTTGAAAAGCACCATAAAATAAAATTATTGGAAATTTTGAGTTCCAGAAGGTGGTCATAATTTTTTAAAAAGCAAAATCGATGTCCGTAAAGCCATGTAATAACCAATTAGAAAATGTGATGTAATAAAAGACTCATTCACCAAAACAACCATAACAATAAAATAAAAGAAGATAAAATGAAATACCTAGAATACACTTTAAAACCATGTGCACGATAGATGAAGAGAATAATAAAACTAAAGCAAGAGACATAAAAGGAAGCCTGAATAAATAATGAGATATCTTGTTCTCAAATGGGCGATTTAATATTTGGGATTTTTTTCAGATGTTGTTCTGATTTCTAGCTTAATTGCATTGTAGTCAGCAAGCATAGCTCATATGATTTCAACTTTTAAAAATTTGTTAGGGTTTATTTCATGGCCCAGAAAAGAGTCTACATGAATATTCTATGTTGTACTTGAAAATTATGTGCATACTGCTTTTACTTTTGTTGGATGGAATAGTCTATAAATGTTAATTAGATGAAATTGTTTGAGTTTTCTATCTTGGCTGTTCTATCATTTTTTCTGCTTGTCCTATCATTTTTTCAGGAAGGTATGTTGAAGTCTCTCACCATAATTATGGATACGTGTGCTTCTCCTTTCAATTCTATCATTTTTTGCTTTATATATTTGTTTGGTGCATTAACCAAGATGATATATATGTATATTATAATCAATATATATAAGATATATATTATAATCAACAGAGCCTCAACATACATATCTTCTTGGTGACTTGGCCTCTTTGTCATTAGGTAATATCCCTGTTTATCTTTAGTAATATTCTTTACTCTGAAATCTGCTTTGCAATAGTCAATATAGAGATTGTAGCTTTCTTTTGATTATTGTATGCATGGTGTATCTTTTTTCATCCTTTTATCTTCAACCTACCTATATCTATCTGTATGTGTCAAGCTACTTTCCTCTGCTTTTGCAGTCAATCTTTTAAAATTATTTTAGATTATTTACAATGAATGCAATTTTTGGTAGGGTAGACTTTAAATTTACCATCTTGCTATTTGCTTTCTATTTGTTTCTCTACTCGTTTTTCTTTTATTCCTGTCTTTCTGCCTTCTATTGTATTAATTGAATATATATATTTATTTTTAAAAGATTTTATTTGTTATTTTTAGAGAGAGGAAAAGGGAGAGAGGCAGAGAGGGAGGGAGACATCAGTGTACAGTTGCCTTTCACCTGCCTCCAGCTACAGACCTGACTGGAGACCTGGCTGGAGACCTGGTTATGTGCCCTGGCTGGGGAATTTAATTGGATATTTTAAAACAATACTTAACATTGAACAGCAATTAGGAAAACAGAGTCTTTTAAGCACCATTTGTAAGTTTAAATTAATAAAATTTTTCTGAAAAGCCACTTGGCAAGATGAATAAAAATGTATACTCTTGCATATCCCTCTTTGACCAAAAATGTTGAGAGGAACTGCAGAGTAGAGGCTAAGCAGGTAGGATTTCATATCAAACCATCTGGGTTGTAATCCTGGTTCTGCCACACACTTCCTATGTGATATTGGGCAATTTAATTAATCTCTCTGTTTTATTTTTAGTGTCTGTCAGCTGAGTGTATTAAATGCCTACCTCACTGGGTTATCATAGGAATTTAATGAATTAATATCTGTAAAACAGTTAAAATGGTGTGGTGAATGTTCTTTGGATGGTTACTACTGTAGATTTATTGTGGCAATCACTTTGAAATGAATATAAATGTTGAATCACTAAATCAGATGTCTGAAACTAATATAAGACTGTGTCACCTATAATTTTAAAAGATTTAAAAATAATAAGATAAATAAAATAGTGAATGGCACATTTTGGATCTATTACATCAACATGAGTGAGTGTTTGCTATTAATACATCAGTAGTGGTCTTCATGAAATTCCTCCTTGAAATCTTTGGGTCATCCAAGCAAAGATTACCTTGTAAGATTCTTTTCTTCCTGCTGACCACCTGATGGTCACTTAAATTAGTTGAACCTGTAGGTTCTAAATTGTAAGGGAGATGATGTGATAGTATGATAGTGCAACAATTTGAATTTAGATGAGAAGATGTTTGAATTTTATCACTGTGCTTGACCTTTCGAGGATTAACGATTTGCGTGTATCTTAGCCCACAAATGTCAGGACACTTACGAGCCATGATAGTGTTCTTAATGTTCAATTTACACCATAAATGAAAAACCCATCTGGTCCTGCCATGGGGCCAACCCAATGGGACAGGCCATGCCCTCCATCATGTGCCATCACCATTACACCTGCTGAAACAAGGTGACAGAATTTTTGCCCCTTTTCTGACTGAAGGACACACAAGACCCCTTAGAGACATGGAGGTAAGGACCCATGTGACTAGGGAAAAAGAGTCTGTCTTGGTGGCACTTACAGAGATAAGAGACTTCCTTTACTGTTGAAATATCCGGTAGTTCTACTTTTAGAAATTATCCTTCAAATAATTATTATAATAGTAAAACAACTCAAGTATACATCCCTGGTCCATTATTTAAACAGACCACAGTTTATCTATGTAATGGAATGCAAAGCCATTAAAATTATTGCCATGGGCCAACATTTAACAAAAGGGAAAGATTCCCATATCATTGGGTGGATTACTTTGGTTGCATTTATAGTATGAGCATTCATTTATTTTCTTCACTGAAATTATATCCATTTGATATAATGTTTTTTTGGTTTATTATCTGTTGTCCTCACTAACAAAAGATCAGGGAATTTAAGTTTACTGCTATACCTAGAATCTTGAACATCATAGGAACATACAAATTCAAAGATGCTTGTTGAATAAACAAATGAATAAATGAATTCCAGTTCTGTATATTATGTATCCCTATTTCTATATGTACATGTCCTGTAGAGAGACATTGGGAAAGTTAGTTCACCCAAAGGCTGGCAGTCATCAGCTCTTTGTATTAGATGCTCTCTTTCTCTCCTCTCCAATCCCTCACTCCCCAGCTACATATCCAAAAATATAAAATTAATATATGAATGCATTCTTATTGTGTAAATTTCCAACAATATGAAAAAAACCTGCATAGCTCAAAACCAGAACTTCCCTTTCATTCTCTCCTCCCTCCTCACCTAAGCTTGCTGTCCTTCCCAGAGATAACCATTGTTACCAGTTTTGTGGGTATCTTTCTGGATTTGTAAAAACACATTCACGTACAGACAGACACAATTTGATTTGTGTGCATTCTTTAAACAAAGCAGGACTAGGCTGTACATACTGTTTTGTAATTTGCTTTTTTTTAATTTATCAAAGTGTTTTCCATATCAGTACATATGATTCCTTTCTGTTCTTTTTAGCTACTGCACATTAATTTATAAGATGCATACCTAGCATGGATGTAGTGTTGCTTATTTTACCACAACCCAATGATGGGCATTTAGGTGAGAGCTGCTGTTTTGCTCTCACAACTACTATGCTGCAGTATCATCTTACTGGGGTCTTTGCAGCCATTGTGTGCATTATAGAGATAAGATTTGAAAGTGCAACCAGATGTAAAAACCTATGCATTTTATATATTGATGGTTTCTACCAAACTGTCTTTTCCAAAGGCAACACTAACTTACTCCCCTACTATTAGGTGAGAATGCCACTTCTCTATTCTCTTGTCAACACTGAATCAGATCACTAATCTTCCAATGTGTTGCTGGTGTGACAGGTAGGAAAATAGATCCTTACATTGTTTTAGTTTGCATTTCTCTGAGAACTGGCAAGATTGAGCATTTTGACCTGTGCTTATTAAATATTTCTTCTGGGAAATCAGTGTTTTCATTCTTTGTTCTTTTTCTTTTCTTTTCTTTTTTCCACAGTCATTCTTGTTTATTTGACAAGAGAAACTATTCCTTAGCTCAAATATTCATGTTTCATAGTTCAGGAGCACAGGTCAGTGACACACTTCCGTGAAATTCAACCCATAGAAATTCTTTACGTTCCAAGATCACCTTGTACTCTGAAAGATACCAGCCTTCCTATCTCCTCAAAATCCTTCCTGGAATCATAGTTTCTGTAGGAATCTGCATACGCCTTCTTTCTTTTTCCAGCCACACCAAACGTATAAGCGGCTGAAGCCCCCAGGGATACAAGAATGGCTCCATTTATATGAAATCGCATGCACTTGGCCAGAAGGTCAGAGTGCTGGAAGGCATGGTAGCTGTATTCCCCTCAACACCAACATCCTTCAGGATGAGAAATGGACAAAGCTCCAGCAACGAGCAGGAGCATAGATCTTCGTTCATTTTCTTGTTACATTGCTTATCTTTTGCTTATTGATTTGTAATATTTTAACCCTGTATAACTTGATTTATTGATCTTTTATAACATATTTAAAGCCTTCCCTTCCTCAAGATCAGAAAAATAGGTCCTACGTGTTCTCCTAATGGTATTTATAGTTTCCCTTTTTATATTAAGTATATAATATATCTTTGTGTTTATTCGTGTTTATGATGTAAGATAAACATTTCACTTTAAAAGTTAAAAACCAGCCCTGGCTCGTGTGGCTCAGTGGCCTGAATTTCCTGCCGTAGCCTCCAGCAGGCTCCGATTTCAGTTCTACTTTCAGTCCTTAGTTCCAGTTCTCTTCTCTCTCACAAATGTTGGGTCTCAGATGTTCAGGGTTGCCTGCCTGTTGAACCAGATGAGGAGTGGGTATAACATGGGTCCTCAGAATGTCCTGCGTTATGAGGGTGAGGATGAATCTGTCAAGGGAGAGAAGGGAGGCGAGGGAGCTGAAAATCCCTCTGAACACCTGTTAAGCGTCAGGCCTGTGCTAAGCACCTCACGTCACTGCACTTGTTTCTTCTAAATATCCTCTTAAACCAGATGCTATAATCTCCAGTTCCACGTGAGCAAACTGAGAGTCACTGAAGCTAAGTAACTTCTAGGTTGCCCAGCTCGTGTGGGGGATAATGAGGTTTTACACTCAGGTCTGCCTGGTGCCAAAGCTCACAACCAGCTCTTCCTCTTCACCAAAAGAAGAGATCTGGTGTCTCTTAGGATCTGGAGAGCTGATGCCTGGCTTGTGCTATGTTCAAATGTGAACTACTTGTGCCACCACTGCATCACTTTCCCTGTCTTCCACCCGAGCCTATGGACATGAGCCAGAGGCTGGTGTACATGTCAGAAGTACAGCCCCGGCCCACGTAACCTCAAAGGGGAACCTGGGAAGACTGATTCGCTTATCCTGACCCAGCTTTATAGGGAACTATGTACATCTTGTTCTTCAGTATTCTTGGTTTTTAATCATGATCCCATCTCAGGCTCTGGATATGAATCCATTAAAGGAAATATCATGCTTAATACTTGGGTTTTTAAAGCTTTGTACTCAGTGAGTAATCTCATTGCTCATAAAGAGCACTGCCATTATTACCTGGTTGCGTTTTAAGCCTCATGAGATGCCTTTGTAGCACTAGAATAGATCTCTTACTTTCAAAATGGGGTTGAATTTTTCTTAAGAAAGAGAACAGTACCCCAGGCCTCCCAGCATTGCCTTCTCCTTTGCTCTAGGATATGTAAAAATAAACATGGTCTGTTTACTTCTGAAAGATCAGGAAGTACCAAACCTTGAGGTTATGGGGCAATGGTTAACCAGGCCTCTAGGTCCAGGCCATGCCAGGATACACTTGGAATTGCTCTACTTAATGTGGCCTAATATAAGTTTGTTTCTATCAAATCCATGCCTCACTTTTGAGTCAATTACTCAGCTAAAAATTGGGGTAGAGAGAATTAATGGAATTGTGGGAACTGAAGTTCAAAACACTAGAATCTCAGCCCTGGCTGGTGGCTCAGTGGATAGGTGCCAGCCTGCAAACCCAAAGGTTGTTAATTTGATTCCCAGGCAGAGCACATAACCAGGTTGCAAGCCAGGTCTCCAGCCAGGTCCCCAGATAGAGGCAGGTGAAAGGCAACCGTATATTGATGTTTCTCTCCCTTTCTGCCTCTCTCTAAAAATAATGAATAAAATCTTAAAAGTAAAACAGAACACTGGAATCTCAACTATTATTTTTCCCTCATACTTGGCTCTTTATTTGTACCCTTTATTCTGATGCTATTCTTGTTGAACCTGAACTTGTGCTAAGGCGGTAGGACTATTGTTGGTTTACTAAGAAACAATAGTTCCAGGCATGCTAGACTCCTGGCCTTCCCCCACACTGTTTATTTTGCCCGGAATGTGTTTCCTTCCATGTCTGCATATCCTCAAGGCTCTGTGTAAATACCTTGATCCTTGTGCAAGTAAGTGTCCTTGGGTCCTTCAGCTGCCAGTTGTAAGATGGCAGGTAGGAACAGAAAGGAAGGATTCTAGGACGAGATTGCCACAACCCATTCATGTTTCAGCTCTGCCACATGGTAGCCATAGGAACTTGGTAAAGTTTCTCACTGTGCCTACACCTTAGTTTCCCCATCTGTAAAATGGGGATAATAATAGTACCCTCCTCAAAAGTTAATAGGGACATTAAATAAGCTATTACAAATATAGTTCTTTAAACAGTGCCTGGCATATAGTAGGTACTACAGGAATAAATAAAGCAAATAATATTTTCTCCTTTGACCTATTAATAAACTTCAATTATATCTTTTTATACTGCATCTCAATGTCTACATTTTATTATATAAGTGATCTTGTCTAAATAAATAAATAAAAATAAATTATCTTGCCAAATTTTCTAGATTAAAAATTCCTGGAAGGGAACTTATATCTGTTTCTGGCTTAATCCTCTCATTGCAAGTGACAAAACCTATAACTGACAAAACATCATGGGTACTGTTTTTCTTATCCAGAGGAATTGGATTCTTCCTCAATCATCTCCTTGGAGAATGTTCTAGAAAATCTGCTTCCTCTCAGAGAAAGCACATTGGAATGTACATCTACCAAGGATCCATTCATCCCGTGGCCACTGGAAGTTTGGTGTGGCGGTGAGGAAAGGCATCAAGGCCAGCTCCCAGGATGTCTGTTTCCTGGGAGCAGCACCAGAGATTCAGACATTTTTGTCAGCTCACTCAGGTAGAACCTATTTGCTCATGGAGGCCTAGTTCATTCATGCCCAGCATCCAAGATGTTGCCAACAGACCAAATGGCAAGTCATTGATTTTCATTGAGAAATAGGTCTCCCAAGGAAGTACTTAAAAGCTATTATTGGCAGGTTAGCCAATATGGAAATTTATTTGAAAAGCCAAATCAATATCAGAATACTACCCAGTGAGTACAGAGTTGAATACTCTTTCTATATTCCTGTCCAGTCATTACAGCTTCTGCTATGGCATTACTTCCTCATAATAGATATGTTTCTGTGTCCAAGATTACAATTTATCTTTTATTCTGTGTTCTAAATATAGACCTTCCCTTTCTTTTGAGGAAAGTGCTCTAATATTGGCTAATATTTAGAAAATGCTCTAGCTTTATTAGGCAGCACATTTATTTCAGTCTTTGGTGTGTAAATGTTTCGGAAGGAAGAGATAAAATATCATCTTGTTAGTCTCAAGTCCTGTTGGTGACATAGTCTAATCTTCATTCATCCCTCATTCCAGACACACCCTGTTTAAATATTACAGCCTCAAAAACCCCAAATATAGCTGGCACCTTAATTACACTGGGAGGCAATTTCCTCCCATGCAACCAGTGATTGAATCTGGTCCTGATTTAAAACATCAGTAAGCTCTGTAGCTTAACAGGTCATTTCAATAGTCTTGTCCCACATAACTGCTATTGCTCCAACAACTGGGAGATATTGCAGTTACATAGCAGTGTTTGGTTTTTGTTTGTTTGGGTTCAAATATACATGAACTCCTTGGGTGATAGTGGAATTGGGAGACTGTGCTTTGAGTCCAGAATTTACCAGTCGGACCACACTGTTGTGACTCCTAATGGCCCCAGGGAACAAAATGGCACCGTGACAAATGTCACTCTGTTCTCAGCTCATCAAAGAAGCTCTACTGCTCCTGTCCTCTCCATATCCTCACCCATGTCATGCCCTGAGAGCTAGTTCTGTGCTCCCTTGGAGAACTGGGTTCAACGTGAAGCTTTTATTTGAAAGGCAAAAAACAAATAAACAAACAAACAAACAAACAAACAAAAAACACTTAGGTTTCAGGGAGGTGTTTCAAAAGACAAAATTCCAAAAGTGTTAGTGGCGGACATTATTTGAGTTGCATTAAAAATTCTGATACATGCTTAGGTTCCGTAAACAAATGACGAGTCCTGGGTGAGGGTGGGAATAAGCATTAAACACCGTTTTGAAATTTGAAATCCATCAACTTTGCAGAGTCCCAGAGAAGGAAGATACCCTCAAGGTTCCAGAACACCTTCCTGACAGAGACAGGACTTGCTCGTCAGGGCTTCTGGGTTTTTTTTTGGCTAGATCTCACATAATGGAAATTGATCATTTAGTTTGTATTTAGTCGCTAACTTCCTGAGCACACTATAGATTTCTTTCCCTCTACTGCAATTTTCATAGAAGTTTTTTGGTTTGAGCATACAAAAGCTATTTGAGAAGCTCCCTCCATATGCTGAAGTCTTCGTCATCTTTCATTCTGGGGGCAAGTGTTACCCCCTTCAGATGTTCTTCTTCACCCAGAACAGGCCAAGGTCTTCGCTCTAGGTTCCTACTATGTTCTGTTTAACCTTTACGGTGGCAATTATCATATGCTACAAAGCCACGCTTGCCTGTCTTTCTCAGTAGACTTCAAATGCTGAGAAACGGGGACTTGTTCTATCCATGAGCTCCTGTCTGCAGTGCCTGGGCCGGGGCAGGTGTTAAATAGATATTGATCCGCGACCAAGTCAGTGACTGGCATTGGGATTAGCCTACGAGTCTCCTAATGCTGATTCCAAAAGGCATTTTCTTCTTCAGATTACATTCGAAACCTCTCATTGCGATAAGTCAGTATTTGTGAAAACTGTAGGGTTGCTCTTTGGGAGAATGAGAATGCAAAACAAGTCAGAGGGTGGAGAGTCAACAGCCTGTGGCAGCTAGGGTGGGGTGGGGGACAGGGTGAAGCTCCAGCTGTGCCCCCATTCACCCCCAAGCTGGTTGGAGGCAGGAGCTGCAGCCTCCCTCTGCCTGTCCCAGCACAGCCCCACACTCGCAGTCCTTCCCCATTAGGAAACCAAGCCATCCCACGCTGTGTCTGGAGAGGGTGGATGGTGAGAACCAACTTCCCTTGCTCTGGCGATGATTTATCTTAAGCTAAAATCTTATAGGGAAAGCTGCAGACCAAAATGAGAAGTTATTTTCAAAGTCTGGGGCTAGACAAACATTTGTGGACGGAGCGAGAAGAGAACCATGAACTGGCTGCCTGGGAGCAAGGAGAATGCACCGCACCTGACCTTGGCTGGGCCCGGAGTGGCCTCGGCGCCCTCTTAGGAATGAGGGAAAGTCACTAGGAGCCTTTTGTGCTCTGGATTAAATTGTTCTCTCAGCTAAACCCTCAATCTTTGCTCATCCAGAGATGTTACCGACACCCAAAGGGCCACATTCACCCACATCGTCCTTGTGGGAAGGGACCAGATTCTGTGATCATTCGTTTCCTACTCGCAGGGAGAATTATCGTTTCCATTTGACAAGTATCTGCATTCACAGTGGCTGCCCAGGACATTGATTTCAGCTCAATCATACAGAAGATACGACCGACTGCATTGGCAATCCAAGAGTATCTGAAGCGAGAATTAGCTCAATTGACTGCCCTTGTTAACATGCTCCCAATTATGACCTGCCTTTGTCCACCACATTTTATCTGCGTTAGAAAGACAGGCGCCTCCGCTCCTCTGGGCCTGTCATCTCCTGGCTGGGCTAAATCATTTTTGACAACGCTTTACCTAGTCCCTCAGTCATCTCAGCAAATCTGCTCCTTGTGAACATTTTCTTAGATGAAAAGACCTGGATGCAGCACCTGGGCCCAGAGTTGGAAAGCACATGAATGTGGGGTGAGTTAGGTTATACCAACAGCTGCAAATACATTTTCTTTCTGAAGTACCCTGGGCCCCAGTTTCCTCATCTGTCAAATGAAGACCTTGAGGGAGGCAATTCCCAGGTTATTTCCAGGCTCTGTGGTCTTGAATCTATCTCTGCATTTGCACCATCACTGTTGGAACGGGTGCGGTTCTTGTTGTGGGCACCCCCATACCAGGGAAGGGGCAACAAGGTCCCTAAATCTCTGGTGACTCAGACCCAGGAAATGGGTCACACACTGCGGGCCAGATAACACACACTGTTGAACCAGATACTGGGAGGGAAGTGGAGAAGGTCCTGCAGCTTTTTTGGCACCTGATCTCAGAAGTTTTTCCCATTCCTGGATGCCTGAAGGCCCATCATTGGCAACTGTTCACTGCCCTTCTGTCCCCTCCTACTGCGCTGATCCCTTTAGGGGTGAAGAGTATTGGGGGGGGCGGTTATTGAGCAGGTCTGGCTGCAGGGCAGGAAAGAGTCTCTTCTGAGCAAAGAGGAGGTTCAACAAGGGAAACCACGCAAAGCCCCCTTCTAGAGATTCCTGTTACAAAAATGATTCCTTTCCCCAGGTAAGGGGCATTCAGCGTCAGGGACACAGAGAGGTGGGAGAAAGGGCTGACTGAGCACATGGGAACATTCTCAGGGAGCACTTGGACTCAAGGTGGGTTCCTGGGAGTCTTTGGCTTTCTCTTTCTGTCATGGTGACTGGAGCTGGATCAGGGCTCCTGACCTGTCCCCCGTGACAGGATGAAACTCCAGAAAGGCAAGTAGACTTGGAGGAGAGGTGTGGGGTGGCTGGCAGCTCTTGGCTGTGCCTGTCCCCCTACCTGTGTCAGCCACCCCAGGAAGCCAGCCCCTAGGAGTCCTGTGCTCACCTGAAACTGAAGCATGGCTTACCAAGGGGCCAAAAACCGGAGATGTGTAAGCGAAACAAGGCCGGGATTTTCACTGCCTTCCCCAAATCTCCCCAAGGAGGAGGCACGTTAGCGGAGGTGCTCAGAGTTGGCTTTCTTTTCTCTGAGCCCTAAGAAGGCTTTTTGATGGCCCGCCTGATCCTACCTCATTAAAATTCCAGATGTCGGAAGGAGGCTGTGCTCCGTTGCATGATTTAAGCTCCCTTTTGTTCGTTCAAAGTGACCCGGCTGCCCCGATGCAGAGTGCGGGGTTCCTGGCCTTGGCCCTGACAAGGGTGCCCGGTGGGCCTGTCTCCAGAGTGCAGTGATTCTTCTTAAGACGGGGTCCTTTGAAGTCCTTGGGGCCCCAGAGTGTGTGTGAAGCCTCAGAAAAAAAATATTAACAATCAGGTCTGTAGCTTTTTACCAGATTCTTAAAAAAGAAAGGTCGAAAACAGAACAGAATCAAAAAACAAAGTCCCCTCTTGCTGGACCTCCAGCTAACTCGCAGCTCAGGGGCTGGGTGGGGTTGTTCTTTGCTTAGTTCTGCTCTGCCGCTGTTCCCCAACAGCCCAACTGTCCCACTGCTGTCTCCCAAAGCAGGAAGACAACCCCCTCCCCGCACCGGTAGGCATCTGAAGGCTCTTTCTTAGCTGCCCACTCATTCATTGCTGGGGGTTGAGGAGACGATGCTGGAAGAAGAAATCACTGGGGCCTTCAGATCAACCCTGTCCCTCCTGCACGACAGGCAAGTCCCAGGATGGCTTCAAAGGGATGTCCCCACACACACACCCCTCCCTCCCCGAGAGGAAAAGTGCACTTTGGCCAGTCATCATGCAGGCCATGAACATACTCTCAGCTCAGCTCCCGAGAGCAAAGTTTGTGGACCCAGCAGCCCCTGGAAAGAGGGTGAGGCCCCTCCCCGAGGTGGGGAAGCAGGGCGGGGGTCGTGAGGCTGGAGGGCCATCATCTCCCCAGAAGAACCATCAAGCTTTGTAAGGATGTGCCTCCCTCTTTCTGCTGCTAGGCCCATCCTTTTTCCTGTTTTTGTAAAACTCTCAAATTCATTGATTTTCTTTTACCGTTGATGTTTGCTAATTTACTAATGATGCGGCCTTCAACGAACAGGAAGGAACTAGTATTTGGTTGCTTGATTTTGTTTCAGATGCTGGTCCTGTGGGAGGTCTTGACATTGATTAATGGGGCATTTTCTTGCTAAAGAGTGGGCTTCTCATTTAGCTCTGGGCTTTCTCTTTGTTTCCTCACTGCCCACCTCCTGACTTTCCTGGGACCCAGCCCCACCCTCTGGCAGTTTAGGGACAACAGAGGGAGGAGTTTTCCTCACCTGCTGTGTTTGGCAAAGGCCCCATTGTCCAACTAACTGGAAAGGGCTGGACTATTTCCATGAGTCAGTGCTGTGACTGGGTGAAGGAAAAAGCAGTGAGTGAATGAAAGAGAGTTCTCTTTGGATATAAGCTGGTCTTATTGTATGTAAATTGTGGTTAGGAAGACTGAGACACAGGATGAGACTGGCCACTGAGATATGGAAACATTTCGATTGCTAAACTGAGGCGGGGAAGGAGGGTCCCTTTTTAGCTCTGCAGAGAGAGAGGGGGTGAATTGCTAAATGGAGAGTGATTTTTCTTTTCCTAGAGAAGTAAAGGTATTTTACCAGTTAGTACACCACATACTCCCAGAATAAAGATTCAATTACTGTAACATGTTTGGTCACAGTACATGGTATTACAGGAGCATTGTCAACATTTATGGAATGAATAAATGAACATGGTTCTCAATGTCTTTCAGGGTCAGGCCCATTTGTATCTCCTGCCAACTGACCTCCAACACACCTACACATGCGCACGTCTGTTCACACGCCTAGGCCAACCCTTCAAGGCCTTCACCTCTCAGAGGCCCTGGACTCTTTGATCCTCCAAGCCTGGTTCAGGTAGCTCGAGACAAAAGCTACCCAAACCCTTATCATAGCATTGGTTGTAGGATGGTATGTTTGCTCCCTCCCAAGATGCTGAGAACAGGGAAAGCAGGCGCTCTTATTGATACTGTTCTGCATTGTGACTGGCCAGGAATTTTGACACATGTTTTCCCAAAGAGTCAGACTTCCTAACACCAGCTGTACCCCTCAGCCTTGCATCTCTTACACTCTGCCCGGGGCTTGACTTTAGACTCCGTGTGGCCTCAGAAATCTGCTTTCCTTTGCTTCTCCTCCAGTGAGAAGAGCGTAGTGAGGGCACACAGGGAACTGCAGAATGCCTCCTGGCCACAGGGCGGGACACCGCCATACTGGGGTTTGATATGAGTCAGGCTCTCTCTGCTTTGCAACCAGGTTAAAGGAGTGTTTACCTTCTTTACTGCATCACCTGCAATTTTCCCTGTAACACAGGTCGAGATGGGGTGCTAATAAGAGTCTTGAATTTTTCTTCCTGTTTAGAAGCCCATTTCTGTTTCATAGAAAAGGATACTATTGGGAAGCATATGTGATTAGTGTTGAGAGCCAGGGTGGGAGGATGAGATTGATACAATCCTGAACTGGACTTTCTGTTTTAGCTGTTTTGTGACCTTGGACAAGCCCCTCCTCCACCTCAGAGGCTCTGCTAGGCTCTGGGGATTAAAAAAAAAAAATGTGGGAGCAGGTCCTGCCTTTGTGAACTTGCTTAGTCTGGGGAGAGAGAGAGAAACGGAAGCAGAAAAATGACATCTGTACATTAGAACAGTGGTAGTATAGTAGAGAGGACGGAACTCAGATGACAACTGACTCTCCGCTGAAGTCTGAGTGAGGGACTGCCAGGAGGAGTCGGGGAAAGGGGACCAGGCAGCGGGAACAGCTTTGAGCAAAGGTGGAGAGGCGCAGAGAGGGGAAAGAGGAGCGGAGCGAGAGGCTGACCGCTAAAGAGTTTGCATGGACGTGCGTATTGCTGAGAAAGCCAAGGCCGAGTACTGAGGCGAGCACAGGTGTGTGATGCATGGAAGGAACATCTCTATCCTCTTGGGGACGTGCAGATGGCGAAGAGAAGCACCTGGTCTAGGAACAAGGCGGAGTGCTATGGCAACAGCACTGGAGTGTTTCAGATGTCCCAGCCTCAGTTACCTTCTCAGTCTCAGCTTCCTTAACAAGGTTAATCCTTGCTGGGGCAACTCACCTTCACCTGGGCCAGGTAGAGCTCAAGGCCCTCGTCTGATGTCAGCAAGATGTCACAGGAGCATTAGGTACCTTTGATGGTGGCCTTGAGTACTTAGAAAGTGTCTGTCCAACTGATAGCCTGAGGGTCTTCACCCAGAGGAAAGAGACTGGAGACCTAGAAGTCCCAGGTGTTGTGACAACCCCATGGCGGAATGGATTAGTTGGTTTCTGTAGGAAGAGTTTTTAGAGGGTTGGCCTCAGTTTCCCCACAAAGAGGTCAGAGGGTGGGACCCTGTCTCCTGAACGCTTGCTCTGGTTCACAATTATTGCTGGTGGGTGATATCAGAACTCCACTGGGTAGCCTGACTTCATGCATAACGGAACTTGGAATATTTCTTTTCTTTAAGATTTTTATTCATTATTTTTAGAGAGAAGGGCAGGGAGGGAGGAAGAAAGGGAGAGAGACATAATACGTGGTTGTCTTTCACCTGCCTACAGCTGGGGAACTGGCTGGAGACCTGGCTTGCAACCTGGGTATGTGCCCTGGCTGGGAATCAAACTAGCGACCTTTGGGTTCACAGGCCCTCGCCTATACACTGAACCATCAGCCAGGGCTTGAACTTGGAATATTCCTTGAGTGCTCTTTGACAAGAAGCCTGCAGAATGGATATACTGCTGCCAAAACTACATTCAATTTCTTATAAGGGAAATTTAAAACCTGTGCACAAAAATTTACAATTATCATCCCAGCCAAGATCTGTAGATCCTACAAACCATCTTTTGGGGGAGGATATAGCCTACTCTTTGTAAAGCACAGATTCTTCATTGATGTTTATTTTCAACTAACATCTATCAGGCTCCCTCTCTAGTGCACTTACTGTTAACAGGGACCTGGAAAAAGTTGGGGTTTTTTTTGTTTTTTGTTTTTGTGTTTGTTTGTTTTGTTTTTTGATAAGTACAGAAAAAAGGATACGTGGAAAATTTAATTAATTAACTCAAGGTTACACAGATCTGGGCTAGGCATGCTAACGCATCTGTAGTCAGCTGAAGGTAAGCCGGACGTTAGTTCTTCTAAAATGGCCATTTGAAGGACCTGTTCTACTTCAAATGGTCCAGAATATGACTATATTTGGAGATAGGGTCTTTGAAGAGGTGTTTAAGTTAAAATGAACTAATCAGGGCATACTGTAATCAAATATGACTGGTGTCCTTATAGGATGAGGAGATTAGGACACAGCACACATGAAGGAAAGACCATGTAAAGACACAAGGAGATGATGGCTGTCGACAAGCCAAGAAGAGAGACCTCAGAAGAAACCAACCCTGCAGGCACCTCAATTTCAGACTTCCAGCCTCCCGAATTGTGAGGAAATAACTTTCTGTTGCTTAAGCCACCCAGTCTTTTGGACCTTATATGGCAGCCTTAGAAAACTACTACACTCTCTAAGGTATTGATGAACTTGAGTTCTTTTTTTGGCTAGAATGGCTCACTTTGAGTGCACACAAGTTTCCTTGTCAAAGTAGACAGCAGAGCTTACTAACATTAGCAACACAATTGTATTGAGCACTTACTATTTGCCAAGTACTCAAAATAATCCTATGAGATCAATATTGTATCATGCCTGTGTTTTTGGATGAGGCTTTAGTGACTAAGGGGTTAAATGACATGTCCCAAGTCTCCCAACTGGTAGAACTAGGATTTAACTCCACTCAACTTGAAGAGACTTAGGTTTTGAAGTCAGATGGATTTGAGGTTAAATTCTTGTTCTGCAAGTTACTATGATACCTTGAGTAGTTTAACTACCCTTAGCCTCACTGTTCACATCTCAAAAATGGTCATAATAATGCAAAGGTTATTGTGGTGGTTGAATAATATAACTCATACCTACTAAAATCTTTTAAAATGCCTAGTACACTTCCTATTACATGTAGCAAAGGCTCACTAAATGTTAACCTTTGAATTTTAAGACAACATCAGGCCCAGTTGCCTTGTAAGCATCTCTAATCTAGTCAGTCTGTGTGTCTGAGCCAGAGGTCAAGGCTGTTTCCTGCATTACATTTTTTTTCCAGTTTCTTGTTCCATATGCTCTTGCATTTTCTCCAAGGACATGACCTTTACTCATGACCTTACATTGTAAATGGGAAGATCACAGAAGGTTTCATGCAGACTGAAGAAGCTCAAGATTCAACACAAACCATGAAAGGCCACCATGTACATCTACCGAGTAAATGGCTGAATCCACGTGCTCAGTAAAAGGGCAGTGATGTGAAGAACATGTTATTCATAAAGTAGTTATTTTGAAGATGTTGCTTTCCTTCCATGAGATTTTATTGTTCATGAGGATGATGCAGTACTGAGCACCTCAAAAGTGGCAAATTCTGAAGAGGCACACACATAGCACCAGACTCTTATCCATCACTACAGCATACAGTCTTACTCTTGGCTCCATTAGAAATCTCCATCCTTAAAAAATATATATTTCTTAAGTTCCTTTCTTAAATTTCTGCCTCCTTGCATACCACCCTCAGTCTTTACTAGAATGAGGTGTGGTTGAGCAACATTGTCTTTTTGTTTTTCTCAAGCCTGCATTTCTTTGCACATGAGGTTTCCTTTGCCTGGAAAACTCTCCTTTGGTCTTTTCACTTTTTCATTCTTTCCCTTTGTTGTCCCTGACACTCTGCTCTATCATTCCTGTTTAGATATCACTTCCTCCATGGGCTAGAGGCTTCTCCTGGTGTTCCCATAGCAGGTGGTTCTTTCTGACAGTGCTCTCTGCTCTCTGTCCAGCTCTCTGTCTGGCTCTCTGCCTGGCTGTCTGTCTGGCTCTTCCTGGGACTGATTGCTCCCTTGTCTGCATCTCCTTTGAGACCATACACTTTCTGGGCATGGAGTCGCTGTCTGTCTTCTTTAAAGTTGCCTCCCCAGAACCTAGCCTTTTGCCCCGTATATTTAGACACACAACAGGCATTCGTTATGCGGATGAGAGAAGTTACTTTAATGACCATCAGCTTCCTGATGGTGTGGACTAGTTTTTGCGTAGGGTTGTTGTGAACATTAAAGAGGATGATTCCTATAAAATTCCTAGTATAGAGCCCTGCCGTATATGAAGGCATTTTCTCACCTTCAACCGCACTTCCTGCAAGTGATTAATTTCTTAGCATATAATTCATGATGAACCACATCCTTCTTGGGAGCAGAGCATAGTTTGTCTCTAGGAAGAAGAGATCCACAGAGAGAAAGTGGTTAGTAAGGGCTTCTTGTGGAGGTGAAGCACAGTGGAAGCATTCGAAGACATTAAGACCTCAGACAATAGCCAGGCACAGAGACGGGTGGCAGAAGTGGGGTTTGGGGTAGGGTGAGTAAGGGGTCATCCCTGAGGTCAGGGAGCTGCTCCCCACTCCATCTTTCCAGCTCACTACTCTCATTTTCCTGTTGCAACCTTGACAAAGGTAATGAACTTAGGGCTCAGCCTTAGGGGGCCTCTGGGCTGTGGTTCCTTCTGCAAATGGGGCATGAGCTTCCCCTGGGTACCCAGCCCAGGGCCTAGGATCCCCAAGGATGGGCGGCTCCATCCTTACACACGAGCCAACCAGGGATATGCAGTAGTTGTTCAAAGAGGTGGCCTCAGCCCCTTACTTCTTTCGTATTCTGTTGCTTCTCCCCACTCAACAAGTTACCCCAGACACATCATCAAGTACAACCTGCTGTGCTGATCATACCACTGCAGCTTCAGGACACATCTATCTCCAGATGACCCCTGTGGAGCTGCTCCTACAGGAAAACCCCAGAGCTGCAGCTTGGGCTTCAGAGTAGAGAAGAAACACAATGCGAGTTTCAGGAGCAGATGGTCCCATTTCTGGGGTCTTCCTTCATTTCAAAATCTCACTCTTCCTAGTTTCCAACAGAAGCCAGAATAAGATATGAGAGGGTGAGCTACCTCACCTCTTTCACTGTTTTTGTTTTCCTGCCTCCCTTCGATAAGATGGAGATCTAAATACATAAATATAGCTAGTTATAATGCAAGTTCAAGTTGAAAACATACTTTTTCAATATTGCCCTGGGTCAAGGTTATGGATGTAGCAAGGCTTTAATAAATACATGTTGTTCACTAGGTTGTCAGCTCTTTATTCCTAGAAGCAAATGTGAAGAGAACTGGGATCCCTGAGTGGTTCTTGTTTTGCATAGAACAAGGGCTCCGAGCAGCAAATAATAGAAGGCACCATCTCTTCTAATGGCCAATGTGAACCAAAATGGAGTGTCAGGAGGCTGTTCTTATTGCCATCACTGTGTCCAAGGGCCGAGTTTTCCATACTGACAATGCAGAGTATGCAGACACCAGGAAATTATACCACTAAGATCAGCTGAGCAAGTATAGCACTGGCTGGAAAATCCCCACTGCATTTATTAAAACAATAGTTCCTTAGGACGCTTTAGAATTTCATTAATAACTGCCTGAGTATACGTTTAAGCCCAGTAATAATGGCTAGCAAACTACAAAGTACTTACACTTAATTATACCACTAGCGGGTAGGTTGACACAGAGGGAGGCCTTAATTATCCGTATGTTATGCCCCTGCTTTATATATAACAAATGGCTTTAATGTGGCTATTTGTGTTATAGTTTAAACATCTTGGCAATTAGGAAGTGGAAAATAGGTGTATCAGGGGGAACTGTCAATTTCCTGAGCTCTATATGTGACCTTTGTATTCTGTCCTCTGGAAGTTGAGATTCTCTAGTGAGGGTGGCAGGACCAGCCTTGAACCAGAGGACCACATAGCCTGGACTTCCCAGGCATACAGTGAGGCTAAAGAGAGAACTACTTACAGACTTGCATCCATTTCTTTAACAAACCTTTACTAAGTGAGTACCTGCTACGTACTGAGCACTGTTCTAATCACATGAGATGTCAGTAAACAAAAGACACCCCTGCGGAGCTTCTTTTTGAAGCTTTGGGTGAGTCATACAGTCCAGAGTTGATGACTACCTCAGAGACAGTCACCAATAGTGGGCCTGCCCTGGTCCTGTCTTGTCCAGTGCTTCTTTCAACAACCTGAACGAAGACGTACAAGGCCTGCGATCAATTCTGCAGAGAGCAACCGTGAGCCCCTACAAGGAATGAGCAGCTTTGTTACTTGAATTCTCACCCTCCCCCTGGTCCTACAAGGTAGGTGTCACCATCCCTTTCAGGTCAGAGCACAGAAGGCTGTAGGACTTAACTGGGTTTCATACCCAAATTGGCTGCCCCCACGCTCATCCCTCCCAGAAAGGCAAGGCTAGAGGTGGCAAAATTAATACAGGGTGATTGGATGAGAGCTCCAAAAGTCTTTATTATCTGTATAAATGTGCTCAAACGAACAGTTTGCACTGGGGGCGTGACATAAAGCAGTCAGATCTAGGATACAACATTTAGAGACTTGAAATCTCTTGGCAGTATTTTTGATGCATTATCTATTTCTGTGATTACTTCCTGCAGTTTATGAGATTTCTGCTTTTCCCTGGTGCTGTGCAGGAAGTTGTCATTTAAATGCAGGATTAATAAATTTAATAGCCAAGTTTAAGAGGTAAGGGAATTTAGTGTTAATGTTACTCAAGGGCAGAAGCCATAGCCAAGGTGATTTAGGGGTTGATTTCTGTTCCAGCTATCTCTTGCTGTGTAATAAACCAACCAAAGCCCAGTGATATAAAATAACAATCATTTTATTATACATGGATTCTGAGTCAGTAATTTAAACAAGGCATGTCAGGAATGATTCATCTCTACTCTATGATACATGAGGCCTCATCTGGTGGGACTAGAATGGTTGGGGGTGCTCCAGATGTCTGGGGGCTGGAATCATCCAAAGGCTTCTTTATGCACATGTCTAATGTCTGGCCTGAGATGACCTGAAGTCAAGGCCCAGCTGGAACTGTCCATTGGCACGTTTCCATGCAGCTTGGGCTTCCTCACAGAATGGCGGCTCAGGATAGTTGGCTTTCTTACAGGGCATCCTGAAGCTCCAAGAGTGAGTGTTCTAGCAATCAAGGTGAAAGGTACATAGCATCATTTACCATATTCTATTGATCAAAGCAGTCACAAGCCTGTTTAGATTCAAGGGATATAACATAGACTCCATCTTACGATAAGAAATATGTCAACAAACTTGTGGCATATTTAAAAAACCATTGCATTACCAAGAACCTTATCCTCTCTATGAGTTTTTATCTCAGTTCTTTCTGCCAGAGTAACCCAATTTGTAGAAGAAAAAAACAGCGGAGGAAAGATATGACTATTATCTTCAACTCCTTGGAACACTGTCCTATGCAAGAGAGAACAGGTTTAACCCACAAGACTCCAAGCACAGAATGTGTAAGTATTAGAGGAGAATATACTAATATTTAGGGGTGTCTATGAATGGCTGATCAGCCTAGGAAGATAGTAAATTCTCTGATTTTTGTACTACTGATTAAACACAAATTTGTAATGCTCTAGAAGATGTCGGGCATTGTCTGGGAGGTTAGATAGATGATTTTTCAGAGGAAAGCAAGGGATATAAGTGACTACAGTCAGAAATATCACCACAGATAGGGTGCAAAGTTTCAGTTCCCTCTTTCCAAGTCACCTCTTAAACCCCTGATTTCAGCAATATTGGGAAGGCCTTTTGGCTGAAATCTCCTTAGCTAAAATCCCCAAGGAGAGATTAATTCTTTTAATTTAAGCCTTTGATCCTTGTTAAAATATACTATCCTCAGAGACAAGAGAGCTGAAGCTCTTCGGGCTAATTTATAATTTAACTAGAACATGTTTCACGTCCTATGCTTTGAGGGTAATTTGACAAGAACAGACAGGGCAATGAGTGCCTGAGGGGATCAAGGGGACATACACCAAAAGGAAAGAAAGGATGACATGGGTGGGGAAGGTCACCAAAGACCAGGGAACACTGAGGCTTACAGTGGCAGGCATGGTGGAGAGCTGATGGGTAAGAGGCCATGGTTTTCTGAGCAAACTGGTTGAAAGTGGGTGCCCTAATTCACTATATTTCCTGCACCTGAGAAATGTATGTACCAATGAGCTCAGCTTGGAGACCACAGACCCCATCCTCCTGCTTGGAGAAGAGAGAAGCTCACCCCTCCTCCTGTTCCTGTCCCCACATTCTGCTAGAATAGGGATGATCTGAGACTCACTTCCTAGGAAGCTATGTCAGCCTCTGCCTCAACCATGTAAAAATCTCAACCATGAATCTCCAAAGCAAGAGAAATCTCAGAGGAAGACAGAACTGGTGTGGGAGATGAATCCAAGGGGAAAATGCTTCAGGTCGTGCACATTAGATGTGATCGTTTAAAAAGAACCTTTTTACAGGGGCAAGGGGTTCAACGGAGGCTGTGAAACTGATGGCATAAACAGAGCATTCAATTCAAGGAAGAGTAAGTAACTACTCCCTTCCCTCACCGCACCCTACCTACACACCCCAAAGAAGTTCTGAACAAAGAGGGCAATATTAAATGTTCCAACCTGGGGCAGGGACCCCAAGGTCCATTTCTGCATTTTCCTTCCCTCACATAACCTGGAAGTCACCCCTGCAGAACCCGCTGCCAGGAAAGCAGTTGACGTCTGCCATTTGCATCTGAATGTGATAGAAAGACAATGGTTCGCCTTCCTTAGCATATTTCAATTTTAAGGCTGATTTCTAAAGGTGGAGTGAAAGGCTATTCTCCATGGAGATTCAAGCTGCAGGGAGGCATTAGGCAGATGCTGGGGAAGGCATCCGGCAGCCACCACTTCCATCGCAGGGGCCAGGGAGGCCTGGCAGGGCAGGTACTGGCTTCCTTGGAGGAAGCCTCAGGGCTTGGGCTCCAGGCTGGATGCTGCACTCCCTGGGAGCATCTGTGAAGCAGCGGCCAGGCTCTGGGCCAGGGTGAGGTGCTATGTCCTCTATCTCAGTCTTTCTTCTTGAGGGCACTGGAGGAGCCAGCGCCCTGGAGCTCCGTGTATCGCTGCAGCTGGCCTCAGGGGCCTGAGTGTTCAGGTCTTCCTCTCATCTATAGGAATTTTAACTGAGCTGTAAATACACAACTATTAGACCAAAGGAGAAATCTTCCAAATGGATATTGTTCATGGTGATGGTGTTCCGGACCCCTGGATATCTGTAGATGAAATGTCCCAAGGACACCCAGTGCCATTCATTTCATGTATATGACATAACTGAGCCCTGACTCTGTTATGTATTCCCAACAAGCAGCTCTACAGAATCACTGACACATCAGTGGTCCCTGAGGCCCCATAAGGCTATTTTCCTGCATTATACATTCTCCAAGTCATAGCTGCCACAGCACTGTTCTTAGTGGAGATTGAATAATTTCCCATTATGAGAAGATGGAAAGTAAATTCAATACACAAAGATCAAATGCAGACAGTTTTTTTTTTCTTGTCTCCCCCTTTTTTTTTAGTTACTAACCAGATCTTGAATATGAAGAGCTTTTAAACTTTCATGGG
Organism: Noctilio leporinus; assembly: GCA_004026585.1. NCBI lineage: Eukaryota > Metazoa > Chordata > Mammalia > Chiroptera > Noctilionidae > Noctilio > Noctilio leporinus. The sequence continues at coordinate 430,790 of PVIW01000111.1, forward strand.
CTCAGGTACAAATTCACTTAAAAAAAAAACAACAACGAACAAACAAGTACTTGATAGGATTAGGGCAGAAGAATCAGTGACTCTAAAAATCCATTAACCATAGTTCTTGTCCAAGGAAAGGAAAAGTCTTGGAACTCAATATGAATAAATTTAAATGTGACTCAGGAGAGAGAGCATTTCTTATACATGAATTTGAGCAATGAGAACCAGCAGCAATAAACAGGACTTATAATGCTATCAATGGCCAATAAACGGGAATGAAAGCCTGAAATAATATCACACACTAGGAACCAGCAAAGACAGCCAATGTCCCATTCAGTCAGATAATAACTCTGTTGGTTCACATGAAAAGGAATTCAAATAGGCTGGATAGGGTGCAGTTATGAAATTCTGCAAGGGCATATCCATGTGGGCTGCTTGGATATTGAGAGAAAATAAAATTATTTACTCCTTCTTTGAGAAAGATCTCAGTCTCTCACACCTGCATTAGTTCATCATAAAGCACCTGAATCTAACAACCTTCCTTTAAAATTTGTCATGAATGTTTTGCATAAGAAACAGGACCACAGCTTCTGCCTGACTTCTATGACTATTTCTGCCATGCACTCTGGAGACAAAGGTCTTTACTTTGAATTTTCTATTTCCTTACAGTAATTAGAGAAAAGGTTGGTCAATCTGGCAGGGAGTAGCTCTGTGTGTCTTCCTATGGAGGGAAGCTCTGGTGGTGATAATAGGAAATACACTTACCATTGGGAAATTTCCTGGGCGCAATGGTAGCCTGCAAGTGTGCTACCAGGCAAGCTATCCCAGAGGTCTCAGAACAGAGAGGGGTTACACTAAACCTATGCATTTGAAACATATAGTTTATTGAATTCTTTTAACTATGTGGCTAGCTAAGGAGAGGACATATAAGGCAGGAAAGCACAGTTAAGGTAAGGCGCAGGTCGGGTGGAGGGACTACACTACCTGAGCCTCAGTTACACTATGTTCACAATCCTGCCTCTCTCTGGGCCCTATCAGCCTCCCCACTGGTGGTGAATTATCACATGAGAGATGAGGTGACTGACACCAACCGATTTTGCTCTGTCAGGGAGGCCAATAGCTATGGTTTGACAATCAGGCTGATAAGCAGTTCTGAATTTTATCTATGTTTCTTAGACAATGGGTACATGACTCCAAAAGGTGTATCACTCTTGGGGGATCAATTTAAGACCACATGATACTGAGTGTCTCATATTCCTCATGTATATCTAGAGATTCATGAATATTTGTTGCTTCTTGGTCTTTCCAGCCTTTTCGAACTATGTTCAGCAATACATGATTTACTAGCTTTATTTATGTGTAATCTGGCTCATGGGTTACTAACTTCAGTTATACCTAATACATTTTACGAATTCTGTCTATGTCTTAGGAGCAACTTCCTAATCATTACCTATATCTCATGTATCTTATGACTTGCATCCATTTCACTGGTTTCTTGTCTTCTCTAAAACACTTGAATGTTCTCAAATAATACAGCAAGTCACATTATAGTGTTGATTGCCTTTGTTGATTTCTTTAAGTTCTAGGAGATATTCATTCATTCATTCATTCATTCATGCACCCACCCATTTAGGAAGCAGATACTGGTCGAGCACCTACTCATTGCCAGGCTATGGGAAGGTGAAGATGATGCAGCCTAGCCTGAAAAGGCTGACAGTGTAGTGCTAAAGAGAGGCATAAAAATAAATGCCAACAGGAAGTATCATGGGTTTTATAATAAACTTTTGTGTAGAGGATAGTGGGACAGAAAAACAACATGGTCAAGTCTACAGGGATGTGTGGGTGGGAAAGACAGTGATATGGCTTCTTAGAGGATGTGGTGCTGGAAATGAGTCTTGAGAGGCGAATCTGTTTCCCAGGCAGAAGGAGAGAGGAAAGGCAATCTAGACAGATATGAGCACAGCCATGGAGCCTTGGAGGACATGCTGAACTATCCCATGCCAGGAAGGGGCAGAGAGAGAAGCCAAATGGTGGGATACCTTGTTTTCCAAGAGGACATGAGAATAATCCACTCCTTTAAATGCTTGATCCCACATTTTTCATAGTGTGAAGGTAAACTCTTATTCGCTTCTTCTCTGAATTAAATGATTTATTATTTGAGAAGTCTTAATTTCCAAGAACCTCCGCTTCCTCATCTGTGACATGGAAATAATAACCACAAGTTCAAAAAGTTGTTGTGGGGATTGGGTGAGCTTTGGTAGAAGTGCTTAGCCCTCTGCCTGGTACCAGTGGTGACGATCATTAATATAATCATTATCATCATGATCTCAACTTCCCAAACAGTCAAAAGACATATGATGGGGATTTGATTTACCAGACAATGAGACCATTTACAGAGTGCCTAGTGCCTTCAGAGAAACTCTCGAAAGGTAACATTTGTCCCCATTGGAATAAAGCAAACTTACAATTGGGACCTGGACAGGTAGCCGTATCTTGAAGTTCTCTGGAAATAATGATGATAAATAATGTCCTGTGACTCGATTAGTTTGTCCAAAATGGAGAAAGATGCAGTCTGTTTAATTTTTGACAGTTGGGACAACAGGGAAATTTGAAACCTATATATTTCTTAGTTTCCTCATGTAAGATGTGTGGTCTCAGATGCCCAAGTGGGTCAGGGGTGGGGAGATGGTGACTTGCCTTTGTTTTGAGCTGACAGAGAGACAATGGGACAGGCCTAGAGATGATTTGTGCTGCCAGCATCTTCAAAAATAAAAGACAATGAAGGGAGAGATATTGCCCTGGGCAGGGCCATGGTGTGAGGAAATGATGATTCAGTTCATCACTTTGACCTGTGCAGTGCTTTGTTGAAAATTGTGCTGGGCCATTTCTTCAACCCCAGGAAGAGAAACAATTCTTGTCAATAAATTATAGCGGATGTGGGAAAATCACTCCCAGGGTGAGGTCTGGAACTGAATGTGTCCCAGGAGGTCAGTGCCCACAAAAGCAGCTGCCAAAATTTACATTTTTCCACTTGCCCTCTGGTCCAGAATGACTATAAATCCACATAAAGCAGCCATAGAGCCTCCTGTCTGCAGCCACGCATGGGGATAGAGGTTGGGGGGAGGGGCCCTATTTACTCTGACAAATGCGGACTCCGGCTGCATTCCAACCTGGCCACCTTGACATCTCTTCTAAATTTCTGAAATTCTTTGGAAAATGTCCCCTCATTAGAAGTCATTAATTTGTACTTACTGCCCAAACTATATGGAAGGTAAAAATATTTAAATTGATATATATACTTTTAAATGATAAAAAGTATACATATATATGTACGTTGTAAAATTTTCAAGGGCACCTACGTCAAGACAAAAGTCTTTCTCTAGTTCCTACCCAAATCCAGTTCCACGGAGGCAACTGCTAATAATTTGGCCTGTACTCTTTCAAACTTTTATTGTGCATAAAATGTATGACACAGGCTCTGAAATCAGACTGCCTAGATCTGGGTACATTTCTGTCCCTTAGTAGCCATGTTACCCTAGACAAGTTTCAAAACCTTTCTGTGCCTCAGTTTTGCCACCGATAAAGTGAGAATAATTGTACCATCTCATAGATTAATATTAGAAGGAAATAGATTTGTATACACACACGGAATTTATGCCTGATACTTAGTAAGCACTCAGTAAGTGTTTGCAAAAGTGGGACTATGTTAACGTGAATTTGGAAGAGAAAATTTGTTAGGGACTTTGTTTCCAAAGTGTACTAAAGTAGAACAAGAGTTTGCTGGATGAGTTGGACTTTCTGCTCCAACAGCAATACTTTCTTATTCTTTCCCAGTAAAAATAAGTACTTCCTGGTAGTTAAAGCACAGCCTATAAAATCAGACAAATAATGATTGACAACCCAGTCTCTTTGTTTAGTGTGTTATGATAATAGGATGTTACCTAATTTTGCAGAGCCTCGGAGTATAATAGGAACAATAGGTTTGCTCAAAGGGTGATATGAGATAATGCATTTGAATGATCCTCCCTGGCTCAGATGATGGCTATGGTAACATGAAACAAAAGGGCAAACACGTCTTTTTTCTCATTTCATCAGCAGAGGTGTGAAACCCTAGGGCTGGCACCTTTTTCTAAGGAGAGGAGAGAGATGACTTGGCTGTTCTGAGGGTGGCTGATTCACACACCAATTTTGTCTATGACCTTTGGCAATCCATCTTTTTCTGTTGGGATTGAGTTTTCCAGTAGACAAAGCACTTTCAAATGCCTTCAACTTGATGTTCCCCTGTGAAGTAGAAGATGGGGAAGGTAGCCTTAATATTGGATTAGTATTGGTTTCTAGAGACACAGAGATCATAAAGCACTGACCAAGGTCACCTAGCACAAGGCAGAGTCAGAAATAGCTCTCAGTGCTGTGACAAACCTACCCTCCCAGTTCCCTGACACCATTAGAGACCAGTTCATAGTGTTCTGTCAGGATGGAGGGACTCATCCCCCATTCCTCTCCGTGTATGGCTGACCCTTCTGTTGGAGTTTCCCAACTAGCTAGCCTTGAAGCTAATCTTATCCCGGAGCCCGGAACACTGGGGCTCAGGAGTGGCTACCATGGCAGCCTTGGGCAGGCAAGTGTTGCCTTTGAGTACACCACCTCTTTGTTCTAGTGTGTATAGGGCCTCCTTTGTTCCTGCTGTAAGCTAGTGTGCGCTGCTGTTGTACAGGGTATACAACATGCATGGAATGCTGACACCCTTGAGAACCACCTGGCTTTGCAGTCATTAGCCTGCCCCCGCTTGCAATAAAATATGCCAAATCTCCTGAAGGCTCTGAGTTATTCCATGTTTCTCATCAGACCAGAGGCCTGCCCTCCATCAGAATCACCTGATCCAAAGCTGAAAACTCCAGGACCTGACCTGTATGAAGTGCTGTGTGTTGCACAGACAAGATCAGGGCTCTGGGGCCAGGGTCTGTGTCAGAGCCTTAGAGTAAACCCTCAACAAAGAGATCACCATTATTATCACGGCATCTTCAAGTATCATCTCTTCTGCCTCTACACCACGACTGTATCTCAACCCAGATTTGTTTTCCTGGGCCTGGCATGCCTGATGAAGCTAATAATACTGACCCAAAATTATTATGAAGGCCACAAAAAATTTATTTCCCTTACCAAGATGATCTATATTTGGCGAAGTGAGGATTTTCTGCTTATGCCTTTCATATATTTTGAGTCAGGAGTGATTTTACCTGAGAAGCATGGTCAGGACATTTTCATCTATAACTGCATTGGAAGAAAGAGGATAATGGAAATTTTAATGAAAACGCCAATGCAATGAGGACAGAAATTGGTTCTTTTGCAATAGGAAGCAGCTACTTTGCTCAATAGGCAACAAACCCTTTAGTTTGTGTTCATGAGAATTATGAGCATCTCCGTCTCCACTGGGATTTAGCCAAGGGCGAGGGTGGGAGAGGAGGAATTTTAGAAGTTCAGAGGCAGTTCACTCAGAAGTTTGTCTCCAGACTTTGAGAATACTTTCATTTTTTCAAAAGGACACACAAAGAAAGAGGCTGGATTCCTGTATGGAAGAACACAGCTTCTCTGGATTGCAAGGACGAAATGAGACAGTGGGTTGCTAGTTGTCTGTCCTTTACACAGCAGGGTTAATAATAACATGTTGAACTCACCATAATCAGGCTCCAGAGCCTGTGTCACAGATGGAACAACAATGCATTGGCTGCATCACTCCCGTTAAGATCAAGTGCTCAGTACTAGCTGTGGGAGGGGGAGGTGGGAGGAGATGTATGTTGTGTGTATTTGGGGTGGGGAGGCAGAGAGACCAAACTCAATCAGCTGTGAAATCTGGGGCTGTCCGGTGAACCAAATACCTGAGGCCCAAGGAAGAGTTGCACAGTTACAAAGCCTTCACCATTGAGTGGCATCTGTCCACCAGCTCAGTCTTCCATGGAAAAGAGAAAGAAATGCAGTTTCACAGAAGTATATTTCATGATAGCTTCTCATATTGTGTGTGGCAGACACTACTAACACTGTCTAGAAACTGTCTAGAAAGGAAAAACACTGTGTTCCTTAACTCATTCACATAGAGCACTTCTGCAATCAGATGCATGGGTTTTCCCAAGCAATTCTGGCACTAGCTGCTTAAGGTTAGGACAGATCCCACAGGTTAAGGTCTCAGTCCCACAAGACTCCCTCGACCCTCCAACCCCTTCCCCCATTTCAGGTTATCCACAACTTCTGCCCTACTCAGCTATAGATAGAAGGTTCCCATGACCCCCTCCTGGGTTCCATCATTTACTAGAACAGTTCATGGAATTCAGGGAAAGCTTTACTTATGTTTATCTGTTTATCATAAAATAAATGGCCCGATAAAGGATACAGGTGAACAGCCAAATAAAGAGATGCATAGAAGAAGTATGGGAGGGTCCTGCGTGTAACAGCTTCTGTCATCGTAAAGTGGGACAGTGCCACTTTCCCAATACGTGGGTGTATTCACCAACCAAGAAGTTCTTCAAACTTCATACTTTTGAGGTTTTTATCATTCCATAAGTATGATTGACTCATTGTCCAGTCCCTCTCCCTCTCTGGACAATTAGAAGCTCCAAGCTTCTAATCAAGGTTGGTGTTTCTCGTGACCAGCCCCACTCCAGGATCCCACCCAGAGTTACCTAGTTAGAACATTCCTGTCACCCAGGTAATTCCAAGGGATTTAGGAGCACTGTGTGAGACATTTCTATCACTTAGAAAATGACAAGGTTTTAAGAGCTCTGTGTCAAGAACCAGGATCAAAGACCAAATATTAACAAGAGCTGGCAACCGAGACCAGTACATACATATTTCCTATTATTTCACACGAACCCAATTCTCATCCTACCATTTATTACTCAGAGAGCTACAGTTTTATTCCAGGAAGAGAAGCAGACTGGACAGACTACATTCACAGCCTCCTTTGCTGTCAAGGATGGTCAGTCATAGGCAAATCATAATTCTGACCAGTGAGAGGTAGTTAGAAATCTACTGAAGATTTGGGGAAAGTTCATGATAGAATGCGAGAATGGCCACAATTCTTCCTGTTGCTATACCTTCAAAATTGACCTTGCAACTCCTTTTATCAAGAGGCAAAACTATTTCTCATCTCTGACTCCAAGCTTGCTCTCTGACTTGCTTTGGCCAGTATACAAAAACATGTGGCCCAGGTGCTCCCATTACTCTGGCTAATCTGGCATGCCAATGAGCCACCTAGATCATTCTATCTCTAGCCAACTTGCTAGTTGACAACAGGTGCATAGTGAGCCCATCAGAGATCAACTAAACTGGCCCAAACCTGAAAAACCACCCAGCTTAGTGTCAGAGAAATGGTTATCTTAAGCCACTAGATTTTGTTTTTTGTTTTTTGTTTTTGTTTTTTGTTACTGATACAAAGGAAAATTGTCTATATTCTTTTCCCAGGTTACTGTCGTCTTCCTACCCAGAAAAAAGACATGGAGCAACAACAACTTTGCAACTGTGAGGATGAATGCATTTCAGGAAGACAGAGGGGCATGGCAAACTGACGTCACAGTGGAACCAATGGCTACAACATCCTAGGAGATCTGCCTCCAGACTTTGTTTCATGAGAAAAATCAACTCTAGGTTGTTAAGCCACTTGTATCATCTAGTTCTTAATGGCAGACATTAAAGTCCACTTCAAGTAACTTAAACAGAAAGAGGTTTATGAAAATACATTAGTTAGCTTCTAGAACCTCTAGAAATCCTGAGAACCCATCGAGGATTCTACTTCGCCAGAAAAAGGGTGGATAGACACAGCAGGACATCCTCCATGCCCACCTGGAAGACCAGATGTCTCTGTCTGTACTCTCCACTGGTAGCTACTCTCTTGCCTCAAAATCTCGTGCCAGGGTGCCTACTTGGTAGAACCATGAGGTTGCTTCCCTCCAGGTTGGCAGGGGAGGGATCCCTGATCTAGGGTTAGGAGGCTGACTGAGTACACGACACGATGCTGAAGAGATGAGATTGACAGCAGTTTCTTAGTCATGTACACTCACAGTCCAGGCACTGCATAGCACACAAGGCCACCTGGGCTTCGTGCTTGGGCACAGGGTGAACAAGCAGGGGCTGTGGGAGGCAGCCTTTGTCCTAACAAGACAGCGAGGTGACCCCTGATTCCCCAGGGAGGATGTGACTCTCTTGTTTGAATAACTGCCCAGGCTGGCAGGAAACTGAAACTTGAGACTCTGGGTAAGCGGGCACTGGGCCTGGTCCCCATGACAAGGAGAGCTGATGTGGTAAAGGGACTGTATTCACTGAGGCAGGATGGGCAGTGGGCTTGATTTGGCCTTTTGAGACCCCCTCAATTTAATCAAATGTCAAGGCAGCACATAGTAGTGAATCTGATCTTAGGCTTATGCCACATTACGTCTCAAGCAAGGGCCCTCGCTGGAAGGAATTTGAGAAATGTAATTCTAGCTTCCTGTCTTCCTCGTCTCAGGAAGGCAAGAGAAAAGGGGTTGAAATAGGTACTGAGTGAGCAACATTCCTTCATTATTCAAATCTCCATACACCCTTCTTTCCATAATTAAACTTTTAGGTAACAACAGCAGCAATAGTGCGTGCCTCTCTAATACTGTGTAACTCATCCTCGTACGCATGACAATGTATTTACCTCCTCCCCATCGGAAAGACTCAAGGTCTTATCGATCAGAGTCTCCATCTCTGCAGATGTTTATTCCATTTCTAGTAGCCTGGGGACTAAATAGAGAGGGCAAGAGAGGGGGCAGATTATAAATACACACACACACCCCACAGAAAGGAAAAAAATACCAGTAGCTACTACAGCATTTTCTGAAACTTGTAAGGAGCCAGGACAGGAAGGCACAACAGCCCCCAGTCCTGTGCCAGCGAGGCCAGGCCCATGTGATGGTGCCAGATGGCCACGGTCCTGTCTCAGGAGGCCTGGATCAAGGGAAGCAGGAGACAGAGCTGAACGGACTATTCGGAAGCCCAAACGAGACCACCCAGGATTTCTGGAACTACCAGGGGGAGTCTTTCCAGGGATCTGGGTTCCTGCATTATAAACAAGGCAGCACTGATAAAGTAGGGAAAGAATCACATACTTTAAAGGAATAAAAGATACAGCCATGCTGGAAAAACAAGGCAAAATAAGACAAAAAACTCATGTTCAGTTGGGAAGACGATTATTCAATGTATAAAATATCTACAGGAAAAAAAAAAAACCACACATAAGATTAAGGATGTCCTGGCACTATAAGAAATACTGAGGGAAGGAGGAAAGGAAGGAAGAATGAAAGGAAGGAAGGAAGGAAGGAACTGATCAGGGGCATATCCATCTAGAAAGGCAGTAGATCATCATGGGGTCTAAAGACCAGTCCAGCGCCTCTGCTGTGTTCCCGGAGGGGACCAGAGCTACCAAGGCCCAGAGACTTCAAGTGACTTGCTCTGGGTCACACAGGTGGTGAGAAGCAGGGCCCTCATCCTTCAGCACAGCACAGCATGGCTCACTACAATGGAGCCACTTGTAGGAAATAGTCTTCATGCTGGGTTCCTCTTGCATGTTGCACTCTCCTCTCAAAGAAAAGAACCACTGTCTATTTTCAATTAAGTCACTTGATTTCCCTGTGCCTACAGCCAGTCAGCTGTCTCTCAGCTGAACTTTGCTGGCCAATAGAACGAAAACAAGTAGTTTCTGTTATAAGAGGACCTTGTGTGCTATGTGATGGAAAGGACGAGTAGCTGGCGGTTAGGGAACAAATTCTTCTTTTGGCTCCTATGGCGGCTACTGGAGGCTACTGAGCAAGTCACTTCGTCCCACTGGGCCTCAGCTGCTTCTGCAAAATGAAGGGCTTAGCTTGGATCAGTAGTTTCCCAGTTGTCCTTTGCAACCCCTCAGATTACCTGGTAGTGTCCCAGTGGCAGAAAGGGGGGACACTGATGACTTCAGGCCCCTCATCCCACCTCAGTTTTTTATATATTGGGGTTCCTAGGCTAAAAAAAAAAGTCGTTGAGAAAATTGCCCAGGCGCTAATAGTCTGTGATTCCAAGGCGCGTGGTTGATGGTTCTAAAGATAGTTCCAAACCCACATGCCTCAAGTGAGTAAAATTCGGGATGGACTAAAAATAAAGAATGTTGGTTTGATTTTCAGATTTTTTTTTTTTTTTTCAGAATGGCTCAGAGAGAGTGGACTAAGAAAAATGTTTTCTGAGCAGGGAAATATTTTGCTTTCCTGCCAAGATTTATTACATAAGCACGTTTAGTCCTCCGCAGCCCCAGCTCAGTGTGTGCGTTACTCATCTGCCCTGAGGACACAAACCAGGAGATTCATATAGGCTGGGGCCACACAGTATCCCACAGGGAAATTACTGGTCAGAACCTTTAAAAATGTCAGTGGGAAAGATGACAGAGTGCAGTGTCCTGTGTTTCCTCTCAGGGAATCTTAGCCATGTTAGGAATTTATTGAGCCATATTATAAATACCCCATTACCATAACAGCGAAGACACTTACACCACAAATAACATTTAAAGAGAATTTCTAGGCCAATGCATACACCCACCTTTCATCTAGAACAGCCGTGAAATGGTCTGTTAGTAAAAGAGCCAGAAGAAAACAAGAGATGCTCAGGTTGTGTTGCTTGGTATCGAAGGGAAATTATTCCCGATGCTCAGACATTAAGCTAATGAAATAAAAACAATGATACATAATTTTATTCACAAAATAAAATTTAGAGAATGATATATGGGGATCAAGGTAATTGGAATTTTTGTTAGTTTGTAGATGAGCAAATTGGAAGGTAGGTAACCATTAGAGCTGTCTTGGTGAATGAAATCCTTCCTGTTCATATCTTACCATTCCTAAAAGAACATGGAGAAAGTGGACCTATATTTAGGGAAAGATATCTTGGTTTGTTAACAGAGTTGAATTGAGATGTTCTTGTAATAAAACACTGCAGTGGCCCAAATAAGGTCACCTTCAGATTCCTTGCCATCTAGCCATCTGTCTTGGACGATTGTCTGTTTAAAGGCAAATGGCTGGAGAAGAGGGTTTTTATGATCTCTCTAATTGTATATGGAGCATATATAGACATGTGAGCTGGTGGAATAGAATGATTAGTATATTACATCTGTAAAGTGTTGGATGCTTTTAAAATCCTCTTCCCATACATGGTTTCGTGTGGGCTGTGGGAAAGCTTCCGAGGCAGCCTTTCCGTGTGGCAGGTGAACGAACTTAAGCAGGGCCGCAGAGAGGTAAAGAGTCTTAACCAAAGCCACACAGAAAGTAAGTGACAAAGTCAGGACCCGCCATACTCCGGCCATCCATGTGGCCCCAGGGGCTGCAGCATGTGACACCAGCCAGAATGGAGTAGCTTCGGGGGACACACTGAACTGAAAAGAAAAAAAGCACACCGGGGGAGATGGAGGATGGATGGGCATCATCTGGCACAGGACGGCTGGCTGCCCAGTGATGTCTACAACAGGGATCCTTTTCTTGGAGAACTCACAGGCTTTGGGGCCTGGCCCTCACCCATCAGGCCCATGGACTCGAGAAGGCTTTTTCTCCATAACTCATGTCAATGTATTTATTTATAACAAGAGCCATTTCTTTCCCTAGCTCATGTCCATACAGGACTGATTATGGTATGTGAAAGAGTAGAGACTGGAGCCACCAGACTGGGAAGAGACCTGAACCTGAGCCTCTTGTCAACTGGTATAAAACCACTGGGCAGGTTTTTAGCTGTTGGCCATTGCTGGGGCCCTAAATGTTTTCTCTTCACTGAGTCCCAGCAGTTCTGTATACATGATCATCCTTTATTCCTAAAATCCAGGTGTCTGGTCATTGAAGTATTTACAAGGAGGTTAATCAGATGGAGCTTGGAGAAATATTTCACACAAAAAAATATTATGAAACATGTCTACCTCCCAGCCCTATCTGCCTGGTGATGGGCTCTGTTAGCTTCTCTCAGATACTATATATCCATCTCCCCTTCAGTTAGACCTGACTGTACCAGATAATTCTGCCCTTTGAATTATACATTTGAATGCTGACCATCCTACTCCACCCCCATTCAGTGACCTATTCTTCCTCTAAGAATTATCATTATTCTGATTCCTGTTCAGTCCAGGATATTTAACTATCTTATCAGAGCCACTCTCAGTTTTAAAGGGCTCAATAATTGACAGCAAAGTGTCTGAGGTCAGAGGGCCCCAAGTGCAAGAGGAGCCACAATTGATTGAATCAAGTTTTGGAGACAAACAATAATAATGAATGACACTACATTCCTCAGCATCTTTCTTCTTCTTGGCATGTTAATTTTCCTTTGAACAATCAAGACCCACATTGCGGAGAACTACCCACAAACCCCATTTTCCTTCTCCCGCACCACCAGCAAATTCTAACCGTGGCTTAAAGGGTCCATAAGAGTGGCTGCTTTAGGGCATCCTTATTTATTCTTTCTCTTCTTTCCTTTCCTACACAGGGCTCACTTGCTTGGATCTTGCTTTGACCTTGACATGACTGCTTTGGGGCTCACAGTCCCACCTGCAGAAGGGGGTCTTAAAATCTCTGCCAACCCTAGAGATTCCCTCAGAAGGATTCCCTCAGAAGAAGAATCCAAAATTAAGTAAATTAGCATTTGGCTTTTGTTTCTGTTCTTTCCCTCTATGCGGTAGCTGCCAAGTTGTTTTCTAGGTATCTGACACGAAGTGGAAAGGTTTTCCCCATGGGTTTCATTTTAGTGGCTCTCTATGTATTCTTTGCTATTCATTTACTCAGGGATCAATCTCTGTCACTGTCCCACAGGCACGAGTGTCATTTTTTTCCTCTAAAGATTTTATTCACTATTTTCAGAGAGAAGGGCAGGGAGGGAGGACAAAAAGGAAGAGAAACATCAATGTGTTTTCCTTTCACCTCCCTCCGGCTACGGACCTGGCTGGAGATCTGGCTTGCAGCCTAGTTATGTGCCCTGACACGAGTGTCCTTTTAATTCTCAGAAGCTTAGCAGCCCACATAAAGTACTGTAATTAAAAATGTGCATTTTGAGGAAGGTTTGAAGTCACACCCTCATACGGTGGAAGAAAAGATCTCTGTTAAACTCTCCACAGATGTGAGAATGAGTCTCATTGTTAGAAAAAGATCTTCTACTCCACCAACCCTAGTTAAGGACTTCAGAATCCCTGGTGGTTGGAGCTTCAGAGCCTGAGCCCCGTGGGTTCTAGGTGCTGACTGCCATCTACCGCCTGTTAGATCCGTCACACAGGAACTGAAGTCAGTGAACACCCCCGGCCCAACCCACTAAAGACCTAGTGACAGTATATTGCAGGCATCCAGGGCTCAGGCTCAGGTGCGGCTTGGGTCCAGGTTCTAGGACATACCAACTCCATGACCTCTTTGAGCTTCCGTGTCCCCATCTACAAAACACGTGGCACCTGCCACGGGGAGTTTCTGGGAAGAGTCCATGAGGTCATGCATGCAACTTGCCAGCACAAAGGCTAGCCCCGTACCAGTAAGCCCTTAATCAATGATAGTTACTGTGATGCTCAAAAAGGGGAAAAATGGCAGATTCATTCATTCAACAGGCTTTTATGCTCCTGGCCCTGTGCTAGGACACAGGATACATGTTAGTAAACAAAGCAGGCATAATAAATGTTCTCATGGAACTTCCACCCCCGTGGGAAAGATACAGAACAAAGAAACCTCTAAGTATAAAAAGACAAATTGTGATAGGTGCTGTGAAGCAAATGAGTTGGTGCCTGATAGCACAGGGGAAGAAAATTCGAGCCATACCACGTGGACCTTAGAAGAGATGACAGGGGAGTCACAGGAGCTACTCTTGCGGGCAGGGGGTGGTCAGGCTAGTCTTCAGAGGACAGAGTAGCCCAAAAGAAGGAAACACATTTAATCAGAAGAAACATGCTTTTCGTTTCATTGACTCACAGCATTGTACAGTTGGGGCATTAAGCTAAGGTCATCCAGCCCGAATCCATATAGCTAGTTACATTTTGCACCCTGGTCACCTCTCTCGCCACACCCTGTCCCCAGTCTTGATGCGGAGACCCTCGAAACCTACAATAGACTTCAGGCACTCTTTAGAGTTTCTTTAATTTCTGTTTTTAATCCCTGAAAGGGAGCACAGGATTATATATGAAAAATTTCAACTGCTAAGGGGGGAAATCACGGAGAAAAGGGAAGTACTTCATGCCAAGTGCCGCAGGTTCGTACCTGGTGATTAGTCCCTTTGTGAAAAATGGCAATTTTAACATCGGCATGACTAATCACATCGTTTCTTTCCGTAGCAGTTTAGCATTTCCTGCTATAATAATTCAAGCCTCATACTTCATTCGAGGAAGCAGAAGTGTCAGCATGCCATTAGTTTTGCCTGCGTTGACCCATTTGTTTCTGCATAAACTCGGGCTGCGTCTGTCACCAAGGTGGCGGACAGCAGTGATTCATGACGGATGCTAGCTGAGGCTCTGGAAGGGCCTTGCCAAGGACCTCCACACAAAGGCCGATTCCTCAATTCAGTGACACCTCAATGACCCAGCAACTTGGCTGTGAGCCTCTTGAGTGATGAGGTCCCCTGCGCTCAGATTTTCAAGGCCATTGTCCCAGAAAAGCAGGAAGAAAGGAAATGTCCCTTGGCCAAGGGTCAGGTCTCTTGGATCCTAATCCCAGTCCTGTTGTTTAATTTTGCTAGCTTCTTGACTTCCCTGGGTTTCCATTGCCCTGTCTGCTCAGAGAAAGACTGGCTGAGAGCTGGAAGACCCTATGGCGCTCCTTGGCATGACTATCGGGGATTGAAGTTATTCTGGAAGGTTCCTTGAACTCTTCCCTGCCTTCGTCTCTGGAAGGCTTTGATAAAAGCAGTGGGACTCGAGGTTCGGGTCCACCTCACCATTCTAGCTTCCCAAGGTGGCTGACAATCGTGGAAAGAAAGGGGCTGCTGCCCTTTCATCTCTTGACCTGTCCTCTGTGCACTTTCCTCAGGGGACCTTCAGGACCTTCATGACGGCTTCCCCTCCTCCCCGCCGCCAACTCACGCCTCACTAAAGGAAGCCTCTCAACCGGCCCACTAGCCGTCTCCTTTCCACTAAGTTTTCTTTTAAATCGACATACAATATCCTATTAGTCGTGTGTACAACATTATGACTTGACATGTGTGTCCATTGTGAGATGTCCAGCACAATAAGCCTGGCGACCATCGTCACCAGAATCAATACAATACGATTGACTATAGGTGGTCCCCATGCTGTACATTACATTCCCAT
Organism: Noctilio leporinus; assembly: GCA_004026585.1. NCBI lineage: Eukaryota > Metazoa > Chordata > Mammalia > Chiroptera > Noctilionidae > Noctilio > Noctilio leporinus. The sequence continues at coordinate 446,055 of PVIW01000111.1, forward strand.
GACTTATTCCTTTTATAATGAGGAGTTTGTGCCTCTTGATCTTCTTCACCCATTTGGCCCACATCCCCAACCTTCTCCCCTCCTTCCTACTGAGGGTGCTGAGTCATAGCGGCAGTGTCCCGTGTTCTCAGACTAGAATACATTCTACAAACTGCACTGGGAGCTGCTTCTCTGGTCTGCCCCTTCTGCATACCAAAGCCAAGCGGGCACCAGGACTGAATGTGTCCCAAGTCAGAGAACATCTAATTATGAAAGAGCTTTTGAACTCAGACTTTGTTTTTTCTTTATAAATAAGTGTATGTTTAATATTCACATATGTATATTTTATATGTGAGATATATTTTATAATAGCCAAATGTAACTAATATTTACAATATTGTTTGATTCTATCAGTGTTTTGGTTCACTTAAATCTGAGTGTCTAACTAAACATCCAGATTCTGAACTTTTACGTGAAGACTATATTCAGAGCAAATTCTCTGAATATCATTTTTTCCTAACTACTTCTGGAAAACAACACAGTAAGATAGGACTGGGTGGGAAATAGGTTTTTTTCTCCTCTACAAACACCAATCAATTTATTGTGGCTTCCCGTGACTATGCTGAAAAGGATCATAAGACAGTGACTTGGCAGGAAGAAGTGCCTAATGGATGAGCAATGTCTGCTCTGAGCAAGGAGGGGGCCAGTCAACTTGTGTGACACTTAGGTGCCATCTGTGCATGACGTCTTTCTAGCTGCTGATCACCTCATCCTCCTGCTTGAAAGCAGAGGACAAGGCACGGTGGTCAATGCATAGGAGTGATGTTCCATGACAGAGGGACGTTACGCAAGCATGACCATTTCTATAGTAAACATAAAATTAGAGAATCAGTTAGTATGGCTTTAATTCTGGGGCTTTACTTCCACATCAACATACCCAGTGGGCCCAGCTGAGATGAAAGTCATCTTAGCGAAGGGTAAAAAATCTAATTGGGACTGCCTGATGATGACCAAAAAAGCGCCTAGAAAAGGAAATTAGATTCCAGACAGTTTGCTACACAGGTATGATGCAAATAATAGTTTATATGGCAAGGAATGGATAATTCTTACAAAATCCTAACACTAACCTCCATTTACTCCTTACTAAGCAAGTGGCAAACTCTTAGCCAGATAGGACTACAGTGAATCTCCCTGGCTAATTTTGTCTGTTTTATTTAGATGCCTTTATCCCAATTTCCCAAACCTCTTCCCTCTCCTCCTGCCTCCCAGTACTTTCCTCATGCCTTTATGCTAGAGTGGCCTCTTTCTTTCAAAAGAGCTCAGAGCAAACCAAATGCTAAGAACCTTATTTCTCCATCTGCTCTTGCTTTGGACTTGAAGGAGAGACTCATCAATTATAACCTTATCTGCCTTTTTCATTGATAAGTGTTGGAAGTGTGAGGAGGTTTTCCTGTGACCAGCCACCTGCCCCAGGCCTTACAAAACCGGCTAGGGCCAGGTGTCCTGTGTTCTCAGAAACCTCCTCTCCTGGTTTCGCGAGAATCAATTATTTTAGCCTATGTTCAGCTCACTATGCTTGTCAGGACTCTGATAATCCTGTTACCCAGAATTAAAGCCCTGAAAATCCCCTCTGTTTCTGCTCAGGGCTGCAGTTGCCCCAGACTCAGCCAGCCTGCTTGAACCTCCCCAATAAAAGCTTTGAACCGGTAATAATAATAATAATAATAATAATATGAAATATAAAGGTTTCTTTGCCTCTAATACAGAAAAATGTCTCCTTTTCCCTCCGTCTCCTCCCACCCCTCCACCCGACTCCAAACTCCAGGAATCCATCTGCCCATCTTGCAGTCACGGTTCTTTGCTTCCTGTGCCTGCTGTCATCACTAGGACCTGGCTTATCGTGTGGCCGGCTCTAGGAGGGATTTCCATGGGTGAGAGAGAATGGTGTTTAAGTTGAAGGAGAACCAAAAAACCCTCTAAAATGTATAGATTCAGTGGTGTTTCCTGCGGTCAACATTAACCGCTGTGCTCTCTAGCGCATAGCAACTATATAATCACCTTCAGGGAGACTGGAACTCCTCATAGTTATTTTGGTCTCGCTGTTATGAAAAAGTGGCTTGGACACCTGAGCAGAGGTACAGGTTGCTCTGTCCGGGAAGGACAAACCCAGTTTTGACCTGTCTCTTGATTGGGCTTGTGTCGGAGGGCCAGGAACAGATACACACTCACGTGGGGAAGTGAGGGAGCGCAGAATTGTGTTTCAGCAAGCCTCACAAATGCTCAATATATTTCCAGAAAACTGGAGCCCTGGCGCCCGCTCAGAATTTGCTCCTGGTTGACGTAAGTAAGGCAGCCTTGCGTTGACCGCAACTGCACATTGGTAGGTGGCCGGGGCACCATCTATTAATGCAGTTCCTCAGTGTCACCCTCCTTCTTTGTTTTCCTATTGTGCATGGTGCAGTATCCTCTTGGGCACCTCACAGCATCTCTCAGTGGTGTCACAGGAAAGCAGCAGCCTCGAAGGTGTCAGGCAAAAGCAGCAGCTGACACTTTGGAGGTATCTGGGGAAAATGCCATGTGGCCCCAAAGGCTAGTGTTTTCTAGCTTCGGCCTCCCTAAGATTTCCTAGCGTTACCCCTTCCTGCTTAATCTCTTCCCTGTCGCTTCCAGCTTTGATTTATTTCGTCTGTTCCCTTTCAGTTTGGGTTAGTGAGTCCTCTCTGCAGTGTACGAAATCGATTAGTCATGAAAAGAAGATCACGCCATCTATTACTGAACACTGTGACCTGAGTGCACAGCGGCTAGAATGCGTCAGACTCGGCCGTCCCTGCCCCCTCACCCATTCCATGAGGCCTGCACCTGTCAAGCAGAAGAGAACAAGGTATTTCAGAGTGCTGGCAAGGGCCTGGCACATTTTAGGTGCTGCGCCACATGGATCTGTTAGACAAATGAACGGGGGCCTGGGTTGTTTAGCTTGTAGGAGTTACAGCCATTCAGATAAGGTGTGGTGACATTGGCTGGAGAAGTCAGGGACAGTGTCAGTACAAGGCAGGCCAGGAAGGGGCTAGAAGGTGTGTTAGGGTCCACCTGGGCAGTGTGAAGAGGGGCAGGAGCAGGAGGCTGAGTGGAAGCCGTCAGTGCGCTGGATAAAAGCTGCTTCATCGAGTTAGCTATTATGCTGATGACTCCTGCTGTCATTATGGCCACATTCACTCGAAACAGAGAGCTGTCGCTGTCTCAAGGAGCACTAGAGAGTGGCTTAGTCACTCTGGCCACCAAATGTCGTCACATATTTTAAGTGCGCCTACGTGTCCAGAACACCCCAGCCACCCTGTCGAATGCGCAGCCTCTGGTTAGAGCTCGTCACTGAGCTTTTGGACCTGAGAACAAATGTACAAAGGAAGCAATATGATCTTAAAATAAAAGGAAAAATGTACCTTGTGCGTCTCTCTAAATTGCTATTACCCATCATAGAGACTTTTAGATATGAAGTGACAATTCATCCATTTGACAAATAATTGTATATTACTAAGGTGATAGGCATAAAGCAGCAGGAAGAGGGAGGCAAACGTAATAACTCATTACAATGACTTATCTAATTACATTGTGTTATGTGCACAAAGAAACAGGACAGGGGGCTGGGAGCGAGGAATCGGGGACCTGCCTCAGGGGCAGAGAACTTGTTTTCCTTAAGTACTTGATTACTTAGAAGGATGAGAAAGAGTCAGGCACACTGTTGGGAGAGGATGATCTGGGATTAAACTGAGGAGACCCACTTTCCCATACTTTCGAGGGTCTGTTTTGCCAAGTTACAAGTCTCTGCAGTAAACTCTTTTGGCTCTTTTTGACCCTTAAGAGGCTGGCTAAGCAGATAATCCTGTGACCACAGCAGCTGCTGCTCCTGATGGGAGAGGCAGAGTGTCAGCTTTTGCTTGTACTTTTCTGTAGTCTGCGGCCCTGGGGGTGGGAGCCAGGATCAGAGGGCCCCAGCTCACACTTCTGCCTGGATTCCCAGTCACATTGAATAAGACACAGACACACACAGACACACATCACACACGGCAGTAGGTACTCACATCTCAACGTTTCACTCTGAAGCTTCTGAGTATGGCTAAATATTCTCTGCACTGAGCTATCTCACAACAACCTCCCTTTTTACCTCTTCGGTTCCCTTAAGCTCCCAGTCATCCCTGTCCTCTCCTTCCAAGCAGTTTCATGCCAAGTTTCCTCCCTCCACCCCAGAGCTCTGACTTTAAAAAAACTGACTTATAATTGATATACAATATCCTATTAGTTTCACACACAGAGATACTAAGATCATCGATGCTTATGCTTCATTCTCTTATATGTGATGAAGCTCATGGAGCCAATATTGACAGTATTTCTATTTCGCCAAAGCTAGAGATCTAATCATGAACAGGCTTTGACTATATCAATCTTGAACCTGAACATGAATTTCAGAATTGAGAGAAACCACGAAGTCTAAAGCGTGCTCACACCCAATTTGCCAAGAACAAAGGAAAGATAAGATTCTTTCTTAACAGACCAGGTTCCATTCTGAGCACATCGGTCTGTCGCCGACACAGCCTAGAGCTGGGCAGGGAGGAGGTGGGTGGAAGTCACAGAAATTTTGTCTCAGCCTTCCAATATTTATAGCTATACAATATGACCACATGATCCTCTCTCATTTAGGAGTAAAATGCCCATAAAAAGGTAAGTTGTGCAAGTAAAACTAGTGAATGGAGAACAGCCATCTGTGCCGGGAGCACCCCTAGGAGCGCACCTTTTCTCCTAGAAGGGATCACATGAAATCACTTGATGCCGGTGGGCTGCTTCGTCTTTCACACTTTCCAGGAAGAACTAGAGAGATATTTCCCAGACAGTATGTGTGGAAGACAGATCAGCCCTAGAAATAAACATTTGCCTTCTGAGGTTTTACACAAAATGTTAATAGTCTCTAGGCCTCTAGTCTTCCCTCTGTAAAATGGGAACACTGATTTCTGACTTCTAAAACAGAGAGGTGACGTGCTTTGTGATCCAAAAGATAAGGCTGCATTCTTATAGCCACACATTCAAGAAACTGTTGGCTGACAAAGCCTGAAGACTGGAGGAGAGCAGCCCGAAGAGTTTGGGGATAGATTTGTGACAGGTCCATAGGAAACTGGGCAAGAAAAGAATAATATGAACAATTGTTAACTCCGGGAACAACACAGTTGAACAAGAAAACAAATGTCATTCTATGCATTAAATGGCTCTGTTGGTTCATCTAGTCATCATAATGCAATCCTTGGATAGATATAGCCAGTATTCATTTACTCATGCTGTAAGAATGGAAGTATTACATGTGTGTGTATGCGCGTATGAGCATGTGTATGTCTGTGCCGGGGGCACTGTGCAGATGTACACGAAAGTGAAAGTCTCAGTTTCCACAGTGTGACATCAGCAGGGAGAACCTAAGACTGAAAGCTCGCTAGCAGCACTGTGAGCATGCCCGTTGGAGACATGGAGGTGGCCACCAGAGCCGGGAGTTGAAGAAGTGCTTCCGGAGGATCTCCCTGAGCAGGGCAGGAAGGGCTGGGAAGGCACCTCCTTGAATTACGGATGTGTGTTTCTTACATAGAAAGTAAAAATAGCCTAAAATAGAATGAAATGAAACTCAGTGACTCAAGAACCATCACACTATGCCTCCAGGCAAATGTATCTCATTTCAGGTTATACCGCCCTTTTTGTTATTCTGCTCACTGTAAGCACCTTCCCCAAACAAGATGCCCTTCAAGCACGAAGACTGTGCGTCCCCCACACACTAACCCCTCTGCCTAGTGTTGCCATTTCTCTTCTCTATTTGACCAGCTTCCATTGTTCTTTTAGGTTTTCATGGTGACAGAGTTTACATTAAGGACAGGGTCATACCTTTAGACTTGTCCCTGATCCATCTTTTTGGGTTGAGAGCATCAGCACGACCAACACTAATGACCACTGACTCCCCACCCCACCCCCCGCCCCCATGCCTTTTCACTTGGCTCACCGCCTCCAAGCTTCGTCTCCAGGAATTCCCTCTGCTCCTCCTATCTCCAGATAGTCTGCAGAACCCCCTCCTTTGCTATGCCCATAGCACCCTAGGGTGTCCCCGGTTGTGCCCTCCCACGCCGTCTTGTGTGGGGTTTGCTCCTCCCCAGGTTGTAGGCTCCTTTGGACGGAAGCACATCTCCTCCCACTCTCTATGCCTGTCACACACAATAGACGATGAGCAGGTGGTTGGCGACTTCCTCTTTCCTGTACAGGACCTGAGCACATGGGGTGGGGTGCTGCAGAGTGCAGGCTGGCCACACAGGAGACCTTATCTCTGTCACCTGGCCCCCTGGGCTCCATTCTTCACCTCCCTATGGACAGGAGTCAGTAGAGTTTGATCAACTGTTGAAGGCTAGGAAGAGGGGCAGGAAGTGCCAGAAAGCAGAGAACTTCACATTCCCTCTTTCACATTCCAGGGGACAAGAAAAAAATAGAGCTCCTAGACAGGTATCTTTCTACAGTGCTGTCCTGTGTAGGGACAGAGCTGAGAGGGCGACATTTCTCGAGTCCTTGCTCTGAAATCCTGTGTGCTAAGATAGCTAACATTGTGGGACCATACCCTTTACCCCAAAGCTCATCCAGCCTGAGAGTTTGGGGTGTTCTGTTTTCTCAGGTACTCCAGGAGGCTGGGATACCGGAGACAACTTGTTGAGTCCCCTAGTCACCTACCTGGGTGCCATGGATTTATTGATCCCCTACCCTTGTCATTGGCAGAGAGTGGGCAGATGTCCTTAAGCCAAGGCGGCAGCACCCAGGACTGGAGGCAGGGTGCTGGCAAGGCCCAATGTCTCTGCGAAAGGAAGCCCCTCGCCCTCTGGCCTTGCTGCCCTTAGTCGGATAGAGATGGACAAGGTTCCCTCTGACTCACTCGCTCTGCAAGTCAGATCGGGGAAGGAAAGCAAGCACCTCCAAGCTGAACTTTCGGAAGTGTAAACATGCAGCAGCCTGATCTGTGACCAGCATGGTTGATCTGAAAAGCTGGAAAGAAAACTGTAGTTCTCTCTGCCTGTCATTGTCTGAGGGCCAGGCCTTCTGTGGGCCGGCCGAGCAAAGGCCTGGCTGGAGGAAGGAGAATCCTCAGAGGACCCCAGCTGCTCCGAACGGACAGTGACCCAGCAAGACCTGGAGCTACAGTGCAAACTTTGCTATTTCTCTGGGATACCCCTCCCGCTCCCCTTTCCTTCAGGCAGTCTCCATCCTTCTCCATTTCCAGGTATAAAGTGTGTGCTTCATTTCTACCTCTCCCTGTCTGTAGTTAAACTTGGCTGCTCATAGGAATCATCTGGGACAATAAAGACCTATTTATGTTTGGTCCTAACCCCAGGGCCTGGACATTGAGATTTTTACAAACTTGCCAGGGGAAACCAAAATTGTGCATCATGCCCTGGATCCAATGCATAAGCTGCAAGAATTTGCCTTCCAGTCTTTCATCTCTAATAGTCTAACAACATACTCTCTCCCAATGAAAGAATTTCTTGCTTTGGGGAGCTATTTCCTTGGGCTTTGAAGCCTTCTCCTACACCCTAAGGTCATGCTGCTTTAGATATCACTGGTGAAGATAAACGAGGTATAATCCGATTTGGGATATCTCAGGTCTGAAAGCATAGCAAAGGGCACAAGGAACCTTCCGGCTGTTCCCAAACGGTGGGGACCCAGAGCCCCTTCTAACTGGTCCCTTCTCCCTCCCCCAACATACTGCTACTTGCCCTCCATTTAACCAGAAGGAAGTCCTGGTGGGATCTGCCACCAGGCACCCTGACCTCACAATACAGAAAGTTCCCTCTGCCGCCCCATTCTGCAGGACACCAGTTGTGCAAGGTCCTTCAGCCCCACAGCAGCTGCAATGATATTGGAGCACGGGGACACTGTTGTGAGGGACCGGGGTCCCTTCGGTGTCGATGCAGATCAGCAGTGCTTGTGTGTTTTCAGTCTCAGGACCCCTTCAGACGCTTCATAATTATCGGGGACCCCAGAGAGCTGTTGTTTATGTGGCTGACAGCTATAGATAGTGACACGACTGGCAATTAAAACTGAGAAACTTTAAAAATATTTATAGCACAATTAAAATGATAATAAGCCAATTCCAAGGCAACATAGATAATATGTTTCATGAAAAGGAGCTGTATTTTCCAAGACAAAACAAACAAAAAATAGTAGCAAGGAGAGTGGCCTTCTACTTCCTACAAATCTCTTGTATGTCTGGCTCCAAAGAAGACAGCTGGGTCTCCTGTCTTCTGTATTCAGCCTGATTAAATTCACACACTATGTGGCAACCTCTGGCCAACAGTACTAGGAGCTGATGACTGAATAAGAATGAAAAAAGCAAACCATGACTTAGGGTCATGAAAATTGTTTGGACCTTGTGGCTCCCCCAAAAGTGTTTCAGAGACTCCCGTAGGAATTTGGGTCACACCTAGAGAATGGTTGGTGTAGACAGTCATCTATGGTCAAGAAGCTAATGCTGGGGATGATGAAAAAGTACCCAGGACCAGGAATGAGCAATAACTTGGTACCTGAGTGCAGATCCCAGAGGACTTACAATGTGAGAGAATCTTCAAAATCAAATGGCCTGAGTATGAGTACTAGTTGCTAATGTTACATATATCTTTCTTCTCAATTCTCAAATTCTGTGCAGTCTGATGCGTACCACAGTGATGTGGGTATAATAGCAGAACCCATTGCTCACCCAACCTGTCGAAGAGCAAGACACTGGGATAGGCCTTCTGAGCTCCTGCCACCAGCCCAGCCACCAGCCATGTGACCACCATCTCCATTGCAGGTTAAATAGTTGGTGTTCAAAACTCTCTTCTAGTTTTTAACCTCCCGTGGTCATGTGGGCCCCCTGTTTATAACTTTAAAAAAAGGATTGTGGGTCATAGCATTCTTGAAAAAAATTTCTGTTGCAGAATAGTTAATGAAATGATGGAAAACTAAGAAGGAAATAAAATGGAAAATTCTGGGTAAAAGGTAACCAGTCTCCTTTAGTGAGAAAATACTCTGCTACCCATGTTCCTTAGGGCTATTGCACTGAAGTACCACAAACCCGGTGGCTTAGGACCACAGAAATGGTCAGTGTCATAGTCCTGGAGGCCAGAAGTCCCAAATAAAGGCGTCCGCAGGGCCATTGTACCTGTGACAGCAATAGCCAAGGCTCTGTTCGAGGTCTGCTCCAGCCCCTGGAAGCTTCCAAGGCTGCTTGGCTGGTAGGTGGCCATCTTCTCCCTGTGTTTTTTCACGTCGTCTGGGGACACGTGACGTCTGCCTTGGTGTCCAAGTTTCTCCTTCTATAATGACACTGGTCATGTTGAATTACAGCCCACTCTAATGACTTCATTAACTTGATTACCTCTGTAAAGCCCCAGTTTCCAAATAAAGTCACATCCTGAGGTACTGGGGTTAAGACTTTGACATATCTTTTCTTGGTGAGGGGTGGGGGCAAGAGGGGCACAAGTCAACCCATGTCATTACATGAGCCCAGGTAACAAGAGACACAACTCTGAGCTGCCACACGGCTGTCTCCGAGGTGAGAAGAGGTCTGGGGTTAGTGATGTTGCTTTGGAGGTGGACTTTCCTTGTAGTGTTAGCAACGTGTCATGGGAGCTTTACTTTAGCTCTGAATTAGGGGCATTTTGCAGCCAAGAGTTTCCCTGGCTATTGCCCATGTGGCCTGGTATGGACTTCAGCAAGAGTCTGAGGTCCGAGCATGTTTTCATGTACCTGAACAGCCACTCACATGTTTTCACTCATATGCCAACAAGCCCTGCCTGGGTTGGGGCTGTGCCTCCCAGGGGGCTGTCACGGCAGGAAGCAATGACAGCAATGCTTGGCAGGGCACAGCAGTTCTCACATCGTGGATGATAGAGACCTCAGCCTTTTGTCACGCCTTAGGGAAGTGAGGGGCTAGAGAACATATAGTGCGGTGTATCTGGCATCTATTTCAGTCTAAGTGGGTCTCACCAGCAACTGGAAGGCACTTAACATAGATTAAAATAATCTTTGTGACTGGAAGGCCCTCCGTTGATGTTCTGCTGCAACGTGACAAGCCCAGACCTGCCGCTTCCTTTCGATGAAGACTATCGAAATAAAAGGCTATTTGAATTTTTACTGCATTTTGTGCTATGTTAAAAGCAATTCATACCCAATATAGAAAATAGAAGCGTTGTGCTCGTTTCACCGGGAAAGGGGATCTAATATTCATCGATTCCTTCTATGTGCCTGGGCTCCAGGCCACACAATGGATCCATGTGTGTGCACTGTAGTCCGGCCCAGGATGGGAAGTGGGGCGTCAAGGAGTCTGTCTGTAGCTGCCCTCCACATACACTGTAGTCTTTCAAAATCCAGTTTGGGGTGTGTCTCTTCTCGGAACTCTTCCCAGGTAAAGTCTCCAGCTCTTTACCTTCCCCAGGACCCCTTCATCTTTATAGGCACTATTTCTGCATGTCTGGTGTACAATGTAAATGATGCCTTTTTACTGCTATTTTAATACCTTTATTCATGTCCCCAGCTCAACTGAAATTTTTTAAGTGCCGACCCCAACATGTTATGAATATGACAAAGTTGACAATCAATGTTGACAAGGTGGCTGGCGAACCACCCGGGGATGCTTATCCTGGAACGTGTATGCCAGGCATCTCTGGGTTGGGCAGGTAACTGCCCTGAGCTTTCTGGTCATGAACTTTGTACTTCCCCAACCGCAGGCTTGCTCTACCCAACTTTGGGGAGGAAGTTCATGAGGAAGTTCCAGTGGCTTCGGGGCATGTGAATCTTTCTTAAATAAATGTGTAACTGCCAACTGCCCTGGAAGTTTTCCTCTGTTTCATAGTGGTAGGTGGACAGAGTGGGATTCCTCTCTGGTGGAAATTTGGGGGATCTGGAGGGAGGGGAGCTGCTCTTGCTTCCCTGACACACCCCAACCCCAGCGTGTGGGGACATGAGCAAGCAGGCTGTTTGGCCCACGGGGGAGCCCCTCAAAGGCAGGAGCTGCGCCTTACTCCCCTCTGTGTTCCCAGGGCCTGTGATGTGCCAGGCACACAGTAGGTGTTTAATGAATACTTGGTGAACAAATGAGACAAATGAATAAGTGAGGGGTTTTGTTGTTTTAACTCAAACAACAGATCGTTTTATTGTGTGAACCTTTGTGTAAATTTGCTTGACTTTGGAGGATTTGGATCTGGGAGAAAACACAGGGTCTTTCTCGAGGGGGATTCCTCAGTTATTTTGGCATGAAGTTCCATCCAAGCCTAACATAGTAGGTCCTAATGTGTATTTGTTGAAGGAGTTGATGTACAATTGCAGTTATCCATTAGGGTCCTCCAATTTCAATGTTATATTACAAGGTGCACAAGAGACTTCATAAAACACCAGAGTACAGAGCAGAAAGTGAATGCCTCCTCCCCACATTCTTCCTTTAGACCATACCCAAACAGTGTGAGAAATTGCAAGTTGTCCCCTACCCATAGCCCCATTATCCCTCCACGTTTCTCTGTCCCACCCACTCCCAGGCCAGCAAAACCGAAAGAAGAGGAATCTGCAAACCCTTCAATGCTTCACTGGTTTTCCATCTGTTTCCTTCATGCATTGGAGCCCTGAAACGCTTACAAATGTCTGCCTCTCACTCCCAAAGGTGAGTGACAGCCTCCGATACAGCAATTGTCACTTCTTCCTTTCATGTGGCATCTGTCCCGTGACTGGTTACAGTTGATTTACCTGTAGTGAAAGGGACAGTAACCAGAAAAGAGGATTACAGGACATTCAGAAGCAATCAAGGGAGGAAAATAAACCAAGTGCCAAGAGTAGGTATTAATAGCAGAGCTATCGCAGTAGAGCAAGCTTAGGCAGAAGAAGGGGTGAGGGAGACATCTAGAACAATCCCTGGGCTTCAGAAATCTAGAATTTAGTCAGAAGCTTGATCATTGATTTTCTATTTTAGGTCATTTAACTGGGAGGCATAGTTTAGTGGCTTCTGTTTACAGTATTATTCAGGGAATCCTTGAAAGGCTGTTTTTTACTGAAAATGCATCCTTTCTGAAACCATCTAAGCTATGGAAAATGCATATTATTAATTCCTTTTATACATATGTATACGGAGTGTGGGTGTGTGTCCGTGGGGGGCATTGAGGAGGCTGAGTAAAGCCACAGGAAATGGAGAAGTTCTTTGAGCATAAATTGTACTTGAAAATCTGGGGAAGGCATTATCTTTCTGCTTTGAATAAATGTGCATTTACCCTGTCATAGAATGAGCATTTTGGGCATGAATTTTAAAGATTAATATGAGGCATCATATAATCATCCACCAGTGGCAACGCTTTAGATCAGAGCTCCCTTTTCTCCCCATTCTCAAGGCAGGGGTCCCCCCACCCCAATTATTGGGCCATCTGTATTTATACATGGTCAAGAGACTTACTTTCCAATTCTCCCCTCTGTAGTTATTACTTGTTCTATGGAATTTCACAGGGATTATTCCTTGAGTTCTGTCTTATGTAGTTTTCATTATTTCTCCCTTCTGGCCAACCCTCCAAGCCCATGACTCTGCTGGTCATCAAGGAAATGTAATCAAACAAAGTAAAAAAATCAATGTGTGGTGTATGACTCATCCCTCCTTCCATTCTCCCAATTTTTCACGACTCCTCAAAGGACCGCATTCTCTGTAATGTGAGTCATGGGCAGTGGGTCTGAGAAATGACTGTGGTTCAGCGGTAGACGAGGCTGAAGAAAGCAGTATGGGTCCTCAGTGGGTGGTGGTAGGAGTTAGGGGAAAAATCAATATTCAATTTGTAGCTTTTTTGCGAAAGAGTCATAGAAAGGGTGAACTGAAACTACTTAGAAAAGTTGGATATGATTCATAATGCACAAATGTGAAGAACTGGGATGTTTCTTTTCTCCCTTCTGCCTTGGGGAAGCCTGTGTAACATGAAAACTCTGTTTTAAGTTTTGAGGCAGAATGGCTTGTTGAAAAGCTCTCAGCCTTGGAGCTAGACAAATATGACAGACAAGTCCTGTTGTGTCACTAACTAGCTGGGACCAGGGCAAGTTACTTGTCTCTCGGATCATCCTTATCCTCATCTGTAAAGCAGGGATGACTGACATATTATCTTGAGGTAAAGAGTTAAAGCACGTATATATGAACGGACATGTAATATTAATTTAACTTGTGTTAGTTTTCTACTTCTGTGTAACAAATTACCCAAGACATAGTGGCTTCAAAAAAATACTTATGATTCATTGTGTCTATAGGTCAGGAAACTGGGTGAGCTGTAACTGGGTACCTCGGGCTCAGGGTCTCCCCAAGGTTGCAGTGGAGCTGTTGGCCAGGGCTATAGTTTTATCTGAAGCCCCAAGTGAGTGAGGATCTGCATTAAGCTCACTCATCTGCTGGTGGTGGCCTCAGTTCCCCACTGGTTATTGTCTGCAGACATCCATTCCTTGCTGTGTGGGACTCTGTGTAGGGCAAAATGGCCTCAGAATGAGAACCAAGAGAATCAGAGAAGTCGTGCAAGACAAAGCCACAGTCCTTTTGAAGACAGTCTATTTGTCATCTAGTCTTGAAAGATATGCAGTCGTTCATTACTTCTGTCATGCTCCATTCATGAGAGGAGAGTCACAGTAGCCAGGCTACACACAAAGCAAGGAGATTGATTCACAAGCATGAACACCGGGAGGAAGAGACCATTAGGGGCTACCTGAGAGGCTCCTACAAAAAGTGACTTTACAGTGGAGAAGACTGACCAACAACACTTTAATCAAGTGATCATAACGGAATTAATTGGCCAGGAATGGGACGAATTAAAATGATGTGTCACCCAATGGTGTGCAATGAGAGGACCACAGCATCACTTCTGTAATGTTGTAGCCACAGATGCAAAATCTGAATTGAATCATAAAGAACTAACTTCTTTCTCCAACAGTACAAGCCCAGCAAAGGACATTTGACAGAATTTCTGATCTAAAATCTCCACAAGGACAAGGCCATAAAGACAAAGAAAGCCCAAGAAATGGTTCCCATCTGAAGAAGACTCAAAAGGCATGGTAACAAAAGACAATGTGTCCTTTTTGCTCTAAAGGACATTATGGGAAAATTGGAAAAACTTAGATGAGGTCTGAAGGTTAGGCCGGGTTAATGCAGCAATGTTCATTTCCTGACTTGGTGGTTGCATTGTGGTTTTATGGGAAATACACTATAGTTCAGAGTTGATGGCATCTCATGTTGGCACCTTATTCAAGTGGTTTAGAGGGAAACTTCTTTGTTCCATATTTGCAACTTATCTTTAAGTTTTAGATTGTTTCAAAAAGAAAGAAAGAAAAAAATCCACCAAAATAAAACAATGACACATCGGTGCGTCCTCAAAGACACAAAGCAATTTATAGGAGGCAGGTGGGATGATGTCACCCTCTGCTCCTCCATCTGCCATTTGCTCCCTGTAAATTCACCATCGCGTCCTTCCGTTTCTACCTGCAGACTATTCTGGTTGCTGTCTCATCCATCATTTTCAACACCACCATGGGGTTTAGGTTCTTACCGCTGCTCAACAGGATGAAGACAAGAGCCCCCAAGCTGTTCTTCCTGCCTCCAGGGTCAGAGGGGTGGGTCTGAGCATCAGCAGAGTGGAGGGTGGGCACCAGGAAGGGTTAGCCTCAGGTGCAGCTGGCACGGGCCTGGCATTTTGGGGTGAGCCAAGGCGCAGAGATACCAGGGTGGGTTAGTAGAGTCACTTAAAGGGTCCAGAGTGAGTCAGACAACAGGAACCGTGAGTGATCAATCACACTTCTCATATTATCAGGAATATTTGTTTTCCCTTTGCCTCAAAGCCTCTGCTTTTCATGCCATTTCAGTCAGCAGGGAGATGCATCTCTGGGGAGAAATCTAATGTCATTCCTGGGCTGAGCTAGTGGTGCACATTGGGGACTGGATGATGAAGTTCCACTGAGCCTGCTACGCGAGGCAGGGACACAGCACTTAAGGCGTCAAGTCAAGTCGGCCTGGCTGACCACCCCTGAGAGTCACCACATCGTCAAAGTCAAATTAGTTTCCAAGTTTGTCTAATACCAATTTATGCAATTCAGGTACATCTGTCTTTAAGCTAGCCCAGAAGAAATTAGGAAATGAGTCATTTCAATTACCAAAAAAAAAAAAAAAAAATCATAATAGAAAATTCTTTTATAGAGCAAGCTGCCCACACATACTTAAAAAGAGCTGAGAGTTAGGAAAACTGTAATAAGCACACAAATGACTGACTAGGAGCGCATCTATAGAAGTCAATTATATCCATCCCACATGTCCAGGAAAAGAGAGGTGAACCATTCTCACAAAGAAGCATCGATTCCAAGCTTGTGGTTCAGGAGTACAATTTCACTTCCTTTTCTTTTAAAAGATTTTATTTATTATTCTCAGAGAGAGAGGAAGGGAGAGAGGCAGAGAGGGAGGGAGACATCAATGTATGGTTGCCTTTCACCTGCCTCCAGCTATGGACCTGGCTGGAGACCTGGCTTGCAACCTGGTTACGTGCCCTGGCTGGGAATTGAACCAGCGACCTTCAGGTTCACAGGCCAGTGCCTATCCACTGAGCCACCAGCTAGGGCCTTCACTTTCTTTTGAAGTCCTCATTAACTCAGAATTTACTGAACCCATGCTTAGCGCTGAGGATATAACCATGAACAAGGTGGACAAAATCCTTACTCTTATCAAATGTTAGTTAGCTGGTGAGAAAGACAGAATACGGAGAAATGGCCAAGTGATTTTGAAAGTTTGCAAATAGATAAGCGTTGTGCAGGAAAGAGATTGTGTGCTGGGAAAGGTGGCTTGGGTGAGGGGACAGCTTTGGGTGGGGTGGCTGCAAAAAAAGGCCTGAGAGGTGACGTTTGAGCTGAAACAAGGCTGCTGTGGGAGCCAGCCGTGCGATGCACGGCAGAGTTCCAGGCAGCAGGAGTAGCGGATTCAAAGGCCTTGGCTCAAAGAAAAGCCTGGCCAGTTTGAAGAACAGAAAGGAAACAGAAGACAGCGTGCCTGGAGCACGATGTCTAGAAACACGGTTGAATTGATAGGCCAGAGACAAATCATGCAGTTCCTTGGGGTTCACTGTAAGGCTAATGGGGGAATCACTGAAGACTATTAAGCAAGTGGAAGCTATGTTTCATTTATTACTGTTTATGGCAGTAGAGTCAACTGAATGCGGAGGACCATTCACACGCTGTACCAATTGTCTAATCAAGCAATAATGACAGCCTGGATCAATGTGGTGGCAGGTGAGATGGAGACATGTGGATGAACTTCAGATGTTTCAGAAACAGAATTGACACCTGGCTGGTGGTGGCTCAGTGGATAAGGAGCTGACTTGCGAACCCTAAGGTCGCTGGTTCGATTCCCAGCCAGGGCACATAACCAGGTTGCAAGCCAGGTCTCCAGTTAGGTCTGTAGCTGGAGGCAGGTGAAAGGCAACCACACATTGATGTTTCTCTTCCTCTCTGCCTCTCACCCTTCCCCTCACTCTAAAAATAATAAAATCTTAAAAAAAAAAAAAAAAAGAATTGACAAAGTCTGCTTTGATTTAAGTGGGCTTGAGGTCAAAATTAAGAATGCATTTTAGATGAGCCAATTGGTTGGTGCATTTCCCAAGATGGGGAAGATGTACAAGAACCTTCGCTTTGGGTATTGGGTGTACAGAGAAAAGTCAAGAACTCCTATGAGGTGCTTGATGTCTTTGACACATGCAAGTTGAGATGTCAAATAGACAGTTGGATCAATGAGTCTGGAGTTTAGAGGTGAGGTTAGCCTTGGGAAAAAAAATCAGGATATATAACCACAGAGAGGGTGGTTGGCCAGCCTCAGGGCCTGTTCACTTACTCTTCAAGTGTTTGCTCATCTCTCTTAAGACAGACTCTTAGAGGTAACATACCTTTATTGCATTGTGAATTACTGTGTTTATTGCTTGCAGCTGCCTTATCTTAAAAAGTATATATTGGTTGGCAGTTACTGAGTGTGTTACAAGTGGCAGACACTCCTCTTAACATGATCTCATTTAATCTCTGCAATTTTATGAGGCATCGAGGGCAGGGATGAGTGTCCTCTGAGGGCAGATTAGGGAGCAGAAGCTCAGACAAGATGAAGTGGCCCCTCTTCGGTCACACAGATGGCATGTGGCACAGTAAGGAGTGGACCCCAGGCCTCCTGACTCCAGAGTGGGGCTCCTCCCTCACGGACTCCTCTCCTCTTAGTAACAGCCTCTTAGGTATCCCTCACTGGAGAGCAATTTCTATAATACTTTAATAGTCTAGTGGCTATATCCAAAACAAAATTCATGCTTTTGAAAGGGCAGACACCTCCACCATCAGCAATTCTTGCCACTCCCAGCTTTTCACCTCACTCTTCAGCAACACAGGCTTGGACCTTCTGGCTTATACACCATGCTTTCTCTTACTCTGCGCCTGTTCTTTGCTTTTGGTGAACCTGGAATGTCCTTTCCACCCATCTCTGCTTACTTAATCAGCCTTTATCAGCCAGTTCAGGTGCCAGTTCTTCCAGGGAACTCCTTCCCAACCATCACTGCATTCATGTTGTATCGATTTATTTTTTAATATACCTGCATTTGCCACTGCATTATGAATTACTCCAGAAACTGAGGACAGTGCTTATGCCCTATTGTTTTTATATTCCAAGTGCTTAGCAAAATGCCTGGAGTACAGCATGTGTCAGTTACAATTGAATGAACTCATAGATTTAGCATATCCTACACCCTCACCTATATGCGTACATGTTCATTTTAAAAGTTAATGAATCCGGTATATTTCTTTCTCTCTAATCAATAATGAAACTACTACAAAACAATACACTTATGCACACACCATACTGTATAGACTAATGCATTGTTTTAGTTTTGTATTTTCTTCTGGCCATCAACGTAATTGCCTTAATTAAGGTCTTCATTCTTGAAGACAGTAATGATGATAAAAATAGCTATCATTTATGTTATCCCTTGTTTGCAAATCTTGGGTTAAATAATTTGCCAGATCATCTCCAGCCCTTGTGGTTCTCAAAGATAGACACCATTACCTCTATTTCATACATCCTGAGTGCAAGAGGTTAGTAACTCAACTAGCATCACACAACATTTTTGTAAAAAGCCAGTCCAGATCTGAGAAAATTGAAAGCTTGCCTTCTTTCCCTAACCAGGCTCTCTTAGGGGGGTTTTAATCCCCCCTAAAAGGGATTGTGGACTCAGGCTCCCTGGTGTAACATTTAAGACTCGCAAATTTAAACCTAGTTGGGAATTGCGAACACACTTGCATATATTGCTGCTATAATCAAAGAAGAGGCTTTTACTTAAATATTAAGGTTTGAGGGTAGACGTACAAATAGAAACAGTTAATGAACATTCTAATTGTTCTTGTACCCCCTCTTACATTAGCTTGCATTGAATTTTTAGTTAGGCCATGCTCCCCAAGTGCTTTCATTACACTTTACATATGTTACTTCTAATCTCAATAATAAGCTAGTTTCCAGCAATAACTACCTATGGTTAAATGTTACCTCTAAGGAGAAAACTGATGTTCAACGTTATCAACATGCACACAAAGTCACCTCCTGAGATAGCTTGTACTTTTCACAGTTGAGGTATGCTGTAGTGATATGCTAAATTGCACTCAACTCAAAAGGGGTTTCAAAAGCATACACACATATCTTTTTTTGAGGTGGTATAGTATCATTTCAGTGGTTAAGCACATTGGCTTTAAAGGCAAGCAAATGTGCCACCAAACATCTGTGATCCTAAAGCAAATTACTTAACTTCTCTGAATCTCAGTTTCCTCTGTGGGAACAATGTGAGGGCACTTTGTTTGTTTGTTTATAAATATAAGAGCCACCTCCCAGGCTCAAAAAAGACTCTATTTTGCTATTTGAATTTTTAATTAATAGTTTATTCATTTAAGATACATATTAAGAAACCTAGTGTTTTGTAGTCCTTGAATTCAAATTAAAATTTTTATAATTCTACATCTAAACAGAGCAAATTTCAACAATCACTTAAAAATTAGTCTTTGATTAATGTTCGATCAGCTCAAGTTGAACAAATCAAGCTCCTTCAATCAGTACCATTTACAACCTAGTTAAACACCTTCAAGTCTATTTATAAATTAAATATATCCAACTTCCTTTTCAAGTATCTACTTTTTTTCCCCAAGTATCTATTTTTTAAGCCAAAATCTTTCCTGGAGCTTAAATCTTATAAATTTAATAAGTGAAACTTTCAGTGAATTTTAAATTATCTTAAAAATTATGAACAATAAACACACAAAGAAGATTTCAATTTTCTTAAACCTAACATGAAGGTAGTAGTACTATAGATTTTATTGGACAGACAGCACAATTTACAAATGGGTAGTAGATCTGAATAGTCATACCACCACCACCCCAAGCAAATGTGCAAATATCCAAAGAGCAAAATGAAAGATACTCAACAACATTAGTCATTAGGGAAATGCAAACTAAATCATAGTATGACACCATTTAGCATCTAGTTATATTAACTATATTTTTAATGTCAATATTACTCTCATCAATAACGACAAATTGTTGGTGGGAATATGGGGCAACTGGAATTTTCGCACACTGCTGATGGAAATTAAAAACCTTACAGCCACTTTGAAACACTGATTGCAAAAGTGCATAAGGGAACTTTGGAGACTGAGGGGCCTGTTCCCTGGCTTGATTGTCATGGTGTTGTACAGCTGTGTGCATTTATTGAAACTCATCTTCTGCATACTTAGAGTGGTTTATTATATGCGTATTATCTCTCGATATAATTGAGATATAGTTCATTTAAAAATGGTGAATTAACTAGGCATGCTATCTTTGCTCTTTCCTGAAATCCAGCGGAGATGATTGTAGGTGCGAGACAGAAAATATTTGGGGAGGCTGAAAAAAGGATTGGCTTAGCAGAGTGGAGAAAGCTAAGGTCTAATTGCTGGAAGATAAGGATGTCAATGAAAAACAAGATAATATTCTTACTAGAACCCAAAAAAAGCTTAAGAACCAGAGGCACTGGTAGGTTCCAAAAGTCAGGGTGAATAGTGGGGTGGATATAAAAGTGACTGGTTTAAAGTTAGGCCTCCAATATCCCCTCACCTACTCTGTGTTTTCAGGTAGCTTCCCCTCCCCCAACCCAGCAGGTGATAGATTAACCATCCTGAGTAGCTGATCCAGATAGGCTCTGAGTGTTGGGGCAACAAGACAACTGGAGGGAAAAGAGGTAAACAAAGGATTAGCCAAAAATTAACCCAAGTCCTTCTACCATCTACCTGATTGGTTCCCAGAGGCTAGCAGCCAGGTCTATATCCACACTGGACATGATATTAGATATTTATTCTTTGGACCAACACAGCTGAGAGAAAATACATACAGATACAGGTATGTCTACATTCCCTTAAGAAAGGGAAAAGAACATGCTAGAGTAAAGCCTACTAGTCAGCAAGCTATGCCCACAATATTGTTTTTGTTTTTTTGTTTTTTTGCCTTACTCTAATTATGAATCAACAACTAAGAACAAATTAGCTATTTGAAGAAATCTCTCATCAGAAAGAAAAAAAAAAACAAAATTTTAAACTAGGAAGATAGATCTTGGAATACTAAAACAGGCAATTATAAAAAAACAAAAAAAGCAGAGTAAAACTTCAAAGGAATTGAAATAAAAACCTAAAATAGTCTCAGAGAAATAAAAGAAGTTATTTCATCCATAAAACAAGGAGAAACTTTTATTAAAATATTTTCTTTTATATCAAAAATAACAAAGCAAAATTAAAAAGTGAGAAAGAGAAGATTTAGAAGATAAAGTTGATGAAATCTTCCAAGACATATATTAAAAAGGCCAAGAAATGTAAAAAAAGAAAATCAAAGAGAAAAGATGGTCCAATATCCAACAGTGTTACAGAGAGAGAATAGAAAAACTAAAAGAGCAAAGTAATAACAGAAGAAATCCAGCACTGAGAGATATGGGTTTCCACATTAACATTGCCCATGAAAAGGGTTCACCAAGGCATTTCATCGTGAAACATCAGAAGTTTGCAGATAGAGGATCCCAAAAGTGTTAAAGGAGGATAAAAATAGTCTTCACATGGAATTGGGTTTTTCCAGAGAAAGAGTTCTAGCAATGCTAGGAAAAAGAAAAGGAGATTTTAAAATTCAGAGGGATAACGATTTCTAAATTAGAGTTCTATAGTCAGCCAATCTGTAAACCAACATTTTCAAATATGCAAGGACTTTAACAATTTACCTCCCACACTCGGTTTCTCAGGCAGCTACAGTAGCTGCACCCCACAAAAACAAGAGAATGAACCAAGAAAAAATAAAGACATAGAACTGAGGCAACACAAGAGTCAGTGTGGGAAGAAGCGACCTCAAGTCCCAGGTCGCCAGCGGTACACTAAGTGTCCCACAACCCTTCTGGAATAGAAAGATGCAGAAACTCCCTAAGGGAAGGTTCCAAGAGAAAATGGAAGCAACAGTATTCTTGATGCACTTGGGCATGTTGAAAATAATAAGATTTAGTATGTTTTCAGGATTCTGATAGTGTTTATAAGTGCCTATGAGAATCTGGGCTCTTGATTTTAAATCACTGAACTTTTTATATTCCTATCACTAACCGTTAACTCCAAGAGAAACAAAAAGATGTGAAAAGAACTTATCATGGTTCAGTAATGAACAATAGGTAGGTAGTTAAAGTGATATAAGCATGAATATTGATTCAACCAAGAAAACTTTGATGTACCTCTATAGGAATGACAGAAAGAGATATATGTTGAGAGCAGTGAGGATTGTGAAGACAGTGGGAAATGCAGGAGAACTTGGTTTCCTACTTCTGTAATAAAAATTCAAACTTTGGCTTCTGCTTAGGAGGTAGAAAGTTGTAAAGACCATTGCACCAAGCTAACAATGAAACAAGCTGGGTAAGCTACAGCCTCATAGTTTTACTGAACACACTAGAGAACTAAGAACACAAGGAAACCTGAACAAATTAAAATCCAGAAAAGCAATAAGCCCTTTCCAGGAGTAAAAGGACTTAGGTCTGCTTTCATTCCTGACAGAGCCTCGGGAGAGGCTCACCCTCCTGTTTACAACCCACCATAAACAGGAGGAGGAAGAAGCCAGCTAAGTGTTAACAACGAAAGGCCATGAGTGGGCTGCTTGTAATGCATTAGCATTCTGAGCATCCTCAGCTGAAGGCAGGACCACAGGGAGAAACTGCTTCTGATGCATCAAGTCCTCCCCAAGGGCAAGGCCGCAGCTGCTGAAGGTTGGGGATGGGGAACCCATTTTAAATAGAGAGACTCACACAGACTAATTAAAAGGCTGAAAAGAGATGCCGTGCTAACACTTATCAAAAGAAAGCTAGAGTAGTTATATTAATATCGGATAAAATAGATTTCAGAGCAAAGAATTATTACTCAGGGATGAAAAATAAAGTCATAGCCTGATGATTAAGGAATAATTTCTTCAAGAGGATATATCATTCCTAAATGTTTGTATGCTAATAACAGAGCTTTGGTACACATGAAAAACAAAAAATAGATATATCTTTAAGGAAGAATAGACAAATCCATAATTGTACAGAGTTTCAACACTTGTCTCTCAACAGTGAAAGAACAAGTGGACAGGAAATTAGTAAGGATAGAAAAGACCTGAACAACATATAAACCAACTTGATCTAATTGACACTTACAAAACACCCAACCCAACAGAATACACAGTATGTCTAAATACACATGGAAGCTTTACTAACATAAACCACATTTGGGGCCACGCAACAAATTTCAGTAAGTGTAAGAGATTCAAATCATAAGAGTATGCTTTCCAACCACAATGAAATTAAGTCAGAAATCAACAATGAAAAATGTCTGGAAAAATAAATCCCCTATTCGGGAACAATGTAACACACTTTTAAATAGCCTGTGGCTCAAAGATAAAACAAAATTTAAAAAAATGAAGAAGTATTTTGAAATATAAAGGGAACAAAATATGACAAAATTTGTGGGGTACACTCAAAGCAGTATTCAAAGACAAATTTATAGCTTTAAGGCATATATTATAAAAATGCATACTCAATGTTGTAAGCTCCCACTGTAATAAACTAGAATAGGGACAAATGACTTCCGCTGTAAGGAGAAGGAGATAAATAATAACTAGAAATCAATGAAATAAGAAACAAACAATAGAGAAAAACTAACAAAGAAAATAGTCTTTTTTGGTACTATAATCAATAAACTCTTAGCTGCACTAATCAAGAAAAAGGAAAACAACTTGCCAATATCAGGAATGAAAAAGGAGAATCACTATAGTTCCTGCAGATATCAAGGGGCTAATAAGGGGATATTAGAAATAATTTTGTACTAATCATTTTATTCCAAAAATTTGGATGCAAATAAAAAATTTCCTCAAAACCACAGCTTATTACAAAGCAAATTAGAAGAAATAAAAACTATCAATAATCCTATATCTATTTAAGAAATTGTGTTTATAATAAAATAGCTCTTCACAGACAAGTTCTGGACCCAAATGGCCTCCCTGGTTGATTCTATCAAACACTTAAAGAGAAAATAGTACTAATTTTACACAAATTATTTCAGAAATTAGAGAAGACAAAGACACTGCTCAACATAGTTTCGACCAGCATAATCCTGATACTAAAACCTGGCCAAGATACTTCAGGAAAGAAAACCAAAGGCCAATACTGTATGAACACAGACACACAAAAATTCTTTCAGAACATTAACTCAAATGCAGAGTACTTCCAAGCGTTAGGTTAACATTCTAAGATGAATCAATGTAATTTACCATGAGTAGGCTAAAATGGAACGCCATATGATCATCTCAACACTGTAGATACAGAAAAAGATGAACTCCATTCATAATGAAAACAAACACAATTTAACAAATTAGGAAGAAAAGGGAGCTTCTTCAACCAGATGAAGGGATTATACAAAGCCCTGCAATTCACAAGTGCTTCATGATGAAGGGATTAACATTTTACCCCTCATATCAAGGACATGGCAAAGTCCTTTCAACTACATACAGGAGTTTTAACCAGCAAAATAAGACAGGAAATACAATAAAAGGTATAAAGACTGCTAAGGAAAAATGCATCTGCCTTTATTTTGAATTCAGTAGATAATTCTTAAATTTAAAAAATTACACATTAGTAAGTACATATAATACAGATAAGTTCAAGAAGAAATAGACATTAAATGATTCAGGAGCGGGAATGGTGGGGTAATGCACTGCCTTTTGCTTTATATGCTTTGTGCTGTTTTTGTATTTTATTTTTTTAAAGATTGTATTCATTATTTTTAGAGAGAGGGGAAGGGAGAGAGGCAGAGAGGCAGAAAGGGAGAGAAGAACCAATGTATGGTTGCCTTTCACCTGCCTCCAGCTATGGACCTGGCTGGAAACCTGCCTTGAAACCTGGTTATGTGCCTTGACTGGGAATCGAACCAATGACCTTTGGGTTCGCAGGCTGGTGCCTATCCACTGAGTCACCAGCCAGGGCTTGTTCTGGTATTTTTTCAAAACCCTATTTTACTTTGGTAAAAATATAAATTAAAATGAAAAGAACAAGAGAAAAAGGCTCTAGCAGGCATTAAGTGCATTTATTCGGCCACAAGTATTTCTTCAAAGACCATTTCTTCATTCAATAAAGCCATTTCCCCAGCCTATTCCCTCTGTAAATTAAAGTATTGATTGAGCTTTGAAAACTAAGATTGTAAAATACAAAAGTAGTTTAAACATGCAAGCACATTTTCACTTATTATTAGATGGCAATCAAGGCTTGGAATAAAAATAAATATGTAAATTTTAGGCATAATTAATGAGCTTTAAAATTGTCTTTCCAGTGACAAGAATTAATCTTATTTGGCTGTTAACTCCAAGGACCAGCATCTATGCTACTACAAATGTTGTCCGTGGTACCTATGTACCCATATGACCATACAGAAAGGGATAAAAGCTAAAATAATGATAAATAATACAATAATTAATAAGTAAGTAATAATACAAGAATAAATTGTTTCATGTACTCACAACTGTAAACCTACTTTTGTCCACCCTTATATATTTTCTGAATTCTTTTCATAAGTATCTATACATGTATATATATTTATGTCCTTCAGCTAGCTGTTTAGTCCAAAGACAAATTTCTGACATTTCTAGTTTTGCAATCTGTGTTAGAAACTTCACTGAGCCAGAAAATTTCTACATTGGCTTTATACTTATGGTGCCCAACTCCACTTTCAATGTTGCTTCTCTCTTTTTGTTAATCCGTGTTTAGCAGACAGAGACAATTCAAGCATCTTTCTGAGCACAGGCGTTCAGTTCACTCAGTGTCAGGCCAAAGGCGAAATCAAAGAAAGAGACGAAATAACACATTTTAATTGAGAGGCCTGATATCTTTCAGCCACTTCCTCAGTTCCTTTGACTTCTCTTTGCTTACACTGTGAATACAGCTATTGTTGCATTTAGTGAGCAGAGCCATGGTCTACATATCTCTCCTTGTATCTATGTCAATTAAAAAGTTGTCCCAAATTAATTTATAATTAACTTTTTATACAGGAAGTCAATAGGTGGCATTTGCTCAATAACTACCAAGATTTCAAAGTGAATTTTCTTACTATTGAGAAGCAGAATTCTCCTACCCCTGCTTCCCTCCAGAGAAGTGTATATAAAACTTGGGGACTGTTTCTCAAGAGAAAAGGGCAGAAATTAAACAAATTTAACAATAAAGCAGAGTGTACATATTTTGGAAGGCCAGCCCTCTCTGCAGAATGTTGACGGGTGTCCAGTGGGACCGCTGTGAGTTGAAGATGTGTAATATTATATCTAGCAAGTGTTGCTGAAGTGGAACTTTGAAAGGTAAAGCATCATGTCCCCTGTGACCAATGTGAAAATGGTGCTTTTCAGCTTTAAGGTCCCCTCCCTAGAGACAACTCAATCTAAAGCAGGTCCCCTGTTATTCTGGCTCCCAGAGCCATGTTCAGTTCTTTCCTAGCTTTCATGTTTTTTTGTTTTTGTTTTTGTTTGTCCTTCTCCCTAAAAGATCATCGCACAAGGGCAGAGCCATGGTTTATCTTATTCATCACTTCACATCCTCTGCCTGATAGAAAGCCTGGCATGTACCAGGTTCTGCCTCATCTATAATGTATGCTTCATAAAATATGGCCTGCAAGAGGGTTTTTAAACTGTATTATTGTTCTTTCTTATTCAGGATATAGTCCCATTCTTTAAAGGAAACTTTCAGCAAAAGGTTCATTAAAAAAGCCAATTGTAAAAAGGCTATGCACGATGCCTAGCGATAATAGATGCCCAGTGAACAGTTGCTAGTTCAGTAATCTCATTTAGTGCATCCAGCGAGCACCCTCTGGGCCGGAAATGATCTGTCCTTAAATAAGTCTCATAAATGAAACATATCAGGTAAAGAAATTGGAAGCTACCATAGGCAGAGGCATATGGCTTTAATTCATTCCTTTGGCCATTACTTCGCATATGCATTCATTTATTCATTCAATCGATCATTGATTCATTCATATATTTATGCCCCTTATTTGTACACTTCACATTGCCAAGTATTCATAAGTACCTGGTACTGTGCTAGAGCTGAGACAGTGATTGTGTAAGGAAAAGAAGATCTTATGGCAACCAGCGTGATGAGAATAATTCAATGGTCGTCCCTTCAAAGTCTTAATGAACAGTCACTCTCTAAACTACCTTTTCCGTGAGTTAGTTTCGGTGCGTTGGATTTCCTTAAAATGAACAGAGCTTTTAAAGAAATACTGTATGAACTATGAGGATTTTTCAGGCTCAAAACGCATTATTGATGCCACCTAGGCTGCCCTTCTAACCAACCAATCAAAAATGAGAAGTGCCTGGTGTGCAGCAGCCCAGCTAGAATTAGGCTTTGAATGCCTTAGAGGCACCCTGGCAAACTAAGAATTGACGAAAGTGAACAGTAACTGTTTTAATGTTATTTAAAAAACTGTGCTCTGGAAGAAGCAGGTTGTCTATCAGAAACCTGAGGCAACTACAAATGATAGGAGAATATTATCATATTTAGGTATCGAGGGGTAGATAACAGTGGAAAATATCCAGCTAGAAGGAGCATATCCATCCTTTAAACAGAGCAGAAATGAGAAAATCCGTTTGGAAGCCTCGAAGCCAGAGCAGTACGTTGCCTCCTTCAGCCACTTGGAAGGTCCACAAAACTAGAAGGACGAGTGGGAAGACTGGGATGGGGGCCTAGGGCTCTCCCTCTAACCTGAAGCCCACTTCTTACCTAGGCTATTGAACTGAGAAGAACTTGAGTTGGTAAAGGTAGCCTGTCCATGAAGGAAGCGCAGAGATGTGAATTCTAGCAAAGCTGAAGATAGTCATGTAAAGTCAAAATACAGGAAAAAAGAGTTGAGAATTTTTCTCTTTGGGACGGAAAGGAAAATTTAGAAAAGATTAAGAATCACTATATGAATGACCATTTTTAGAGAATGGCACTTTCAAATATTTTTTTAAAAGCATGCTCTATAGGATTATCGATTTATAGATTATAATCTATAAGATTATCAACACAGGCAGAGAGACAGAGAAAGGGCCTACAATAGGTCAGCTACAGTGGCTAATCCAGCAGGCATTATTCCTACTCTCATGGCACGTACTGTCCAGTGGAGAAAGGTATCACACAAACTGTGAAAAAGGAGGCTAAATCTCCTAAGTGAAACGTATCACATGAAGATCTGCACTGGCCACCAGATTTCCTGTGCCTGTCATAGATGAGAAGTAACCACGGGCACCTTTAGGTGGTGGTGTTCTCATGACTTGTCCTGATTGCTCTCAGCAGACTCAAAGTCTGACAAGCTGCACTGTTATTGTTTTCTAGGGATGGGTCCCGTTTAAGAAAAAAAATTTTTCACACCTTGTCACTTTTTCCTTACCCATATCCTAGCCCCACCAAACGTCTTCATTTTATGTTTTTTCACCGAAAGATATTATTTTAAAGTAGTGACTCCAGGGACTTCTGTTTCTGGGAAAATGCCTTAGTCACATGTTCCCTTGCTCCTCTTACTAAGTACAACAATAAACCCTAGACATTGTACATGAAACAAATGTAAAAAGATTCTGCAAGTGAAAGGGAAGGCGGGCCAGCTGGAGACCTTGGACCCAAGGGGCCATAAGATGGTAAGTTCCCTGAGATTTTTTGCTCGTTTGTTTGCTTCGTGTATTCCAAACTAGGAACCAAAGAAGTCAGGAACCCATAAGTGCCGACAGGTGCACCCTGAAAATCCCCCTAACACAGCCTGAGGTCTCTAACCAAAGGGCTGGACAGGGCAGTCTAGCATGATAGAAACTTAGACAATCATCACTCTATTCCAGCCAAACATCTCAGAAAGAAACGTGACCCACCCATGCCAGCAAAGGCCAAGAGACAGCTTGGACTTTCACCTTGGCAAGAGTGTAATGAGGCGTCTCAAGACCCCAGCAGGCGGTGTCAGAAAAGACCAAGTAGGGAGCTGGGGTTTTCATCGGGGCCAGGCAGCAGCAGGCGCCCTCCCGGAGCAGCACGGAGAGAGACCGCAGGGAGCTCCTGGACTTGTGCCTCCACCGAGTAGTATGGGCACTCACTTCCTGTCCCTGCTGGAGTAATGTCCAAGGAGGCCCCGTGGGCGTCAGAATTTGCCCACAGGTCCTGTGAGGGGCAGCTGTAAGGACCCCTGCTGATACTCCCAAGCAGAGGGTCATCAGTAGAGACTTAGTGAGGAGCCCAGATTCCCACCCGTGCCAGGTGATCAGGAGGAGCCTTTCCTCACGGGTGTCAGTGGAAACCAAGTGGGAAACCTGGATTGGGGGGCGGGGGTGGGGGGTGGTGACCAGAGTGCAATGTCAGAGAAACAAAAAGAAACCAAAATTTCTGTTATCAGAGGGCTCCATTATAGAAACTGTTGGCTAACAGTAACCCCTCAAAACCATGTGAGGCTATTGCTAGGTTTTCATATAGTTGGATTTCATACGTATTTTCCAGGAACCCATAACTCAAAAGCAAGAACTGCTTTTGCTATAATTAAAAAAAAAAAAAAAATCTTTGCTCATTTGAGAAGTAGCCACAATATCTCATTCTTGTTTTAGTTTGGATTTCTTTTGTTACTTGCATGTTGGATATTTTTCATATGATTTTTTTTTCTTTTTTGCCATTTGCATTTCCTGCTTTTATTCTATTCCATTCATTTTATTTCTCTTCTTGAGTCCAGTCTGAGAGGGAAAAAACGTCAAACCAAGGTAAGCCTTTACACTCAGCTACATTTTCAGCAGGAAAGGAAAGTACGAATTATAAAGCTGCTGAACAAGAGCAATTTTCATTCTCTCTTGATTCGAATGAGATCTTTTCCCTCTCATGAAACAGGAACTTCTTTTCTGTTTATTCAAACAGTTGTTATCAGCAACAATAAGAAACCCCCGCTGAGAAACACTGCCGACAAAGCGGAAGCACTTTAAAATCGCGATGCAGCGGTTTGATTTAGCCCGGGCCCCTCGGTTCTGTTTGTTTTCATTTTCAATCATGTTGATGAAGAGACAGGGCATCCGTGGGGTCTTCGGAGACTCGGCGTTGACACCGCCGTGAGCTCCCTGGTCTTCACTTGATTAAGCTGGGCTGGTCCAGGAGTCTGTCGTCGCCCTGGTGAACTCCGGTAGTAAGCACAGAATGATTAAATTCCTGGCTGCAGTGGGCACACCAGAAAGCAAGTCTTACAGAGTCGCCTCTGCTTTGCTGGCTCCACTGTATGACCCAGTTCTCCAGCGGGAGGCAGAATTTCCCCAGGAAGGAAATGGAGGGGCAGGAGGAAGGAAGCAAACAATCCAGAAGGCAGACCTTGAAGCTTGGGACTAAGGCACGTGACAGCCAGAGGCTTGATGGCAGCTCTGTGATTAAGGAGCAAAAAGCCTGACTTCGGTCCAGGCTGCCCGGCAACACTGTGTGTGCGGCCAGAGAGGCTGGATTTCATTTCAACCTCTTCATTTTTCCCCTGAGGAAATGACCCGGAAGAGGTGAAGTGACTCGTGGTGGGGAGAAGGGACATGAACTCACGTCTCCTCGTAGCACCACACTGCCTCTCAAATAGCATATCATTTATCTGAAACCATTTCCTTTTGGCATTCTCTCTGTGGTTCGATTTTTGAGCTAGCAGAACCTGCCTCGAACATTGAAGGTCTTCAATGCATGTTTATTGAATGAAAACCGCATCTTGTGCTGAAGAGTCAAGGCTTCAAAAGCAAAGAGATCCAGGCCCACTTTCTAGGCCAACTACGTATCCCTGTGTGACCTTGAGAAAATTACTTGGCCTCTCTGAGCCTCAATTTTCTTCTCTGTATAAAGGAGACTGTAACAGCACCCACCTCACAGGGCTGTTTTGTGGAATAAGGTTAAAATCCCAGTTTACCAAAAAGCGATACGCCACCAACTAAATCTTACAGAAGAAAGGCCAGAAGAAAATTAAACAATTTTGCCCAAAGTAGCTCATTCTTTAAGCTGTAACTTAGCTTGGATGAAAACCTGAGTCCCTGGATGCTGGAACAGTCCCTGTTATTCTTTTATGTGTTTGATCCCTTGTTCATGATGGCTCATTTTTCAAGGATCCAAGAAAATTATCAATTAGCATTCAACATCTTGAATTAGTAAAGGAAAATGGACAATCACTCCACGTGTGTATAAGCTACTATCATCCAATGTCTGTAGTAAAATATGACGAGGTCTGAATTATAGAACCATAGCAAATCAGAGAAAACATTCTAAAAATCCCGTGAACAAAGGCACCATTGACAGCTGGAAGAAAGCATTTGTGAGGATGGCATAGGTGTAGAACGACTGAAGAAATAAGAGACAAGGGACCTTCCTGATCTCCCACTGAAAGCTACGTGGTCTCAACAGCCACTTCTCTCTGAGCCTGGGCCCTTATGTGGGGACTAGGACAGCGTAATGGCTGAGATCACGCCTGGCTTCAAACAAATCTGGACTAATCCTAGGAAGGTATAGGCCCGGGCAGTACTCTGTGATATTATTAAGGAGGCTCCAGGTTGAATTTAGTGTAATTTTCCAGCTGACAACTGGAATAGGAAATGATCTCATAAAAGTCATTACATGACCAATGTCAGAGCTCCCGCCAGTTCCACTGTTCATTGACATGATGTCTATGATATTGGATGAATTTGTTGCTAAAATCAAGAGCTTTCTTTGCAACTGTTCATAATGTCCCCCCTACATACCCCCCACAAAGCTGTGTTGAGGAGCACTTACTTCCAAAGGGAAACCCGTGTTTCTATTGTTGCCATTGTCAAAGTTTTGCCATATAAAGGGAAGAGCGCCCCCTAGTGGAAGCATAGTCCAATCAGACAGCCCACCCGGGGAAGTCATGTTTGTGAACTATTTCGTGTAACTCTCATCCAAAAGTCATTCGCGCTATCAAAAGATGCCCTTCCATCTAAGCTTCTACCACGGAAGTGTGCCTTGTTATGAATTTTTATAAAGAATAGGAACCAGATTCATAACTTGGGGTTGGGATAAAGAGAAGACAGTCAGAACAAGGCAAGGATCAAGAGTTAGGAACATGAAAGCCATCCAGCATGAAAAAGGAGGCAGAGGACAGAACACAAATAAGAAAGAAGGAAGACACGAACACATATTATTTCTTGGTATTTTTCTTCTTTGATTTTACTGCACTTTATTCTTGACACAAAATGCCTTAGATGGAGGGAAATACCTTATTTTAAAAGAATCCCCACCACAGAGCATGTTTTAAGAAGGTCACCTTTTATTATGAGACAGCCAATGACTCCATTCCTAATAATGAAGCAAACCACAGGATTCCACACCTGAGCTAACAGAACAGACATCCTAATTCTTGTTCACGTTGTGCTTGAGGGCTTAAAAAAAAAAAAAAGCCTGGTGCCAAATGAGAGATTTGACAAGAGTGTGAGTTGAACAGGGGAGGGGCCAGCATTGATAAATGACAGGAATGCAAAGCCAGGCCCCTTCTGTGGCTTCATTACTAGAGATGTCCCTGTCCAGGGAGACTCTTATTCCCATCAAGGTGCCCCTGCTAGTGGCCTCTGAAGCTACTCCAAGGATAACTGGATGAAGAGTTTCCTTTTGAATAATTGCATGTTTATAGTAACTGATGTCAGGAAAAAAATGAAACTGGCCTAGCAAACCCAGGAATTCTAAGGATGCTATTTTCATGAGGCTGGGATTGTTATTTTTTAATTTTTATTTATGTTAAAGACAAAAGTTAAATAAGCAATGAAGTGGGTGGAAAGGGAGAGGGGGCGAGAATTGTGAGCAAGCACTCCAAATCATTGCCCTTTGGGGAACACTGCTGGAAGCAGACACTATTTAACTCTTCTCTGCCCTCTGGAGAGACAATAGACTGGTCCCCTCTTGGGTTCCTTTTGTCAGGCTTGCTTCTGTGGTTTGTCTGGCTCCTATCTTTACCTGACACACCCCTGCCACTGTGAATCAATTACAGTGTGCAAGTCAGTGGCTGCTTCTCCAGGCAGTTGTGCAAAATGGAAGTCCGGCTAAGGAGGCATCTCTAGATGGTCCCAGGCAGCTTATCATGAAAGAAGGGTCTCCAAACCTGGTGTCCTCGCAGGATCTTCCTGCCCTCCCCACCAGCCTCCCCCTGCGCCCTCCTTGCCCCAAGAGAAGGGGCAAGTGCCAATGACTGTGGTCAACAGCTCCCAGCAGTGTAAAGGTGCGTTCCTGCACTGAGAACCTGAAGGGAGCAGCTGCTGCAATGTGATGGGGTCCCTGAGAAGACTCTTGTGTCGTTTTCCCTGCACAGTGTCACTGTGGAATGCAACTGGATACCTCACTAACAGTACCTCATAAGGAATGAGAGCCCCCTGTGAGCACAGCTGACCTTTCTCACAGTCTGTGTTTGGGCCAGCTGCCAGTCTTCCACTCCAATGCCACAGCGAGCAGTAGATGGGTCGGACAACCAAAGCACCGAATACTGGGAAGGTCAGCAACCCGAGGGCATGAAAAGAAGCTAGAATATCGCAGTCCTACCTCATTATCAGAATGAACAAGACTCAAAACTGAGGAAAGATTAGCCTGGTTTGAGTAATAAGTGGACTGACACTTAATGCTATCACCTCTCTTTGCACCCAGAGTTTGGGGGACTCACACTGAGAAGTGTATGGCAATCAATTCTGGGCAGGGAAAGTGTGGGTGTGTAGACTTCGCCAATTCCTGTGGTGTAAATACGCCTGCCTCTGCCAAGTTCAAGCTACCTACCTCTCAAATTCCTGAAAATGTAGCACTCAGCCCTTGCAAGTCTATTCAAGCCTGCTGTAGCAAACTACTCGTGTGGATATACCACAGAGTTCTTCAGTAGCACATGGCACCATGTGTTTGGGAACACTTCTACTTTTGGCTGGTGCTAGTGTCTCTGACATATTCCCTCACCTTCCCCTGCATCCTTCCTTTTCCTTCTCCACTTTCTCAATTCCTCACACGCCTCACATTCTCTCTTGTTCATCTGTGGATTCTCGTCTTGTCTATGCCTCCAGCCATGAGGAAATGAGATGAGACGTTTCTAGCCCACCAAGTCACTCACTCTGTGATAGCTTAAATTTGGGCAGAGCTAGGAGCAGCAAGTTTTTGGATTAAAGATTCTACAGTTGCTACACAGTTAAGTGATTAAAAATTACTGAGGGTTAGCCCTGGCTGGTGTGGCTCAGTAGATTGAGTACCAGCCTGAGAACTGAAAGACTGCGGGTTCGATTCCCAGTCAGAACACATGCCTGGGTTATGGGCCAGGTCCCCAGTTGGAGGCATACGAGACATAACCACCCATTGATGTTTCTCTCCCTTTCTTTCTCTCTCTTCCCTCTCTAAGAGTAAATAAATAAAAATATTTTTATAAAAAAGAAAATAATTATGAAGGTTAATTACTAGAGATCTAATGCTGAATAAGACACAGTCCCTGACTTCTAAAACTCCAGAGAAGGTGGCAAAATAATATCTCCACAGCAGATATTAACAATCGTAGAGTTCACGTGCAGCTTTTGTTTTAAATCTATCTTAATGGAGTGTTTTCTAGTCAGTACCTCCTAATTCATCAGAGTTGGCCCTCAAAATGGAATTATTTGCCATCCCTGACCTAGTAGAATGAAAGCAGTAAGTGCAGGAGAGAAAAGACAAGAAAGCTGCAAACACAAATAAACAAACAAACAAAAACAAGGACACAAAAGGGGGGCATAGATGAGCCTATTTACTATTTATGCCTAATTACTATTTATGCCCAAAGCTAGCCCTGTCTATGGACTTCCCCTAAGTGGACACATCTCAAGGTCACCTTGAAAAATCCCTCTTTTGTCTCCAGCGACTGTCCATGGCAGGAACCAGGGAGAGGGCACAGGCAGTCTTGAGTCCCTGTGAGGATGATGGGGGGCCTGGGCTGGTTCCAGAAAGAGAGAAAGTTAGTATTTGTGAATTAAAGGGGTCACAAGGATAATGGAAGCCAAGCTGTACATTTAGAGAAGGTTCCAAGCATGGGGTTCCAGCCGTGACCCCCTTCCTTCAAAGGTGGGTGGCTACCTGTTTGAGAAGGGAAGTCACACTCAGCCTGCGCAGAATCTGGTTACTTCCTGCATTTTCAGGGACCTGGAATTTCATGTTCAAGTGTGGTCCAGGGCCTACAGGTGGCCACAGAGATGAGTTCTTGCCAATGGCAGATGGGTTCTTTCCAACCTTGAGTTTTAATACACACTCTGTCATGAGCACCCTTCTTGATCCCAAATCCATGAGGGAAAACAGTTCCCTGGACAGGTGAGCAGGGTGAGCAGGATCATGGGTGCTCCTGGAAAGGCACTGTTGCTCCACATGCTGATTTCCTAGATTCAGACCTTTCTTGTCTCAAACTCTAGGACCTAACGGCTCTCTGAGCTTCCTCTGACCTGAAGTAATGGGGCCTTGCCTCACCTTCGCTTGAATCTGTGCAGCCCTTCCAAAGAGAACCTTAGGAAAGGATCTCAGTGAGAGATCCTCCATAGAAGTTCCTTCACTGGTGAACTCCAGGCTCTGTCATTTCACCCCTCCCCTTCCACCACAACACTGATTTGCCGCCCCTGTGCCAAAGCATTGGTCTTGCCCACAGGACTGATGTGCAGAAAAGGTTCCAGGAAACAAAGCTGAAAATGTGAAATAGAACAGGTTCTCTCAAGCCCTGGACCCTGTGGGAGGATGCAAGCAAATTCAGAGAATTGCTAAGTAACACTCACGCTTCCTGATGAGGTGTTGCCTTTTCTAGATGCTGATTAAAAGGGAACAGACCGACTGCCTCAATAATTTGCTGTTAAAGCCATCACTCAATCACAGCATCCCCAAGGGGCAGGAGAGAAACAGGGATCTCACCCTTGCTCCCGTTATTTTCAGAGACAAAGGAACGAGGAGCCAGCTCTGAAGGAAGTCACGAAGACTCTGAAGCAGATGGTATTTCACCCACCTTCGCAGGCCAGATGACTTGTGCAATCGTCTGCAAACCGGATGGCAGGCTTGCTGAATGGGACACCAAATGGCCTCCTGCAGCTTCAGCACAGAGACCATGAGGACCACAGGAGAAGCCAAGCTGAGGACACAGGCTTTCCCTAGCAAAGGCCTCAACTTTCTTGAAGTGAGGGTTGGAGGAGGGTTCATGCCCTGTGTCAACCACTGCCCCAAAGGGCCAAGGCCTTAGGCCCAGCAGGAGAGCGTGAAACTGGGTACAAATCTTCCCCACAGTCCATGGTTTGGGGGATGGGAGAAGGAAATAATAAAAGCCACAAAGGACTCTGCCGTGCAGACCCGGACTCTATCTTGACTCTTGGAACTCGGGACATAAGGAGAGGACACTCTCTTAGGACTTGTGCCTTTCCTGGATTTCACCATGGTTGAGTGGAACATGGCACCTGCTTTCCTGGACTATTATATGGAGGCTGAGGACAACGTACCCCAGGTCCTGAAGAAGATGGTGGACAGATAGGGAAGGGGAGCTATTTGGCTTGGCTTTTGGCTGATATCCTTTTGGGGAGCAAGGGAAGTGCTGGG
Source organism: Noctilio leporinus (assembly GCA_004026585.1). NCBI lineage: Eukaryota > Metazoa > Chordata > Mammalia > Chiroptera > Noctilionidae > Noctilio > Noctilio leporinus. Next base: position 482,201 of record PVIW01000111.1, read on the forward strand.
TGTCATGGGAGAACAGGACTCCGAGCTGAAGTGCTCCCAGCCCCCCGAAGTTGGAGTAATATAAATAAAGACCTGTTTTCCTCAACATTGATTGTTGGGTCATACATAAACCAAGGCACCAGGCAAACAAGCCCCACTTTGCTCAGTAACAAGAGGATGGACATGCTATGTTATCCCCTCAAAGTAAGAATACAGCCCGGTGGACAGGGTGGAGTCTCTATCCATGAACAAGAGAGGCCAAAGTCAGCCCTTTGCCCTGGCCCAATCCCTCTCTGCCCTAAACCCTCTCTGCTTCCTGTGACCTCGCCCCTGGCGCTAGATCTCCCAGGGTCTCTACTCTCTGCCACCTGGCAAGTAACATCTCCATAGAAATACTAAAGACGAGAAGAGTGGGTCTGACCCCTCAGTTCGCTGTGGTGCCACAGCTGTGAGCTATTTGGGGAGGCAACTGGCTGAGCCTTATACAACTTGATTTTCCTCAGCATCTCAGCCTCCAGCCCTGTACTTAAACATGCTATGTGCTTAACGGAGCTCTTCGGATTTGATCCCCTCACAGATGATCAATGTTAAATTTGACCTTTTCTTTATGGATTCCCAGCGATTATTGTCATGAACTAGGTGTCTGGGGCAACCTGAAAATACTATGTCAGGTTGTTCTTCAGCTTGATTGAGGTATAATTGACAAAATTCTAAGGTATTTAAAGTCTTCATTGTGATGATTTGACATATGCCTATAATGTGAAAGATTCCCCTCCCATCCAGTTACTTAACATATTCATCACCTTACATAAAATCCTCCTTCTTTTGGTGAGAACACATAAGTTCTACTCATTTAGCAGATACCAATTATTTATTAATTGATAGTGTTATCAACCATGTTATCAGCATTATATCCCCAGATCTTACTCGTCTCATAACTGAAAGTATGCGCCCTTTTACCAACCTCTCCCTACCCTTCCCATCCCCTTTCCACCTCAGCTTCTGGTAATCACTTTTCTCCTCTCTGTTTCTATGAGCGTGACCTCTTTATGGATTCCACATACATGCTATGTAGTATTTCTTTGTCTGGTTTATTTCACTTAGGGTGATGCCCTCAAGGTCTATTCATGTGGTCACAAAAGGCAGAATCTCCTTCTTTCTCATGACTAAATAATATTCCTTTGTGTATATAATACATCTTCTTTATCCATTCATCCATCGATGCACACCTAGGTTGTAAATAGGTGCAACCATTATGGAAAACAGTATGTGATTCCCCCAAAAATTAAAAGCAGAACTATCATATGATCTAGTAATTTCATTTGGGGATATACATCCAAAGAAAAAGAGCACAGGATATCAGAGAGATAGCTTCTTTCCTATGTGTTCTGCAGCATTATTCACAACAGCCCAAATACAAAGACCTGGCTTGCAACCTGGTGATGTCCCCTGGCTGGGGAACTGAACCAGAGACCTTTAGGTTCATAGGCTGGCACCTTATCCACTGTGCCACCAGCCAGGGTTGCTTCAATTTTTCAATCAAAAAGGCTTCGCTGGTTCGATTCCCAGCCAGGGCACCAGGCTGCAAGCTAGGTCTCCAGCCAGGTCCTTGGCTGGAGGCAGGTGAAAGGCAACCATACATTGATGCTTCTCTCCCTCTCTGCCTCTCTATCTCCCCCTCTTTTTAAAAATAATAAATAAAATCTTTAAAACATTTTTTTAAGGCTTCAAAACCAAAAGTTTATTTGTAAGTTTGGAACAAACTCACTTGGCAATGAAACATGATGTGGGATGACATGAAACCATTCATTCAGTATCTTTATCCCATTTGGTGTGAATTCCCATGCATTTCTGCTGCAGAAACATCGATGTGTTTGATTACAAGATGTGCCCTCCGACCCACTGAACTACATGCCCCTTTCTAAAATTTAAAGAATTCTGAATTTCAACCTTATACCATGTTTCCCAAAATAGTTTTTACCGTTTGACCTTTGATTTTATATGCTCTATGTGGCCAATGACAGACATGGTACAGCACTTCTCACTGGGCTAGAGGGAACTCACATCCCAAAGACAGCCCTGGTTCCCTTTACTTAGAGTTTTCCTTGTGTTGACCACACCTCATCTTGGTTCACATTCATCTCTGCATGGGTCACTGTCAGGCAGCATGCAGAACTTCAGCAGTACAAGGCAGCAGAGGACAAAGACCAGCTGTCACACATGAGATTGCACTGGGGGGAGGTGCAGCCTCTGTGCATTAATTTCTCTGAACAGCCCACTGGCTCCCTCCCTCACGTTAAGTTGATGTGCTGCACCCGGCTACACCTCCCACAATGCAGAGCGGGGAATTTTTGGATTAGAGCTCTGGGCTCAACGCTTAGTCCTTCTAAATTCCTCTTACCGAAATAGTCCCTTCATTCAGATTATGATATTTCTGGATCCTGATTTTGCCATTCAGTCCCTTTAGTGTCCTCAGCTTTATGTCACATGCAAACCTGACCACTAGACTTTAATTGCTTCATTTAAATCATGGATGAACATGTTAAGGACAGGGCTAATCTCCAAGCACCACAAAGGCGTGCAGACACGGCCCCCATGTTTGCCTATACCCATGAATTAGAACCTTTGATTTATGATAATTCAGTGGATTAGGAAGACATCAATTCGACCTGAGGAAGCTTTATCAAATGCTTTGCTACAGTTCTGGCATGCTATTTCCTCTATGTTTGCTGATGTGCTTGTATAACTTCCAGACCAGCTCTGTGGCTTTGATCTGGTCCCCAGTGACTCAATTGGGTACCTCACTCACAATCACAGCTTCCTATGTGATGCAGTCACATGATCACAATTTCTTTGCCCTCTGAAGAAGACATGAGCTGCCAATAAGATGAGCAAAGTAGTGAAGAAGGTGCTGGATCCTACCACCATCTCAGTTATGGACATACAAAGGAACTGCAAACAAACTGACACATAATTTTTCATTCCCAGTTTTGCATTGATAAGAGTAATAACCTATTACCTGGGCCTCTAACGTCTAAGGACGTTGACATCAGGCTCTCAAGTTACCCTAAGAAGAAAGGTTGAACTACAGTCAGAATCACTAGCCAGTCAAAGAACCAATACAGTGACATCGTGTGAGACTGTGAGCTAATTGCCTATAAATAATAAGAACCGATTAGCAGTTCAGATATGCTTTTACTGGGTCCCAGGCACTGCTCTAAGTACTTTATAGGAACTAGGACACTTTGGCCTCAAAGTAACTACGAAGCAGGTGCTATTGTTATCTCTAACCTCCAGTTAGGGAATCAAGGCACAAAGAGGTCAAGACTTATCTAGAAAGTGCCAGAGCCAGACTGCCCTGTACCTGTCTCTCCAGTCCCTGCTTCCTCCTCTACCCTAGCAAAGTGGTCGTGCAGAATAATCTGGTTGATTCACAGCAAATTGGGTTCATAAACTTGTGCACAAACAGGTGCATTTAGGTTGACATTGATTATTTTATCTTTTTAAGCTGGTTTATCCTCTGCTACTGATCACTCACAAGTATAAGGATTAAAATAGCAAGGACAGATTGGGGCAAGTGACTGAATAGTGATGTGCTGTCTCCCGTGAGAGATGTAGGCTGAACAGCTGCTAAGGAAAGTCCCAAAGAGGTGACTGTGGCTTCTGGGCTGAAGGTGGTGCTAGTTTAAAAATTACTCCCACAATAAGTGATCTGGTGGGAATCCTAATGTCCTTTCCTTGCATCTCCATCTCCCTATGATCTCAGAAACACGGAGGCAAAATCATCTTTCTCAGCTGACTCCAACTACTTCTGCTGGAGGAAAACCTCCCCTCTTGCCCAAGACCTCTGCAGCTAGAGGCTCACATGTCCCCTAAAAGAGCCATTTAGAGCCTGGACAAAGGCTTCAATGTTCTCCTGTAACAGAACAGAAGGACGCGGACACCTAGGCACCTAACCCTAACATGTGTGAGATGTAAAGACCTAGTGAATCACAGGATGAAATCCCCCTCTTTTTAAAGAGGATAAAACTGAAGCCAGATGGTTGAAGTCATTTACTTGAGATCATACAAGGAGTTAGTACCTGATTTATCGTTGTTTCCCTGGAAGTTGAGCATAGATGGTGCTCAGTTAATGTTCAATTAATTAGCTATGTGAGTTTAGAGAGGTCACTTAACCTCTCTGGTCTCAGTTTTATCCACTCTGTAGTGTGAAAAATAATACCTGCTCTATATGCCCAACAGAATTATTGTGAGATAAATAAAACTGAAGGATCGAATAAAACTTATCCTTCCTTCCCCACCCTCCACACACACACATGCCCACACACTTGAAATAAAATCACTAGCAGGAGAGGAAGGAGTCACATTGTCCTTTCTCTCTCCTCTTTCCTGTGTCTGAAAGCTTTGGAAACAAAACAGCGTGGGGATGTAGCCAAGGCCAGACAATGACTTAGGCTGGGGTAGGAAACCGGAGAGGAGACGGACGCTCACATGATTATGGAGGTGAGCACGTCCCAAGATCTGCAGGGTAGGTTGGCAAGTCAGAGACTCAGGCAAGCTCATGGTTTAGTTGCAGTCTGAGTATGTGACCTGAAAACCAGGAGAGCCAAGAGTGTAGTTCCCCTCTGAAAATCATCAGGGTCAAAACCCAGGAGGAGCCAGGGGTTAGGTCAAGCCGAAAGGCAGGAAAGAAGCCAAGGTCCCCGTTCAGAGACAGATTCACTCTTACTCAAGGGAGGGTCAGCCTTTTTCTTCTATTCAGACCTTCAACTGATTGGGTGAGGCTCACCCACATTGTGGAGGGCAATCTTCTCCCTTAGTCTTCTGATTTAAATGTTAACTGTATAAAACAAAACAAAACAAACAAACACAAAAACACCCTTACAAAAACATCCAGAACAAAATTTGACCAATTACAGGGGCATCCCATGGCCCAGTCAAGTTGACACATAAAATTAACCTTTATGCTGGCATTTGGAGATGTTTTATAACATGTCTTCATTAAACTGCGATAGGTTTCTAGAACACTCACTACTTGGTAGGCACTATGCTAGGTTCTTTCACATTATTGCATATGCACTAAGTATTGAAACTTCAAAGTCATAAATAGAAATGGAAGTCTGTGTGTGTTCTCATATTTTCAACCTACGGCAAAAAAAGAGAACTAAGTGGATTTTAATAAATTCCATATTTTAAGTAAACACTAAGTGATTAGGAAACAAACCGATTATGGAGATTATTCATAACTAGCATTTTTGAGCGCTTAACTTGTGTACCAGTCAGTGGGTTAAGTGTTTACATGCCATTGGCATACTTAAATGTCATAAGAAGCCCATGAGTCATTATTATGGCTGATTTAATAAAGTCATTTTATGAAAGACAAAACCGAGGACTAAAGAGCTTAAGTGACTTGCCTAATGTCAGAGACTAGGAGGTAGCAAAGGGCAATAGGAACCCAGTTGCGTCTGGATTTCGAGCTCCTGCCTTTGACCTTTACACCCTTCTGCCTTACTAGTGACATCTTGCAAGAGGCACCAGGGAGTGCCTTACTCCTTCTCCTTCTCCCCTTACAACTTATTTTTTGTTTGCTTGACACCAAGGGGCTAGATATCTCATACCTTAAGTGTAAAACAGGGCATTCTTATTTAACACTCCACATTTTGTTTTGATAATGGAGACACTGTAAGTTTCATGACAAGACAGTGCTAAGGTCTGGCATTGTGATGGACGTGTACTGGCAAGGACTCAAATCAGGTCTGAAGCAATGGTGTGAACCTCTGCTGGAATACGACCTCTCAGATCACAAAGCACTTGCTCACACTTTCTCCCTGAACTCTCACCATGACCCTGATAAGTATTGTGATCCTTACGGTTAAAAATAAATAAACAGACTGAGGTTCATAGAGTTAGAGACTTGCCCAAGGTCAGTAAGCGGTCAGTGTTCTGACTGCTTTTTGTAGCCTCTTACTAACACCACTTATTCTTGGACACAAGTCATCCTCTTACAAATAGTATTATTCAGGGCTTTTCACAGTATTGGTGACAGTTACTGGACTAGAACCACATAAAATAGTCCCTGTCCAGGATCATTAATTGCAGAGGATTCGCTGAATACAAAGGTTTTCCTGGGATACAGAATAGCTTTGCTGAGGCATTTCTGCATGAAAGGATTTGCTGTAATGTGATTTCACCTGAATGTTTGGCCATTGCTGCAAATTCTACTTCCAGGAGAGGGTCTACCTTAACAAGCTGCTATTGTCACTGTCGCTCTGCTGCTGGTATTCCAGAGCAAACAAGAGATTAGAGCAGTTTCTCTTTGGCTTTAGTGATAAGGCAGGCTGATTAAATGTGCCCACCTGGATGCTACAACATGGGACCACAGTCACAGCCTGAGGACAGATCAGACTTTCCAAGAATCAAAGCCACCCTAGGGGCTGCAGAGGCCTCATTTGATGGGACAAACTACAGGCCCCCTCAGGAGAGCAGGGTAGGCAACTGAGAAGCTCAGAGTTTCTAATCACATCCTAGATGCCCTTGGGCAAACTTTCAGACACCCCATTTATCAAAACTGCTCACCCAGAGAAAATGATCAACGATAAGCAGCCAGTCGTCACATCATGTGACAGCAAGATGATTTCAGGTGCCAAAGGATGATGGCTGCACATGTAGGGTGAGCTCTCAGCACTCACAAGATGAGGCATGGGGTAGAAGTGAGCAAGGATTCCCTACCACACACACACACTCTCTCCCTACACATACACACACACACACACGCACACACATCATGGTTACCAAGGCAACCCAACATGAGTCATGAAATCTCAAGGTGGATTAGCAGAGCACCAGAAAAAGGCTTTGGTTTGTTTGTTTAAAGCTTTCCCTCCTCTTTCTTCTTAATAGCTTGGTCTGATGTTGAAAATACCCAAGCACGACCTTTTACTCAGAAATCCTAAAATCAGCGTGTTTAGCTTGTTTAATCATAGAAAGCAATCAGCATTTTTCCCCCTCATATTGGTTCAAGGCAGGGAAACCTGGCTTAGCAATAATGCTGCAATCAGCAGATTTGAAACGATTACTAGAACTATTGGGTGGTGACTTAGAAATTGTATCTGCTCTGAGGGTCCCCGCTACTCTCCCCGACGCCCACTCCTGAGGGGACTTCTCAGAGAAGCTGGCCGTCCCAGCTCTAATCTCTGGCCTCTGAGCAAGCAGGCTCTTTCTGGGCACAAAAATGGCCCCTTGGGTGCAACGTGCCTGCAGACTTCCTATTTTGGGCCCCGGAAGCACACAGCTCATCGGCTGTGTGTGCTCAACACAAAGTCTTCCTGGGACCACTTATCAGGGGACTTGACCAAGAGCAGAAATACGTCCATGGGGAAAATGAGATGACAAGTCACAAGGGCAAAGCATAATGTTGGAGAATGGGTCTACTCTCCTGGCCTGGGCTTTGAACACTCTGCTCTCAGGAGATTTCACTTGGGTCTACGCAGAACACCCAGGAGAGGCATCCAGTGATGGATGGCGAGGCAGGCCCTTTGCCAAGTGGGAAGGATGGGCACCGATTCCTGGACTTGCCTTGTATGAGGAGCTTTCTCTTTTCAAAGCACAACTATGGTTCAAATCACTCCCTCGTGATGAAGCAAGTACTTTGAATTCTACAAAGGAAGAAAGCTGGTACCCTGGGAGCCAGTGAGCCCAACTTTTTGGTTCTAAGTTCCCTTGGTCCTTCCACATGGGTCTTTTTTCTTTTTTTTTTTTTTTTATTGTTGTTCTGTTACAGTTGTCCCAATTTTTCCCTGTTGCTCTCCCCTGCCCTCCCCCACTCTCTCAGTCAATCCCCACCATGTTGTCCATGTCCATGGGTCATTTATACTTGTTCTTCAATTCACAGGGGTCTTAACTGAGAGCCCGAGTTAGGTTTTGTTAAAGCGGAGGTCCTTGACCCAGTAAAGTTCAGCGGGAGGTAACTGCTATTTGATGCCAAGACAAAAGAAGCACAAAGAATTCCATCTCAGCTCACCTCCCCCTACCTACAAAGTAAACAGCAGCTGTCAAGACTTCTCATCATCAATTATTGCTAAAAGCCAATAGCAACCCCCAAAAGTACTTGTTGAGCAGGATGATATCCTGGTGTGGAATCTGTAGTCACTCAAGAGGCAAAGTATGATTTCCATAGTGCTGGGGAGAGGGGCAGGCTTTGTTTTGGAGAATATTTTTGAAATACTAGCCATTTTCATAACCACTCATCTCTAGCTTCCAAATGTGTAATGGTTGGCAACTATTCCATGGGGCCCGTGGCGAGCACAGCTGCCTCCCAGGGTGCATGACGGGAGAAAACAAAGGTTTGCATTTATTAATGTTGGAGATGCACAGGGTTCCTGTCGGGCTGGAAAAAACCCACGGCAAACAAAGTCTAACAGGAGGGTCTTTGGGCTGGAATCACTCTCTTACCAGTCACTTCTAAGTCACTGTACCATCCTGATACTCCAAACTTTTCCTGTTGACTTGAAGTCACTGAAGGCATTCGGATAAACCTGCCACGCAAGAGAGCGCACAGGGGTATCTAAGGAGCCAGGCCATAGGATGTCTCCCTAGATCTGGGCAGATGAGGGGTGAAGTAATAAAGACGGAGAAACCTAGTGTCTCTTTCCCTGCTTCCCTCAACACCCTCCCGTCTTATGTACTTGATGTTAGAGCTCTTTTGAAAAGCCATGCCCTCCTCCGAGTTGTTTCCCCAAACTCCAAATTCACCAGCGAGCGATAGTCTTTGAATGCTCTTTCAAGGCCTGCTACGTTCCTGGATTTCCCAACAGTCACGGTGCTAACTCACCTGCAGCGCATTTGGGTTAGTCCTATAAATGAAGATTTGCAATGAACAGCTGTCATTAAAATGTTACCATGGCACCAAACTTAAGTTGAATGGGCACACCACCAATGATTGTGTCCTACCAATCAAGTCTTCTATGGAAGCGAACATCTATTTCAGTGGAAATTAGTGGAGAGATGGATGGGAGCTGAGGAAAGTGCATCGGAGTCATGTCCAAGTGTGCACGGTAGCCACCGGTTGTATCGATTGGATAATAATGAGAGAAGCCACTCAGAAGTGGCAAAAGGCAAAAGGAGTACTTAATTTTTATTAACCTGTTGGCAGATGCTGGATACTGATATTTCAGGTTGTCAGTCTTGTCATCACTTTTATTTTAAACTCAAAATGAAAAGCTATGAGCTTCTCTTGGCTGTGATACCAGCAGACTATGTGGAATCTCCACATGCTGCCCCTTCTCCACACCAGCCTTGTTAACATCAGCACAGCGTTTGACAGACAGTCTTCTGATCTTGTCCAGTTGAATTTTGGAAGCCTGTAATAATTTTAAGGATTATAACAAATCAGCTTTCTCTTTCTCAGGCAACATGTGCCAGGGTCTAGTTTGGGTGCCACGAATGAACCTTGACGATGGCCCTGCATAAAGCACTCCTGTCCTTTCCCCTTCTGTCTATGTTCACCGCCCCCGCTTTCTCAGTTGAGCTGACGATTTGGTTGCTAGCTCAGCAGAAGGTGAATGGTTTCCTGTGTGGGTGAGACGGAGTAGCTGTAAAATGCCTGTTTTGCCTCAACTCAGCAAATGGTGCCCCAGCTGTCAGGGGTATGCAGCATATTGGAGCCTGTGATTCAGGAAGGAGCACAAGGTGAACCGCATTGCCAAGTGCAATATTAAATGGCTGAGGCTGTTCTTCATCTCCTTCCCCATCCTGTTTTGCTCTCAGAGTCAATCTATTCCATTGGCATGGTTTCCTAGTAGAATCACAGAGTATTAAGTTGGAAAGGGTGATCTGGACCTGCCCCTGCTCTGTAGAGATGAGTGATCTTATGTCCAGAGTATGCGGGGCAGTCTGTTTTTGTTGTTGTTTTGGTTTGGTTTTGGTGGGGGGAACATGAAGAGGGTTCTAATCTAGCGAACAAAATAGGGCTGACATTTTCTAAGAAAATGGCTCACTGAATTGTGAAAGCAATGTAAGAGCAGTTCTTACGGTATGTGAGAAGGAAAGATTCAAACACGATAGTCTTAACATTTAGAAAAATGCATGCTACTGAAATAACTTGGATTCATTTCCTGACAATGCCAGTGAACTTATTCCAGTCATACAGCAATGTGTCAGGGTTGGGATAATAATATGATGTCTTCTCCTCTACCTGGAAGCTTAGTTTGCATTGATCCAGGTATGATCATTAATTTATTCGATGAGAACATATTAACTACCTATTATGTGACAGTCTAGGAAAAATAATGTCAGTAAAACATTTGGTTTACCTTCAGAATCTTCCAAAACATGCAAACATTTTTTCCAATTTGAGGAACTCAAACAAATTTATTGTAACAAAGCAGTTTTACCTACAAGGTGATCTGTGGCTTCCACACATAGCTCAGTTTCTCCCTCCATGTTTGGTAAGATCCACTAGCCATCAAAGTCACATAAAGTTATTATAAATGGTAGACATTCATTTTCCGACATTAAATGATGGAAAGTAGTAGTATTAATCGTGTAGCATTTTATGTGCGCAAAGTGCTTTGCTGTCACTTTAATGGCTTGTTCTACATAATAGCCATGTGTGAGATGGGCTAGAACAGCCTATATTTTAAAGTTAGAAAACAGAAGCAATCATCATATATATCAACATCTTCTTCGAATGCTATTTGCTTTGGGGTTTGAAAAAGGGTCACCACAATTTTAAATGTCTTGAGATTTGTATTCTGTGTGTTTAGATTGGGTTCACTCAGTCTTTTTATAATGGTTCAAATTCCCGAGTCACATTCTGAGCTGCACAGGTCACATCTGCATACAGTGCCAAGATGAGCTGTGGCAGGCTTGCCCTAACCCTCTTACTTTCATCACGTCTGAAAAATAATCCTTCGTTCCTCCATCCCCCTTTCCTTCCAAGTAAGCGATCTTTGGGGTCCTTGTTTGTTTCTCACCACCCACCCTTCTGGCCCAGCTTTCTTGGGTGTTAGTTACAGTGGATTCACCACAGACCAGCTCCAGCTAAGAGTCATCAATCCCACCCCCTAAACCCGCTTTCTTCTAACAATCTACAACCAGAGTGGAACTTTGAGAAGCAGGAGCAGAAGTCTTGCAGGCTCTCACTAACTCTTTTGCTTCCTCTTCCCATCTTCAGCAAGTATTCCCGAGCACTGTCATCACCCTGTGGGCGAACTGGTGACCAAGAGGGACTGCCTCCTGCCCATGACATGCACATAGTCTAACAGGGAACTCATAAAGGTCAATGGGCAATCATCAATCAAGTCTGTTGATGACATGAGAGTGCTGGGAGGTAAGGAGCAGAAGAGCTGGATTTGGGTATCAGGTCTGGGGTCAAGGAGGACTTCCTGGAGGAAGCAGCCCCAGAGCTGGCATTAGTTCGAAAAGATTGCCTTTTGTTAGAGGGAGGCTTTACATCTGGAAAGGCAAGGAAGGCCAAAGGTATGGTGCAGGGAAAAAGGGTAGAGAGTGAATTTATGCTGTAGGCAATAAGGGTGGAAGGGGGGAGGGGGTAGCCTTCCTTTTACTTTGCTATGACTCGGGAATAATGCTGTTCAAGGCTATTCTGAACTCCAGACCAGAGGAGTGTGCTCAGAATCAAAGCCTTTATCTCCGGATGCCTCAGCTTTGGGCCATCCCACTGTGCCCAGTATTATTCTTCTAGCCAGGGTACGTCTGCCTTTATGCCTGAAGATCACCTCCTGGTGTACTTGCTACACAGGCTTGAGGCTGTGTTGGCAACAGAGATGGAAGGACTACCTGGTTAATTCCACACTCTTATATTTCCTTGGGCAGAGATATGCATGGAGTCTAAACCAACTGACCCATTAACAGGACAATCTGACCTTGCCTATATGCTGGCCAACTGAGTTAACTGTCTAGCACATAGTAAATGTTCAGTAAATGCCTGTCAAATGAATGATTGGATCTTGTTAGGAGTTGAATTGTATCCCTCCAAAAGTAATGTTTAAGTCCTAATCTCTAGGACCTCCAAATGTAATCCTATTTGGAGATAAGGTCTTTAGAGAGTGAATTAAGTAAAAATAAAATCTTTAGTATGAGCTCTAATCCAATATAACTGGTGTCCTTATAAGAGATTTGGACACAAGACATATATGTATGCACTGGGGAGAGGCCATGTAGGGACCCAAGAAGAAGACAGTTATCTTTACACCAAAAAAAAGAAAAAAGGAAGAAACTAACCTTGCCAACACCTTAATCTCAGACTTCCAGCCTCCGGAACCCTGAGAAAATAAATTACTGTTGTTTAAGCACCCAGCCTATGGTATTTTCTTATGGCAGCCCTAGGAAATGAATACAACTTATTTAATAACATATAAAAGTAGTAATCATACCAGAAACCAGCAGTGATTAATGATGTATAACTTATTATTTTTTTTTAAAGATTTTATTTCACCATTCCTAGAAAGAGGGGAAGGGAGAGAGGCAGAGAGGAAAAGAGACATTAATGTATGGTTGCGTTTCACCTGCCTCCAGCCACAGACCTGACTGGAGACCTGGTTTGCAACCTTGTTATGTGCCCTGGCTGGGGAATCGAACCTGCGACCTTTGGGTTCGCAGGCCGGCGCCTTAACCACTGTGCTACCAGCTAGGACTTATGATGTATAACTTAGAGCCTCACCGGTAAGTAAATGATTTTCCTGTAGTGAGGTAAGTGTTTGGGTGTCTTTCCTTGTTTACTAGACAGCTTCATGGACCCACCAGAAACCCTCAGAAATAAATGACTAGTACAAGACTTCCCTAACAGTAATTCAGGGGCTGCTCTCTGCACATTTATGATATCTCTCGGTGCTAGATTAGAAGCAGATATTTTCCAATTTACCAAAAGGCGACTTGCATTATACAATGAATCTGTAGGCAATTTGGAATGTGCCCTACCTCATCTTTATTCCTTCTCCTTTCTCATCCCTGCCTGTTTTTCAGCAAACCTTAACGCATACACACAAGTATACATTTGGTATTTGGAAAATGGGGGAGAATCTGAAGAAAGACCTAATATACCGCAATAGAAAACCATTGTAAAACCACCCTTACTTATGTAGCCTTGGCAGCTGGGACAAAAACTGCGAGCTCACCTGCTTAATTGTACAGTGTCTGAATTATACCAGCTCTGAAGCTGAATTAAACAGGAGTAAAACTATAATGAGGATCAAACACACTGTCCCCAGGGTGACAGATGACAGAATGATGCACGTGTGTTAGGAAAATGATCAAAAGAGGCACTCGTACCCCCAAGGGGACAGGGCCTCTGCTCACGACTAAGATTTGAATTTTGGGGGCTGCCCTTCCTCGAGAATAGAATCCTGAGCCTGTGTTTGTTCCCTGTCCCTGCCCTGGTCTCTCCTCCACGGTGAGGACACCAAATGGCTCCTTCCAGTGCCTCCCGATGCTGCCCTGACCAGAGGCCCCCATCCATCCCTAAATCGCCTTTGCTACTAGACTCCCCTCATCCACAGCTGAGTGTCTAAGGTGCCCCTCCTGTGGCCACCCACTGTCAGACATTGCCCTCCCTCGGTGGCCCCTCCCCCTGATCACTGCTGCAGTCTCACCTTCTGGGGTCCCTGCTTTCACACTTACAGCTCCCAGCGGCACCCTAGGTCAGGTCCTGGACACGCCTGTCCTGTGCTTCCCCAAATCACCCGAGTCGCTCAGGACACCCTGCCCAGCCTGCCTTCCCTGCTTCTCTTTGGCTTCATCTCCTTCTCTCTCCAGCTTCAGGAAACCTGAGGTCTTTCTTTTCCTTGACTGTTCCAGACACGTTCCCAGCTCCAGCCCTTTGCACCTGCCCTTCCCGCGACCCACAACACGCCTTGTCAGGTAACCTCATGACTCACTTCCCCACCAGCCTCTGGGTTCGCTCAGTTTCCTATTTTCAGGGAGGCTTCTTGGAACCCCCAGTATTTAAAACTTCACACCTCGTCATTGGTAACCCCCAATGCCCTTCTCTGTTTTACTTGTTTCCATTATGTGATTTTCACCATTTCACCGAACGGTTACTTATTCTTCATCTCCCCTGACCAGAAGAAGGTAAGCTCATAAAGGGGAGGGAATTTTCCTGCTTTATGGGGGCACCAGCACCCAGGACAGTGTCTGGGTGTGTTGAACGAATGAATGTACTCAGTGCACAGCTAGTCAATTGGAAAACTAACCCATGATGGTAGAGTAATGATGAGAAGGCATTCTTTCTTAAGGGACTCGTTTGTATTTTAAATATTTTAAAGTGACCGTAAGTTTGCTTCCTGCCACGGACAGGCAAGCAGTAAATGTATCGCCCTACTCTGCTTACCTCACTCTTCTTCTGGGGTCTCGAGAAGAGCAGTTGTCAGCTGGCGGACGTAGGAAGCAAGGGCGAGGCCTTCTGCAGCCTCCGCGAGTCGTTCCACGTGGAACATGAAACTACTTTCCTTACGGAATGAGAATGCCGGCTTGCCTCTCTCACCCCATACATGTAGCTGTTATTACCTCTGCATAAGTATTTTTTTTAAATTTATTTTTATTTTTTAAATACTTTAGGAAAGGCGAGCGAGCAGCTGCAGGTATTGCGCTGGCCTGAGCAGTCAGGGGTCTCTCCAGGTTGCTCTCCAATGCAGTTGGCGATCCCAGGCCTACAACCAGCCGCAGCCCTTGGGAACACGCTGGGCATGAAGTTTTTTTCTTAATTACATTTTATGAACTAGACCACTTTCCTACACCCTATATCCAAAAATAAACTCAAAATGGATGAAAGGTTTACGTGTTAGACCTGAAATCATGAAACCCCTAGAAGAAACCCTAGGCAGTAAACACTTTGACATGGCTCTTAGAAATATTTTTTTGGCTATGTCTCGTTGGACAAAGGAAACAAAAGAAAATTAAACAGGCAGGACTGTATCAAACTAAAAAGTTTTTGTACAACCAAAGAATTCATCATCTAAGCAAAAAGACAACCTACTGAATAATGGAAAATATTCACCAATGATACATCTGACAAAGGGTTAATGATCAAAATATATAAGAAACTTATACACCTTCACATTAAAAATAAATAAATAATTTAATTAAAAAATGGGCGGAGGACTTGAATAAACATTTCTCTAAGGAGGACATACATGAAAAGATGCTCAACTTCACTAATTATCAGGGAAATGCAAATTACAACCGCAGTGAGACAACTCGCACTTGTCAAAATGGCTGTCACCATTAAATCAACAAACAAGTGTCCGCAAATATGTGGAGAAAAGGAAACTCTATCAGTGGGATTGGAAATTGGCGTAGCCACTATGGGAAACAGTATGGAGCTTTCTCAAAAAAGTGAAAAATAGAACTACCATATGACCCAGCAATTCCACTTCTGGGTATTTATGTATTTATCCAAATAAATCCAATACACTAATTCAGAAAGATATATGCACCCATATGTTCATTGAAGAATTATTCACAATACCAAGATATGGAAGCAACTGAAGTGTCCATCAATAGACAAATGAATAAAGAAGCTGTGGTACAAACATACAATGGAATATTACTCAGCCATAATAAAAGAATGAAACCTTGCCATTGGCGACCATATGAAAGGACCTAGAACACATTATGCCAGGTGAAATAAGTTAGAGAAAAACAAATGCCATGTGATTTCACCTATATGTGGAACCTAAAGAACAAAATAAACAAAACAGAAACAAACATAAATACAGAGAACAAATTGATCATTTCTAGATGGGCTTAGGGGTATGGACGAAAAAGGTGAAAGGGATGAAGTACTAATTGCCAATTATAAAAACAGCCACAGGGATATGAAGTATGGCACAGGGAATACAGTGAATAATGTTGCCATAACTACGTATGGTGTCAGGTAGGTACTAGGCTCATCAGGGTGGTCCCTTCATTATGTATATAAATATTCAATCACTATGTTGTACACCTTAAACTAATATAATATTATATGTCAACTGTACTTAGAGAATAAATTAATTTTAAAAACTAAACTAGGAAAAATAAAAATACATTTTGCTTTATTTTTGCTGAAGAGAAATAATATCTTGGCATCTTGGAATTTACACTGTTTAAGGAAGGTTATCAAACAAGATGTGTAGGAGAATCTTGTTTTATAGAGCTTATGTGTACGTGTATATATACTTATATACATTTATAGATATTTATGTTTCATGCTTATATATACATATATAAAGAATAAAAGAACATACCAATGTGGTAATATTTGGGGGTGGTGAAATTAATAGGATTTTTATTCAACTCTATTTTTTGCCATGAGCCTATATGATGCATATAATAAGAACACTACCAATAAATATTCTTTTATTTTTTTAAGTACTTGTATTACATGGGCACATGCTTACTGCTAGAGATCAGTTTTCAGGTCTAGGAAAACATCAACAGTATCCCCTTGAGTTGTGACTATTTCTTTTACGTTGTGATTTTAGCTCCCAATCTTTCTGGAGCACATCTTTCAACATGTGAGCCTTCTGCCTGCTGTGATGTATAGCCAACTCCCTTCCCCGGTGCTCGGGCCCACAATCATCTGGTTCTTACCGGTCTTTCCAGAGGAATTCCGCATGAATGCCTTCTATATCCTCCTCTCCCCCACCCAACACCTTCCTCTTAGTGGTGCGCCAACACCAATTGTATTTGCCTCTCTATGCTTTTGCCCAACTGAGGAATCTCTTAGAACCCTCTCTATCCATCTGAATCCGCCTATTCTTCACGTCCTCACGCTGGTGTTATTTGTTCTGGGACTCCTTGTGACCATCCCAGTTCCCAGTGACCTTTCCCACTCATCTGGAAGTTCTCACATAATTTAAATACATACCTAAGTAAAAAATAATGACCTCGCACTTGCAGGTGAGAAGAGATGAACCCAGAGGTCCAATAGTCTGCTTTCTATATTCCAATGAAAATGACAAAAGGAATATAAAACTAGGAAGAAATTCCCATTGGGACTGTAATGGAGGGACAGATGCTACTTACATGTCAGAGGCTATTACTATATCATTGGCATATCCATCAGACATCTGTCGGTGCAGAACCAAACTGAGGGAAGGCAGGCTTATGCCTTGCCCCTCATAAGTCAAACAGAAGCCTTGGAGAAGCAACGGGAGGGGATCTCATCAGAAATTGAGTAAAAACTGGTAATTATATAAACTTATATCAACCATCTCTC
Organism: Noctilio leporinus; assembly: GCA_004026585.1. Classification (NCBI taxonomy): domain Eukaryota; kingdom Metazoa; phylum Chordata; class Mammalia; order Chiroptera; family Noctilionidae; genus Noctilio; species Noctilio leporinus. Next base: position 499,395 of record PVIW01000111.1, read on the forward strand.
ATAAGTAAGAACTAAGAGGAGGGCTCTGCGAATAACCAGATGGAGAGAATTTGCCCACCGTCTTTACGGGGAAAGACAAAATGCAATATTTAATCAAGGAAATGATTCTACAACAAAGAAAAAGTAGACTCTAATCCTCATCCTGAGCCACTAAGTTTTAGGAAGATCCTGCTGGCACACACAGATTGGCACCGGGTTCTCCAGGTAGTACGTTCAGTTACATAGGAAAGAGCCTCTATATTTCCTGGCCTAGACTTTCCTCCTTGTGGCATTTGGACAAGGACACAGGAGTCATCTGCTCCACTTATGTCACTTCAGAGAATCCCATTTTCAGCCCCAGTCCTCACTCCACCTTCTGACTCATGATGCGCTCTGTCCTGGTCCCGGGAGATTCAGGGCCACGTCAGCTCCTTCCTGGACACACCATGCAGCCTGCAACTTCCCCTGCTTCTCATCTTCCGGGGATTTGGTGCAGGTTCATGTCCTTGGATTCCCCTTTCATCACCTGAACTGCTGAAGGTTCTCATGTATCTGTGGTTTTACTTCCATTTATTTGGGTATCACAAATGAAAATAGATGTGTGTTCAGTCTGTCAATTTTATCTAAAGGACTTAAAGTTCTATTTAATTCCTCCCGAGTTGTTTTATACACTTAATAACATTTTCAAACTACAAATGGAGTATTTTCACAGAATAATTTAAAGTTTATTTGAAAGACTACTTGGTAGATCAAATAAGAATATTCTGAAAAATAAGAAATATGAAAGAATGGACTCATAAAGACAGATATTAAAATATCTGGCTACAAAAAATAAAACTGAGTGGTTTTAGTAGGTGGCAGATTAGTGGAACAGAAAAGAAAAACAAAACACAAACATACGTAAGTATATGCACAAACTTAACATGTGATGATAACAATACTATTTCAATCTGGTTGGGGAAAAAATTAAAGATGATTGTGCCCTGGCCAGCATGGCTCAGTTAGTTGGAGCATCATCCTGTAAACCGAAAGGTCATGGGTTCAATTCCCAGCCAGGACACATGCCTGGGTTGTGAGCCTGGTACCCAGTAGGGTATGTGTAAGAGGCAATAGATTAATGTCTCTCTCTCACATCAATGTTTTTCTCCTTCTCCCTCTCCCTCACCTCCTCTCTTTCTAAAACCAGTAAGCATGTCCTTCAATAAGGATAAATATATATATATCATCACAAATTGAGTGAATCATTTAGAAAAAGATAAAACCAAATTTCACTATTTGTAAATGATACATTAGCACTCGAGAATATTCCAATGAAGTTGTATGTATAAGAGGGGAAAAGAGACAAGAATGAAACAAAATAAAAATATAGATTAAACTTTAACCAATATTGGTGTGGCAAAGGTGTTAATAACGTGAAAGAGGAGAAGGAATCCCAGAGGAAAAGATTTGACAGCACTGATTACATAAAAATAAAAATTTTCTATAAGCTTTAAAAAAACCTTTCAAAAGACATCAGCAGACCAAGTAAAATATTCACAATATATACTTGTATGACACACAAAGAGAGAATAATGTTAGTAAACACACATCATGACAACAGAGATTAAAACCACAAAAACACAATTTACTAAACAAAGAAAAAGAAATGACCAGTAAACAAGGATGCATGTTTTGCTTCCCTAGTAAGCAAAGAAACAATAATGAAATCAAGATATTTTTAACCATCAACTTGGCAAACATTTCAAAACAATAGCATTTAGGGTTGGTTATAGATGAAGCAAATAGGTACCCTCATTCATTGCTGGGGAGTGTGTAAATTCCTACAGCTTTTATGGTGAGAAAAAAACATTCTGGTGTAAATCTTGCATGCATATTTTTTAATCCCTTAACATATTTATATGCAGGAAATTCCCCCTGGAAACTATTTATAAGTATGCGCAAAAATGCACAGAGATAAACTGCAATCATATTTGTAATAGCCAATGGCTTCAATCAACAAAACACAAAAAGAGGATTGGTGAAATACCTAACTAGTTTTCAATAATAGTTAATGACTTTAGGAAATAGTACCATTGCAGTAAATGAAATGGCACTTTTCAATGCGTATAACATTATCCCAATTTTTGTAAAAAGAAATGTAAACACATACACATTTAAAAAAAACTTTATCAAACGTTAATGGTGAGTATCTCTGGGTGGCAGTATATGGGTGATTTAAATTTTCTCCCTTATATTTTTACCTCTCTTCCCAATTTCCTGCAATAAACTTGTCATCTTCATAAACAAAAATTTTTCTTTTTAATAGAATGCCTTTCTTAACCATATTTTATATGTTCCTCAAGGACATTTTTTAAAAAATTGAACACATGATCCACAGCATTGTAACTCCTGCAGGATTTGGGCCCAGGGTGTTATTTTAAATGCAGCATAAATATTTACCTGATTAACAAACGTCCTTCTTGTGGTTTTTGTGTTCTTTTTGAAAGAATATGTGGGATATTTTAAAAATACGACATCCCCACCCCCAAAACCTCTTTATTTCACGTGGGCATGTGATGGCTACCATTGCCTGCTCTGTGGGGAGCAGATAGCAAACCCCTTACTTTAAAGGGTTAATTTCGGGCACTTATGGCCACCTGTTCAGCGTCTGCCACATGGCATTTATTTCAAAGTCCCCAAGGCTCACCAGTTCAGGAGAGGGATTTTTGCTTTGCAGTGGCTGCACACACAAAGGCAGAGCCAATGCAAATAAGAAACTCCCGGTCCAGAAATAAACATTTCTTAAGCAACCCAGACAATGAAATGGATGATAGCATCTTCTCCCAGAACTTCTTTGTAATTACGTTTTTATTGACTTTTGAGAGGAAATGAAAACGGCTAACATATAATTGTCTAAAAGAAATAGAATTAATAAACCAAGCCAGAAAAAGTCTTGAGGAAATGTGTATGTAAGGTAAAATAACTCTAATATGAAAATCTATTATAGTTTGCTGAAGTCACATAATTGCCTACACGTGCTCCGTTAGCTGTGGAAAGAGCTGAGTGAGCTGCTGTGATAGGAGCTAGGAGGGGACTCAGGCCTCTTCCTAAATCTGCATATCCTCTGGGTATTTTAAATTCTCAATTTCAAAAGCAGTTATCAATACCAGATTCTAAATTCTACATGAAAGAACTGTGGAGGAGGGTGGTGTGTGTGTGTGCGTGTGTGCGCGTGTGCGCGTGTGTGTGTGAATTTTAACAAGTTCTTTCACGATAACCTTGTAGATAAGAAGGTTAATTACTTTGTGAACATACACACATATGTATTCTTCAAATGCTCAATAAATGAAAGCCAGTATGGAGTGAAGTGCATTTTCAACATAATCATTCACATAGCTTCGTTCAGTATCTCTGAGTGGCGATCAGACCTGTGAGCCAGGGCCAGGGGGGGAGGGCGGTGTGGCTTCACCTCACACATGCCCTGTAATCTAATGTTTCCGTAACCCTTGTCCTCACCCCGAAACATCTATACTTTGAGTAATCAGATGATGGTCTTCATGGGAGAGTATCATATCATGCGCATGTTGGGTAGGAAGAAAAGTTAAGACCTGCTGACATGGATAAAAATAAGAAAGGCAAACTCATAAAAACTGTGAGTAGTAAATTCTAGCTAATAAGCTAATGACAAAGTCACATTCGGAACTGATCCTGACAGGTTGAAATGAAGATATGAACATAACAAGGAAATATTTAATAGGAGTATGTTAGGAATATTAGGCCTGACCTTGAGCCCAAAGATCAACGCACAAATCCAAGGTAACGTAGAAATAGCTAAGTAATGGTTCCCATGGAAAGTGCCAAGGGTACTTGGGAGCCACTGTGGGTGCCAACCTAAAATTCAGTCCTGAGCTCTGTATGCGGAGTTACAGAATTTAGAACAAAGAGGCTAGCATACTCTTGCCTTGGTCAGAGTACACCAAAGGGTTGCAGGTCTGGTTGTCTGGGTGGCGTGTCTCAAGGGGATATATATATATATATAGACCAACAGGACTGGCATCCAAAGAGAGTGAAAGAACGTTGATGGGTCAGGAGTCACAGCATAGGGGGAAAGGTGAGTTTTGCCTAAGGGAGGAATGACTTGGGAGGAAGCGGGGGTGGGGGTAGGGGACATGGATTGTCTTTAAAGTTTAGAAGACCGTGGAAGAATCTCTCTCCAGACTGGTTAGGATCCCATTCTCTGAGCTTTTATAGCACTACGTGCCCATTTCTAATATGGTAGAAATTAATCCGTGTGTTAATCTCCCACAAGACTATAAACTCTTTGAGGACAGAGACTATCCTACTTTCTTTGTCCCATCAGTATATAATGGATTCTCAGTAAATGTTTTTGACTAGAAGTAAGAATTAGATTTATGTCTGGCTCCTGGAGGGACATAGCTCTATGATCTATAGCTGGAAGCTGCAGCAAAGCAGATTACCGGCTCAGTATAAAGAACTGTTAAGAAACTGAGTGAACTAGCTGACCTTGGGAAGACCTGGCTCCAACCACAGACTCAGTGACCACTTAGCAGGCTCAAAGGAGTTCAACATTCAAACGGAGAGTTGGAGACCTTTAAGATGGCATCTTCCAAGCCTGTGCTTTGTGATTCCACCCAAGGATGCACACCATTCTTCTTTAAAAAGGCACATATTGCTAAGAAGAGTCTAAGTGTTCCCAGAGGTTTCTTTTGCCAAGTTATCACAGAGAAGCTGTAGGTCTGCGGTCAGAGGAAGAAGGACCACAATGTAAGACCAGTGATGTGTCTTTCTCTCAGTTGGCAGCCCCATCTTTATTCTCTCCCTCTCCACATCAAGGGGGAACAGTGCTCCCCACGTGAGCTGCTTTGGGCTCGGGTGAACAGCAGAGATAAACCCTGATTCATTTTAAATAGAATGCATGGCAGCCAAACAGATGCAGGGGTGTGCGTGGATGTTCCAAGGGGAGGCTGGCAGGAGGAGAGGCAGCCTACAGGGATGAGGAGGGTGTGAGAATTTCTAAAATTATATTCCGCACCATTTCTGTGCTACTCCCCTAACAGCTGCTGGAGCCAGGTACCTGTCCATCCTGGGCTCCCTTGCCACCCAGAAGCAGTGACAGGAAATGCTCATAAGGCTCGTAGACACCGTGCTGCTCTTAGTCACTAAAGGAAGGAGACTGTGTCTTCCTCATTGACTTGTGGAGATATTGCTACTCTAAAAGGAGCCACCTGGTGAGGACCCAGCTCACCCCTCCTGGCACACACCTAGGCCCACCAGTATCCTGGAGGCAGCATGGGGGCCCTAGGAGAACCTGGGATTTGGAGGTGAAGAGACCCAGCTCCGTGGCTTACTTGAAGGTGGCATTGTAATGTCTGTCTCACAAGGCTGCTGTGTACGTGCGATCATCTTTGCACTATCTAACACACAGTAAGCATTCCACAGTATTTCCTTCCTCTCCAGGATGGTGACAGCAGGTATCCAAAGTCCTATAGACTCTGCTCTCCATTCCTAATTTTTGAATAATCCTTCCTTTGGGATCATAGGTCTTGATTTGAGAAAATTTGCTTGCCCTCCCCTTCCTGCTCCTTCCAAATTTAACTGAAGTACCCTCGGTCTCTGGCTGAGAATTGATATAATCTCTACGGTATAATACTTGGGCCTGGAGTGTAATGACAGGAAGCAAACAAAACTGATTGCTGTGTGCCTTTCTTGGTTGCTAAGATTATTTTATGCACTCCTGTATACATTACGTTCCCTTATTTAGATGAATGCACACCAGAAATCCATATGGATTTTCCTCAACTAGGTATCTCTCTTTCCCCATTGCAAATCAGACTGCATGCTGTATCGACCTCAAGAAAAGAGTTCATTCCTTCATTTGCTGACTTGCTCACTCACTCATTATTTCAACACCTATCTACTGAGGGCCTGTCATCGGCCAGACCGGGGTCAGGTACCCGTGACACAACAGGAATCAGGTGCAACCACTGTTCCTCAGGAGCTGTCACTCAGCCAGGGCAGCTCTCCCTGTCCACCCGAACTCAAGGACATGGTGAGAGCTCTGAAAGGGGTGTGCAGAGGGGTCATCGGAAAGGGAGGCGCATAGGAGTCAGGGCCAGGAATTTAAAAAGACGAGGGAGGCATTGAATTCTTCCTGGGGGTTTGAGGAAAAGCCACGATAAGATATGAAATTCAAACCGTGGAGGCCAAAGTTGAAGTTGGTCAAGCACACAGGGTTGGCCAAGGGTGGCCAGGGAGGAAAGCCAGGGAAGCATGGAAATACAAGGTAGATACAGGGAACATCCCATGCACTTGCAGCAATGAACAACAGGGGGCTTCCACATTCTCCTTCACGACTCTAGAAGGGCCAACTGTGTCAGCTTTCGTAAGCAACTGCAGAAAACATACCCATGTGATTGGGCCTTCACATAAATTTTTAAACTTGCATTAACACTCCAGTAAAAGCTGATCATGACTATAGGGAAAATTCTGAAGTAAATCAAGTACAAATCCAGAAATCATTCCAAAACCCCAGCACAGAGGTGGATATGGCTGGTGGTATACCCTTGGGGACCTTGCAGGTGGCACCTCAAAGGACTTGTACCCTCTAGAAAGTGTGTGTGTGCTGGGGGGACTCTGGGCTCCACAAAGTTAGCAAAGTGAGGCTGCAATGCCGGAGTCCCCTGTCACAGGGAAGGAACCAAAGCCAACCACACCCTTCCATTAAGACACAAAATTGTTTTTGTTTGTATTACTAAAGAAACAAAATTATGTCATCCGTGACTAAAGGAAGAATAAACCATGACCAAAATATATTTAACACAAACAGGCAGGGAGTATAGGAAGGAAAAAAAGCTGTGAGCTTAATAAACTACCCTCAATTTCCTGTTTCCCAGCTTAACATTACTACCAAACACAAAAGAAGCAAAATAAGGTAAGTGCATTCATTCCTTTGAAAACTGTAATTGAAGGAATGCTCGGTAGCTTGTTAATCTCTGGAACGGCAATAATAAACACTGGTATAGCACCTTACCTTTTCCAAAATCCTGTCAGAATTATTACCTCATTTCAGGGATCTCGCAGAGACACAATCAAGGGCTGGCTAGGCTGCATGACTCACCGAAAGCACAAAAATAAGAAGCCGTGTCGTGAGGACAAGCCTCCCAGTCTCTGACACCAGGGTTATGATTTTACCACCCTGTGGCAAGTCACCCACGCTGTGTGGGGGAGGAAACACGAAACACTGAGCGCTCCGGGAACCTTCATTTGGCAGTTAGAAGAAAAGCAAGAGAGGGCTGCTCCCACTCCCTACCACCTTTTGCCCTCTAATTCTCTTTGGCCTTTCTCAGTAGAACCACCCACGGTTTTGGGGAGAAATCATCTGAAACTCTACGGGGCTGAAATTGGTAATGTATCACACATGATTAATTTATTGGCTGATGATGTGACAGTTCCAACCGTACCACACAAAGTAAAGGATTTCTGCAATCGTGTCAACAATGAAAATAAAGAAAAATAAGTAAAGGGCATATTTTTAAAAAACACCTTTTTAAAATGGAAAATGGGGACTTAAAATGTAAAGTTACCTTTTAAAAAATATATAGCAATGTAAGTCATCATCTTGTGTTTTGCATTATTTCTTGATTTTGCCCCATTTTTACTGTTTTTCTGAATACTGGTTTTTCTTTATTATTTACCTTCTCTTTTTTCTTTTCTTTTTTTTAAATTTTATTGTTGTTGTATTACATCCATCCCCTTTTTGCTCCCCTCTGTCCCCCTCCCCACCCACCCATTCCCCCCAAAATCAATCCCACCTATTGTCCATGTCCATGGTTCCTTTATACTAGGTTCTTGTCTAAGCTGCTCCCCTTCTTTGCCTCTGCCTCCCCCCGCCCCCCATCTTTTTTCTTTTTACATGTCAAATAATCAAACATAAATTCAAAGTGGAGCAAAATGAACTATTATTGCAAACTGAAAAATATACTATAACATAAAAAACAAAATAAAATAGATCTAATTATTTACCAGCAAATATTGGTCCTCAAAATTAATTAAGCCAAATAAATCATTGTATAGTCATGCATCTAAGTAATATCCTATTGTGTTCAACCTTTCCAAATTTAAATTAAATCAATTATAAACTCTTGGCGACAACTGGAAATAAATATACACTCATTAATATCTAACTTGATCACAGATGATTAAATACAATCATGTCTAACTTGATCACATATGATTAAATACGAATCGTCTTTACATTGGCCAACTCTTAAAACATCATGGTTGGCAAAATGGTCAGATGATGATCATGGTCAAGTTGCCATCATTTTTATTCCTCCATAAGTAAACTCCAAATTAACGTGGCGAACAAATAAAGCTGCTTGCGGTGGGTGGGCACAAAGTGGCAGAATAACTCTGGGTATTTTGAGACTCTGATCAAATAACGAGGAATGAAGAGCTCAGACCCACCACCGCAATACCTCTTTCGAGCTGCACTTTTGTCATGACCTTTTGCCTGAACCAGGCCTGAGCTTCAGTGTGACAGACGGCTGGTGAGTCATAGTTTGAAACCAACAGGGACCTTGGTATTAAGGAGCTAAACACTCGCTGAGGAGTGGTTAGGCAGTTGTACTTTGCACCAACCCCTGGAAAGGGGGCCTGAGGTCCCGAACCCTTTGTTTTAGGGTTCAGAATTACTTTTGTTTTCTACTATTTTAGTTACCCAAGGGCAACCGGTCAAAACACCAAATGGAAAATTCCAGAAACAACTAATTCGTAGGTTTTAAATTTCGTGCCGTTCTAACTAATGTGATGAATTCTCAAGCTGCCCACTCCATCCCACCTTGAACATGAGTCATCCCTTTGTCCAGTCGATTCAAGCTGTACATGCATCCTGACCTTAGGTCATTTACTAGCCGACACAGGGCTTATGTTCCAGTCACCCTAGCTTTACTTACTTGTGTCCTCAAAGCCATTCAGATAACTTATTACAGTATATTGTTATAATTATTCTTATTACTAGTTATTATTCATTTCTTACTGTGCCTAATTTTAGATTAAACTTTACCATGAATATGTATATACAGGAAAAAATGTAGTACGTCTAGGGGTCAGTACTATCTGCAGTTGTAAGCGCATGCAGGACAGGTCCAGCTGCCTGCCTCTACGAAAGCCAGCACTTGAGGGGCAGCTGCTGATAGAAAGGAAAGTGGTTTATTTTCAGGTGCAGAAAGCTGAAAGAAGGGAGACTCACGTCTCAAAGCCTGTCTCCACCTCTCAGTGGAGGTGCAGGTTTTGACAAGGAGGAAGAAGGGCACAGAACAGAGATCAAGGAAAGGAGTTGGAAAGTCCTCTGTGTACAGACAAGCATAGTCCATTTCGATCATGTAAGCGACAGTCCAGTGTGTGTCATCCTGCTTTTGTCATCCTGGCTGCTCATCATCGCAGCTTCACAGCGTCCTGGCTCCGCAGCTGAAGGTCAGCAAACCTCCCAGAGGCCTGAAGGTCGGAGTCTGTACCCCTGCAAGCCAGCTCCTTGGATTCTTACACAAACTTGCTGTTCAGCCACAAGCTACACGACAGTCAGAGTCAGCACTTGCAGAGACATATCAAAAGGATGGTGGATGGGTTATAATTTCTCACTGCTACAATTTCCACCTGTTACAAGCCTCCACTGAGGTCTTAGAATGTGTCTCCTGCTGATAAAGGGGGATTAATATACCAAGGCTGCCAGACACCAGAGAGTCACAGTCACCAAGGTAGAAGTTAGGAAAAGTCTGTGTTGGTCACTTAGACTGTGTGCTGGTTTGAATTTTGTTCAGTAAGGATCCAGTCCCTACCCTTCCCACCCTAAGAGACCATACTTCCCCTCGTCAGGACTGTTGGGTGTGGCCATGTGACTTGCTTCGGTCAATGTCATGTGAGCAGATGCTGCACACAAGCTTGCCCTCTTAGGCTGGTTTCTTGCATGAGGAGACAATGTCCTAGGTGGTTTACTAACTCCAAAAGAATGACAGACATGAGGAGCAGGCCTGGAAGCAACCTTCAGCCTGGAGCAAGGCCTAGCTGAGCTAGCCTACCTCACTCACCACCCTTGATCTGTAGATCACGAGCGATAAGTAAATGCTGTGCTGCGTGTCCTCGAGATGCTTGTGGTTATTGGTTATACCTCAATCATTGTCTGAAAAATAAATAGTTCACCATACAGAGGAAAAGGAGACAGCACTTATGATGGCCAAGCTTTGAGGAGGAAGAGTGGTTCTGGGTTTCAAGATCTCCCCTCAGAACCAGAAGTTGTCCCCAATGGTGAGTTATCATGGAGAGAGGTTTGCACCCCTAGTAAATTGGTGAGCAAATCAAAGGCAAAAGTTGTATCCTTCAAGAAGTACAACACGGGAGCCTACACCTTTGTGAGGCTCCCCCCTGGCTGTGCACTGCACAGGACATTACAGATCTCAGAGCAGTTCTGGACCAGCCAGAGGAGAGAGAGCAGAACCAGCCACCTCTCTTCTGGGAGCAGAGAACAGCACCTTCTAAAGGCACAATAGAGTTCTGGCACTAGCCAGAAAGTGAGAATAATTAGAACTTTTTTTTTTTTTTAAACATAGTATACAATCTAAGAATTCTGGAATGTGCCATTGGAAGTTCTAAAGATGAGGTAGGGTAAGATGAATCTCCTGCTAATGTGAGAAAGTTAGACCTTCTGTTTTGCTTTGAGATGCTGCTTTGGAATGACATTGTTTATGCTCCAAGTTGGTGGCATAGAACTTAAGAGTAGTCTTGAGCAAAAGGGATATGACAGCCTGGGCTGTGAAGAAAACCCAAGTAGACCACACCCCATCACTACCACAATCGCCAACTCTGCATTCTTACTCTTCCCCACCCCCCCTAAAGTACCCTGTCACCTGCAAGTCCTACGTCACTGTTTCCCTGTTTATTTCTATTATGGAAGGACTGACTATTTATGAGTTCATGTACTTGACAGATTTACTTCTGAGGCCGTGTGTATATGCATCATCAGTCCTCAAATACTTCAAGGAAGAGTTTCCTGTAAATTCACTATACTCCAATTTGGACCTTTGAGTCTTTAGCAACCATTAGAAATCTTGTTTCAATGAAGTAGTTCACATCCAAATATTGTCACCAGGAGAAGGGCTCCTTGAAATTTTTCTGTTTTGCATAAGATGTTCCGTTTCTGATAGAACATATTTTTTTGAGAAGTGGAAATACCATTTCCACAAAGAATTTGTTACTCCAAAATGGTTTTAAAAGTTTTCTTTTTTGTTTCCCCCTCAGTATTCTCAGTCACCTATGAACTGTTGTGCCCAGACTGTTATGTGAGCTTTGTGTTTCTTTAACAAGTTGTTTACTTGACTGGAAGCTGTGTTAGGGTTCTCCAGAGAAACTGAACCAATAAAATGTGTGTACAGGAAGAGAAAGGCTTATTTTAAGGAATTGGATAATATGTTTGTAGGGGCTGGCAGGTCCAAATTCTGCAAGGCAAGGCCGCAACTGGAGACCCAAGGAAGAGTTCATGTTGGATCTCAAGTCCAAAGGTAGTCTGGATCAGAACTCCTTCCTAGGGGGACCTCAGATTTCTTCTCCTTAAGATCTTCAACTGATTGGACGAGGTCCATTATATTTTAGAGGGTAATCTGTTCCTCGGTATCTACTAATTTAAATGTTAATTATACTCATATGTTAAAAAAATCACTTTCACAGCAACATCTAGACTTGTGTTTTATCAGAGACTTGGTACCATGTTGACACATAAATTTTTTTTTTAATTATAGGAGAAAAATATTTTGAAAAAATTGACCAAGATGTATGGCCAGATGTAGACTATTAGAATATTACAACCAATAAACTTTCCATATTATGTATGTATTTTCATGGCTGGCAATGTTTTATCAAAAGTATTGAGCTTTTTGTTGATAATATTTAAAGATATTGTGTCCCTCATACAGCAGAATGCACATATGTTCTCACATACACTATCTATAATAGTCTATCTATAAGTCTCCCACATCACAAAACCTTGACTTCAAGAAGTCATGGCAATACAAAAATGAGACATATACGTTGGTGACATCAGAAGAAACATGTCTTCCTGGAACACCAGGTCACTGGGAAGACAACCAAACTCTTTAACACCTTGAATATTTCTGTGACAGAAATAGCTCCAAGTTAATGCAGTAACCTTTAAATTTTGGGGGAAATGTAATCACCTTATCAAACGATGAAAAATTATACAATATAGATTAAGAAGGAGTATGAAAAACTCTGGCAGGCAAAGGGCAACTTTTTCTCCCTCACCTGTAGAAGTTACTCTGCCCAGCTGCTAGAGCCTGGCTAGATGTGGAGCAGAATCCTTGCTCTACTCCCGTCTGCTCTATGACCTTGAGCAATGACCTCATGTTTTCTTAGTCTTGTTTTCTTCTTCTGCAAAGTAGAGACAATAAAACCTACATCACAGGGCTCTTGAATAGTTGAACAAAATGCTGCATAAAAGTAACTAACATAGTTCCAAGTCCATAATAAGTATTCAATGAATGCTAGCTATCATTGGAGTTATTTTGTTTTCATAAGATAGCAATTTCTTAGAGATATAACCAAGCAAGAGACGAAAGTCATTTTCATTTCATCCGCCAAGCAAAGAGTGCAAAATCAAATAACACTGAGGCTGATAGCTAAAGATGAGTCACGGAGCTTGCGTTTGTTGGCAACTGGTGATTTCCTCTCAGGTGCTTTGCCTACAGTGGGGACCTGCCTGCACTGCATAAGCAGGGTCTTGCTAATGGTCATGTGGCTTATGTGGTAGTTTCGGTGTAATTTAGAGTAGAAAATAATCACTTGTTTCTCCATCCAATTATCCTTTTTACACACAAAATTGAGCTCTTTAAACATAGGATCTTAAAAATTATGGACTAGTTCTACCAAAAGATATACTAAAACAACACAAGTAGGAAAAAGATTTTTAAAAATATGCACACAGGGGCCCTGGCTGGTAGCAGATAAGGTGCCGGCCTGTGAACCCAAAGGTCGCAGGTTCGATTCCCCAGCCAGGGCACGTAACCAGGTTGCAAGCCAGGTCTTCAGTCAGGTCTGTGGCTGGAGGCAGGTGAAACACAACCATACATTGATGTTTCTCTCCTTCTCTGCCTCTCTCCCTTCCCCTCTTTCTAAAAATAATGAAATAAAATCTTAAAAAAAAAAAAAAAAATGCACACAGGAACAATGTTGTGCCTCTTTTACCAACACTTTGGCTTTGTCTCTTCAATCTTAGTTTTTCATCTGCCATTAGCATGTCCCTTTCTAACCCCCTGAATGCTTATGGCGTCCACAGCACCCCTGACCCAGGAATTTCTGCCCGCTGCCCCTACTTCTGGAAATGTGGTTGACACCCACCCTGGCAGCTGAAGGTCCTGCCCATCCATGACTGAACAGGCCCCTGATTCTGCTGGGTTTGATTATCCTTCTGGCTAGCTGTTTCTCGTCTTCACCTCACAGAAGCCAAGAGAAAGAAGAAAAATAGTACAGCATACCCCTAAATTTGGCGGTGACTTTTCTCATTCAGAAGGGAAACATTTTTCACTTTCTAAAGGCATCAAGAAACCTCCCTAAGAAGCAGGATGTACTAATAACATTTTCTGTAGGGACTGTAAACTTGGTCCACAGGAGTAGGTCTGCCTCATTTTGTCCCCTTCATTTGTAGTGCCTCTGGTGGCTGGAAAGCTATAGCAGTCCCTCAACCTCTGGGGCTGGGTACCAAACAGGAAGTCACACCACCTGCAGGTACCAGAGCCAGTGAGCCTGAGTTTGGTGCTGCGACACTGGCTGTGGGTCTGAGGGAGGAACAGTGTGAGGAACAAAGGTCACTGTCATTCAAGTCCTTCTTGGGCCAGCCATTGTGAGGCTTGTGCCAGAAATCTTAGTAGAAAGAGGGGAGGAAAGGTGGAAAATGACCCAAAAGAGACCCAATGGAAGGGGGCTTTCCCCACAGAGGGAATGTGGCCTAGGGCCCGGGTGTGATTGGAGGAAGGACAGGGTATTCCCCTTCCAGAGATGCTTTTGTTGAGAGCAAAGCCAGGTACCGCACTGTTTCTGTTCATTCTGCTCAGATTCCTTAAGGAAGCCTTAGTGGACAGAGGTGACTGTGGCCAGCAAGGACCCATATGACACTGGGGGGACTTCAGGGAACAGGGCTGGGCAGGGTGACTGTTTCAGCAGTCCCCAGTTCCAGCAGGCCTGGACCTCCAGTGAAGCTGATGGTACCACCCGCTGGGGGCCTGGAGTATCCTGTGCAATTTCCACACTTGCAAATAACTGGGACATTCCTGATGGGATTGGGGAGAGAAAAACAAAAGACCAAGCCCTTGAAGCTGTTTGTTTGAGATTGTCCCTTATCTCATGTCTTGTCCTGTTGTCCAGCCCTCCCATTTCCTGGTTCAGCAGATGAGGAAGTCAGACCCTATAACTGAACGGAAAAGAGCCAGTTGGCACGACATTCAGTCTGTCCACTGTAACTGTAGGTCTTCCTGCCGCCTGTTCTCCATCCCCACCCCCCATTAAAGCTCACAGAGCAAATGTCAGGTGGTGGGACATGCATAGGGAAGGCAGCTGGGACAGCTGTCCCTGGCTGCTTGGCTGGCCCCATCCATCTGTTCCTCTGTTTGACTTGAGAAACAGAAGAGGGACAGCTCCGTGGTGGGCACTCCCGGAGCAGGTGGTCAAATACACAGGGCCAGTGATGTGGGTCCAGGAAGATGGGGCCCAGAGCAGAGAAAGGGAGGGGACGGGGTGTCAGCTCCGGAGGAGAGGGGCTCCCAGCTGGACCTGGCTCCACCCATGTCACAGTGGGCAGATCTGGTACCTGAGCTGGCTGATCAGTCCTATCCAAGACCCTGCTACCCCAGTGAATTGGGTTGAGTGAGTCTTGCTTTTGAAAGGAGGGCAGTTGAAAACAAACATAAGCAAATCAGAAAAGGTTATACAGCGTCCCTCGCTTACATCTGTTTTCTGTGGCCTGTGCTCACTTTTTATACCACCATGTGCCATTGATACCCAGTCCCTAACACCCCGCCCCTGCCCAGCCACCCCCTGCCTAGAAGGCCCCCACGTTGCCAGGGCCTTCTTGTTCACCACAAGCCCTCGCTCCCTGGGCTGTGAGGGCCATGGGACAGCGGTGTGTCAGGGGCATCCCTGTGGTTTAGGGTCTATGGAAACTGCCTGGCCCCACTCAGCGGCCTCACCCTGGTGTCAGGTCCTTACATTTGCCTTCTCTCCAGCTGTCTGCTTTGCCAGCAGGAAGTGCCACCTGTCCATTTGCCTGCTAATGAGTTGCAGGGTCACAACGGACAACCCACTCCAGCCCCAGGAGAGAAAAGGAAAGGAATGCTCTGTGCAGGCTGCACACCCAGGGTGGGGTGGGGGTTTGCTTGGGCTGTGGTTACCGTGGAAGCAGAGACAGAAAAAATACAAACATTTCTTATCCACCAGAAAAGCACAAAGACTGGGGGGGCGGGGAACAGGAGGTGGTTTGTATAGATAATCTCATTAAGCAGAGGCGGAAACTGGAGTTCAGATAGGGTGAATGGTTTTCCGGGTCACACCACGGGTGAGGAGACTGAGCAGAGGAACAGGGATATGACCCCGGGTTGACCCGAGGTCAGAGTCAGGGGCTCTGAGACTGGCTTGTGCTTCACAGGTTGCGTCTCCAGGGGGAGTCGCACACAACTTCCCTCTCCTGCATCTGCATTCTGTGATCTATGCTCACATGTGTCCCAGGCACCTGAGCACAGGCGTTGGCTCCCCTGGTGACAGGGCTGAGGCAGGATCAGCATCCAAGTGGCCAGGGGTCAGGGTGGCAGGGATCATTCTCAAGATGGGAGCAAAGAACCGGGGCCCCAGCTGCAAGCAGGAAGCCAGCAGGAATGGGAGACCCCCAACCCTAAAGGGGAGAAGGAAGCCTAGGTCCATTTTCCTCACTCTGTCTCCTTCCAACCACCGGAACCTACGGATAGCACAGTGTACGGCTGGCTGGGAAAGGGAAGTTACTAGCACTATTTTGAACCACTTGCAATAAAACTTGATATGCACATAAAAAAACAATTCTAAAAAGTTGTTAGTTCCTACATATAGCTCTGTTCATCAATGTCCTCATCTGAGTTTGTGGGCCGCCTGACCTGGTCATCAACTCAACATTTAAAATTTTAGAAGCATGGAATTAGAGTAGGAAGGAGAGGGGAGCAGGGTCCAGAGGAATCAAGAGCAACACCAGGGCCCCAGGGTCTTCAGTGGGACCCCAGGCGGACACCCACGTTGGGAAAGTCAGTGGGAAAGGAAAATGAGAGGCTGAAGGAATAGGTTTACAGAACGGTTAATAGAGAGACAGACGGACAGACAGGTAGAGAGCTACTGTCACATTACGAGAAAGAAATGGGTTCATTCTTCGATGTCCTCTAGGCCAATGGCCTCTTTAGAAATGGAGGACATGGGTTCCTGGGAGCACAGACACGGTGATTACACAGGTGGAGTGGTCGAGGGGCCAGTTAGAGGCCAACTAAGGAAATGGAGACCTTCCAGTAGCGTTAAGAATACCTGCAAGGCCCTGGCTGTGTGGCTCAATGAATTAAGCCACTGGCCTGCGAACCAAAGGATCGCTGGTTTGATCCCCAGTCAGGGCACATGCCTGGGCTGCAGGCCAGGTCCCCAGTTGGGGGTGTGCAAGGGGCAACCACCCATTTATGCTTCTCTCCCTCTCTTTCTCCTTCCCTTCCCCTCTCTAAAAATAAATAAAACTTTGGGAGGGGGGGAGAATACCTTAAAAAACCGAAAGGACTCAAAAACCCTGGGTGTATTCTGCTGCTATGTGTCATCCAATCTGTGAGGAAGCAGGAGGCCTCTGAATGTGGTCCTCAGTCACCCGCGTTCTTAGGAGGCCACTGTGCAGCCATAGTGTGGGGGGAAGATACAATGTCTTCACCTCACAAGACCCCCTTTCTCCGTTCCCAGGGCAGTGCTGCTCTCTTGCCCCAGAGCCTGTGATGCCCATTTCCTCTATATTCTTCTGGAACAGACATTTAGTGGCTTCCAGGGTGAGGACAGGAGAGTGGACTGGTCCACCGCTCCCGCAGTACTAAGTGGGCATCAGTCCTAAAGGGCAAAGGCAGGAACCCCATTAAATAGTACATGAAAAAAGCAAACCGCCGAAGAGAATAATTATGGGTCTCCCGGAGATCCAGCCCTGTCCTGGGTTCTTGGGGGTATAGGTTGAGAAGGGAAAAGGGTTCATTGGGTTTGTTCCAAAAATGGGATTGTTGTCCTTTTGGGCGAGTTTCACTTTAAGAAAATGGCCCCCCAAATCTAAGCTTAGTGAAATGGACACACCGTGTGATACTGTTCACCTTATGAAAGGGCACTTCCTTTTACACGAGCATTCATGGCAGGGTATCTTTGACTCCAAACACCACTTGCGAGAGCCCTTTGCACCTCAGGTATTAAGGCAGCTTTGCGATGCAAAGTAGTGGATCCTGCTATCAAAAAGCAGCAGGAAGGAGCCAGATATTTGCTGAGGTCACCCTGACCATGGAGATTTACATAAATTAGCTTCAGCTCCCTGGGCCATGTCTAGTGGGCAGCTCTATGCCGGAGTGAGTCAAAGTTTCTGCATCTTTTCAAAGCTTTGATTTAAAGACTCCTCTGGCTTGAATAGAACCCTTTAGCCTCCCAGCAATCCCCCGCACAACACCCTCCAACTATTTTCTTGATAGGGGCAGAGCCTTGATCCACCCAAATACGAAAAAGCAACAATAGCTGCTGGGAAAAAGGAAGTTTATAGCTGAGGGTTTATTTTCTCTCAAGTGACGGTCTCATGTGGATGATCCTGGCCGGCAGGAACTGTTCCCTCTGCACTGATCAAAGACCCCTCCCCTGTCCCAGGTTCAAGGAGACTCATGTTACCCACTTGGTAGGCGGGTTCGTGAAATGAAGAGCATTGGAAACCGGTTTCTTTGCTGCCTTCTGCAAATGGACACAGATCACTTTTATTCGCATCGCTTTCATTTTGTTGGTGAAAACCAGCCAACCATATGGTCCCACCCAGATGCAGGAGTTGCTAAGAAATGTGCTCCTGGTTGGCAACTGCTTCTCAGCAAAGGCTCAGTTCCAGGGAAGAAGGGTGGGCAGCTTTTTTCCAAACAGTGTGCCATCTTTGCCACAAAGACATCACTGTTTTTCCTCATTTTCCCTCTCACACAAGGTCTCTGAGTGGTAAAAGCTTTTACAGAAGGTCTGTGGAGGGTAAAGAGGTTTTTACCACCATCTAGGGTGGCAGTTTGTTATGTAAATAAAACCTATTTTGAATTTAAGTGAATAAAAAAAAAAGCTGTGGTACATTTACACAAGGGAATACTATTCAGCTGTAAAACGGGAGGAAATCTTACCATCTGTGACAGTGTGGATGGACCTAGCGGGTATTATGCTAAATGAAATAAGTCAGACATGGGAAGACAGACACCATATGATTTTATTTATATGTGAAATCTGATGAGCAAAATAAACAAATAAAATAGAAACAGACTCACAGATACTGAGAACAGACAGACAGGGGTCAGAAAGGGGAGAGGAAGTGGGGCAATAGGTGAAAAAGGTGAAAGGATCAAGCAGTACAAATTGGTAGTCATGGAATAGCCACAGAAATTCAGATTATAGTCAATAATATCTAGATAAACAGGTATGGAGCCAGATGGGCATATGGAGCAGTGGTTGTGCCACTCCGTAAAGCACATGATTTTCTAACCCCTGTGCTGTACATCTGAAACTAACACAGCCTAATAGTGAATGTAAACTATCACTGAAAACATTTTAATACGTATTAAAACTTTCGGGGGTGGGTGACACGAGAAGGAAGCCTGTAGCCAGCCAATGCTCCCACTAATTTTCTGCTGTTGTGAGAGATGGCCGTGCTCCGTTAGTAGATGATGGTGTAAGAGGAACTAATGAACAAAGTCTATGTGCACAGAGGTTGGTTTATCACCAAAACTTTCATCGATGTGTTAATTGCTATTGTGCTTTAGTAATTAGACATAAGAGATAAGCAATATACATAACTGTAATTAGTTTTTCTTTTAGATGCCAAGTAAAAACAAATGTAATAGTCAAAAACTTGGTGAAACAGCTTCAATTTGAGTTTTAGAGATACTTATAGTCTAACCATTCTTTTTCCATCCAGCCACCAAGAATTTCTTGCTGGGCACCCTTCATGGCAAGTTTTTCTAATCTTTTCTCTTACTACATACCCAGCCCCCAGAGTCTTGTTAACTTTCTGTGGCTGGTGGGCAGGGCTCAAATCCATGCACATACGCATGCAGCCCAGGGCTGAGCCAGGAGTTCATACACAGTTTTATGATATTATGGCTGATCTCCCTTGAATTTTCCAGCTCCCAGGAACCCGCCCCCCTCTCCCCTTTTCTGGTCCAGTGCCTAGGGATCTGGGACTTCAATCTCCCCATTGGGTCATGCTCTTCCTGTGACCATATCTGCTACTAGTTCTGTAGTGCATGGAGTCCTGGTGTCCTTCCCCATGTATCTGCCATCACTTCACATTTCTGTGTCCTCCAGTAGCTACTTTACACATTTTCTCTGGGGATTTTAGTTGTGCTCAGTGGGAGACATGGGGTGGTGTGGGCTTAATCTATCTTTACAAGAATCAGAATACATGGATGGTTTTCAAGCAGTCAAATGGCATGTAGCACTCTATTCCAGAAAGCTCTTATTTGGCCAGAGCAAGAATAGGGTGAGGGCAGTGGTGCTAGATGCTGGGAATGCAGAAAGAAAGGTAAGAAGCAGATGCTATAGGTCAGGTCTAAGGCCATGACAGTTGAGGTGGAAAGGAGAGGGCAAAGTCCAGAGCTACCAAGAGGTGGATTCTGCAGGATCTGGTGACCAATTAGATGTAGAGGTTAAGGCATAGGGAAGTATCCAGAATGGCTCCCTAGGAAAGGAACAGGAAAAGAAACAACCTGCTCCATAAATATTGGTATTTGATCAGACTCATAGGCAGATGTTCCTCTCATAGAGCAGAAGAAACAGATTAGAAATCTTTCCTGGTTCTTCTTCTCAACATCCCAGGATTACTGGCCTTTGTGTTACCAGCTGTGCCAAGATATTCCCCATTTTGACAAAATGTATTTAAGCCAGCTGGAGACCTGTTGGCTTGTTTGTCATTTTTAATAGAACAAATTTGAAATAGATTTCACTTGTATCACAAGCTGTCACTGTTAGGTGTGAAGCAGTCACAGGTAGAGCTTTTGTTCTGTCTATACCCCATCGCACAAAGTACTTTTTTGGATCTGTGTTTAAGAATCTTGCTATTTGTTTCCATGATTTGTTAGCAAAATACTCTTAAGTGACACTTCAAATACATGAAACATTTTTGAATAATGAAAGACAACTTGAGTTTGCCTGGATTGTTGGTTAAAGAGGCTAATAACTGAGAAGCTACTGCAGCTGCAGATAGCCTAATGTCCTCTGATTTATTTTTGCAGAGGTTGCCATATTTTTATATGCTTCACACATACACCACGCACAGACACACTTGGATATATATTCATGTTTCACGGGCTTCCATATCACCTGCTAATGCACAATTCAGCTCCCTACAAATTCTGCGTCTGATCCCCATTATTTTCCGAAACTAAGAGGTGATTAATCACTCCAACAGTGGATAATTTCCTCTTAACTGAGAATAAGTATAGTTTTTCCTGCTGACTATGCTTACAAAGAGCTGGGCCCAGAACCCATTTGGCGTGGTCATGGCACCAGGATTGTGGTCTGCTTCACCCCACTGGTGCAATTTCCCTCTCATGGCAAGACATGTGCTTACCTTTGGGTAGAAGAAAAAACAAAATCCTTACACCTGGAAAGAAACCCCCAAGATACACAGAACACAGAAATGAGAATGAAAGCCCTTACATACATCTGAGATGAAATTGGATTGTTTCCTGGAAAGGCTTTGGAGAAAGAAATCTGTGGGCAGGAGAAACAGGTTCCTTTTGTGTAGCTTACTGCAGGCTGACAGAAGAAATAAAAGGAGAAATGGCTCTGGCTATCTATCACTAGCAAAGGCCCTAATTTGGGCTGAATCTCCTAGGATTTGGGAGATAGCATTCTTTTTTTTTCTTTTTTTTTAAGATTTTATTTCATTATTTTTAGAAAGAGGGGAAGGGAGAGAGGCAGAGAGGGAGAGAAACATCAGTGTATGGTTGCGTTTCACCTGCCTCCAGCCACAGACCTAACTGGAGACCCGGTTTGCAACCTGGTTATGTGCCCTGGCTGGGGAATCGAACCTGCGACCTTTAGGTTTGCAGGTCGGGAGATAGCATTCTTGTCCAAGCATTCTTGTCTGAGAGAAAGCATCCTTACATGGCCTTGCACACTCTCTTTTCCCTGTGCGGTCAGCTACATCTCTGTCCTGGACCTGGGCTAATGCTGAGTCAAGAAAGCTCCATCTGAACGATTAGAAAAGACAGGTGAGTAGGGGTTTGAGCCTCCAGTTTTTCGTTCACACTCAAGTGTAGGGAGGTCAGACTCACTGCCACCATGTTGCTTGACAAGAGATATCCTTTGACCTAGAGATAAGGCTTTGGTGCTCAGAAACTCTGGGTGATGCCTTTAATCATGTGCATTTCTATTGTATTGCCTCCAATTAAAAATTTTCTGAGAGCCTACTTTCTGGCATCTGTGTTTTATTTTTGTGGCTCAGCCACTAATGGAGGCCTGCCGATGTCTGGGATCCGGTGATCTGAACTGGGGTTGTTCTCTGGTCAAAGTTTTTCAAAAGGTGTGGTCAGCACAGCCCAGGCTAGAGATTATGCTGGGAATGGATGGAGATGGGGAGTCAGCTGTATTGAAGTTCTTGGGGAAACACATGTAAGGATTTGTTAACCCTCTACAGTTGGTCAATTGAAAACATTTTCAAATACCCCGGGGTGCTGGTGGAAGAGCTAAGTATGGGAATAAATTCCACATGTGAGAGAACTCAAAATAGCATCAAACAACAGACGCAGAAATATTTGGGGTAGGCCCTGTCTGTAAATCTCACCAAAAGACAAGCAACAAATCCCCAGTAGAGCATGGAGACGTTTAAGAATCAGACACCTTGGTTAATGAATATAATGGATGTAATCCTTGTGAGATGTTTAGATTAGGCCACTTCTTCATAAATACTCAAAGACGAGGTCATCTCTGGGTTCATCATGCAAAATCCTGCGGAAGCAATTTTCAGTGAAAGGACATTCAGCATCTATGGAGAAGGTTGCTAATGAGTTTTATGAGGAGGAGCTCAGATTTCTTGTGTCAAATCATTAAGGACAAGCTGGAGGTGAAAGGGGCCTAAAGTCAGGAGCTGCCCTTCAGAGTGGGCCGTGCACAACTGCAGCTAGAAGAGAACCAGCCTCGTAGGTGGGCCAGCCCTGGTTAAGGCCAGGTTCCTCATAGCAGTGAGGGGAGTGATAATAAATTAGCTCATAGCTACTGAACACTCACTACATTGACAAGGCCTGTCCCAAAAGTATCGAGCCAATATCAATATAATTAAAACAGTTTGCAAGGCCAATACTTTTGAAACAGACCTCATAATTTGTCCCAGGCCTCATAGCTGAGCTGATTCAAACCCAGAGTCTCTGACGCAGAGCCCTGTTTTTAATCATTATTCCCCTGGCCCAGCCAGCAGGGAACCTGAGTTTCCTTGGCTACAGTGAGAACACTTGGCAAAATTCTGCATTCAGAATTCTGGTACCAAATGGGCCACCGGCCAGGGCCATTTTGCTTGGGTGGGCAGGGGTGTGTTGCACAGCACAGTTAGGTGACTGCCACTCCCTCCACATAACTACACAGTGAACTGAGTGCCAACTGTATGCTCTGGCCCTGCCATTTCTCTTCTCCCATGTTTGCAAGTGAGACCACTAAACTGCTGAGAGACAAAGAGCTCAACTGGCTGTAGAGAAGAGTTGGGACTAGCCTGCAAAGCACATCCCTACTCTCTGCTCATCCCAATGCCATTGAATTCTGCTCAGCGTCCTATAGCAGAGGCTCCACTCATAGCTGATAAATGGAAGCTGTACACAGAATTCTGAGAAGGAATAAGGTCAGGTAAGAAGGCTCTGTGTGTGTGTGTGTGTGTGTGTGTGTGTCTATATATCTATATCTATATATCTATATCTATAGTCTACCCAAGAGACACCAAAGACGAGGGTTGCCGTCAACTTAGATGAGATTCCTGAACTGCCTCCTCCCCCAGAAGCAAAAGAGAAGGGAAATATTTTGAAGCAAGTGATACTCTAGAGACAATTTATTAGTGCTACGTGAAGACTAGAAGTGGTATCATTAGGAAAATGAAATCAGGGCACGTTTGGATTTGCATCTCACATGGGAGCCATAAAGGCATCTCTTCTGCCGGCAGAGCCTGCCTGGGAGCAGCAAGGTTGGCTGCAGGCTCGGGTGCCAATGACGTGCTCAAGGGCTAGAGAGAGATTTCTCAGCTACTGTGCGGCCCCTTCAGTCTCTCTGTGGAGTGGGTGAGGTAAGCCATGGACTGAAGCCTCTGAGGCCTGGCTCCTGCAGGCAGCTCTGTGAGCAGAGTCAAATTTCTGACTGTCTTGGTGGTAGGTAGTCCCCCTTGCCCCTTGAGAAACATGCAAAGAAAGCCTGGCCACTTGTTGACATTTCAAGTGGATTCTCATTTCCCAGATGCTTTCACGGTTGGCTGGTCCAGACTCCAGAAGAGCTGTGGTAAGCCACTGTTTTAGGCAGCAGCCAATTGGAAACAGAGAGAGTATCCATTAACCCCAGAATTGCCTCTGGTTTTAGGATAGCTGACACTAGTTCTTTTATCTCTTGGGAGGGTCTCAGTTTCCCTATCTGTAGAACAGGGGAGGGAGAGGTTAGACTGACGCATTTTTTCCATTCCAGCTCTAAATCTTGTAAGTCTATGGAACAGGTTGGTTTAAGAATTGCCTCCACAGCAAAGTCATTTTCATTATTACTTATTTCAGTAAAGCCAGGCTTTTAGAATCATGTCAAGACAACCATTGGAATCCCAATGAAGTCAACAAATAGATCCCTCATCCCTCTGAACAACTTGAGAAAGAAAACATGAAATGCCCAAGCTAAGGCATGGGGGGTTAAGTCCATTAGAAAAGAATTATCGCTTGTCCCAAACTCAGCTGCAAATTTCTATTTCAATTTACACTCAATTTCTCAGTGGTTTAATGGGCACAACCCAGTGCAGTGAAAAACACAGGAAAAGAGCCTGAGATCTGGTTCTATGGCTGCTCTGTTATGATGGTAGACCAGTTAGCCAGTTTTCATGTTCTACCTATCTGTATGAGGTCTGTCCTGAAAGTATTGAGCCAGTGTGAATATAATGGAAACAGTTTGTATGGTTGATATTTTCAGGACAGACCTCACGCTCCTCAGAACATTTGCTCCCTAATCTCTGTGGAGTGAGTGGAGTTGGGGAGCATTGGTGAACTTTCCCAGAAGCTGAAGAAGTTTGAACTTTAGAGCCCTTCCCATGTGTGGTCCCCATACAAGTGCAGGAGGTTCTAGAGTTCAAGGTGAAAAACGTTTCTGTATAAGCATTTTTCTTACATTGCCAAAAGAGATCTCAGAAGAAAGTGAGTTATTGTTAAGATTTCAGTAATTTTTGTAGTTGCTTACTCTAAATAAATATTCAGGTCTGTACCTAATTTTGTACTGATGGTTTTATGTCAATACCTAAAGTAGATTCCCCAAATTATACAGCTTCAGGCCTGCAAAACCTGGATCTGACTCTGATTTTAGAGATCTGTTCTGCTAATCGCAGTTCACTGGACTAGGGAGGAACCCCTGGCCTAGGTGGAGCAGCCAGGTCCTTACTTCTAGAAGGTTCTCACTAGAGTATAGCCAGTGGTGTGCCAAGGCCACCATTCATCTTGTCTGAGCACAGGCCTGGCATCCCCCACTAGGCTCACAGAGAAGTCAAACTTCTGAGAGAAAAGAGATAGAAACAGATGAGCAAGAAGGCACACGTGACAGAGAGAGGGAGAGACTGAAAATAAGAAACCTCAGTTTCTAAAGGTTTTAAGATCCCGGCTTCAGTCCCATCTGATATACGAAAGGCTTCTACAAAGCAGGACTAAGTCATAGTGACTTCCCTCCACTCCCCCCTTATCCTGCCCCTGGTCATAACCCAGCCATGTTAGACAGAGTAAACAGCACTGATCACCTTCGTCTTACAGAGGCTACCATGCCTTCCAGAAAACAGGGGTGCAGAATGAAATATGGACCTCA
The DNA here is from genome assembly GCA_004026585.1 of Noctilio leporinus. Taxonomy (NCBI): domain Eukaryota; kingdom Metazoa; phylum Chordata; class Mammalia; order Chiroptera; family Noctilionidae; genus Noctilio; species Noctilio leporinus. The sequence goes on from PVIW01000111.1 coordinate 524,703, forward strand.
CACCTCTATGGTAAATATTCACTACTCCAGCACTCAGTTCTGCCAAACTGAGACTCAGGGCTGACACAGACGGAGCTTGCCAGTGCCCACGCAGCTCCGCTCCACCTGTGCTGGCTCTGCAGTGTATTTACAGCGCCTGCCTGCCCGGCACGAGCTGATGCAGAAGCTTTTTCCAAGCCACCCCTGCCCGCCCCCTTGAAGTAGGTAGAATGTTAGTGATTATGTGCAATTTCAACTGGAGTTTCTATTGTGCAGGGATCCTCAGACAATCTGTGCCTGCTTTTAATGCATGTGGCATTTCTCAAGTGTCATTGTCTGCCACAAAGGAATGCTGTATGGGTGGCTGGGTAGAGTCTCTTTATAGCCACCGAACTACACAGAAAAAATAAGTAAATAAACTGCAGCTGTAAGGAATTAAATTGGACACAAAAGAAAAAAAAAAGCCTTTCATTGGATGGTAGTAAGACAGTGGTGTATATTAAAAGGGACAATGTGTTCATGAAAACTCAAGATATTTTTAGAAAGAGCAGACAGCTCCCTCCCGGGGATGGTTGACTGGTTATAAATGCAATCTGGCTTTGAGACCTAGAATAGATTTGATGAAATTTGTGCCCCTTCCAGGATGAGACTGATGACAGAGATCCCCAACAGAGGGTCCCTCTAACCCTGCACAAAATTCCTATCAGTTTCATCAAGTTATTATCCATTGTCTATAATGGCCTGAAGAGACCATATTTGTTGGCAACTGCCACTGGACTGTTGCTGCCAATCCTCATGATCAACCCAACTTGGCCCCAGTCCCTGTCCTCACTGAGCCGGGAGGCCTAACAGCAAGAGTCTGGATACTACGAGCAAGTGGTTGAATGTCTTACTGGATGCTGTCTAAGCCACTGAATATGTGGCCCCATGGTCTCCATTCCAGGTGTCTACATCCCCAGCCCTGTCCACCTATGTGTAAGCACCCAAGGGTGCCCTCAGATGGCAACAAACAAAGGCTTCCAAGGAAGTGTCCCTCTTGTCCATGGGAGAAGGAATCTCTGACAAATGGATTCAACTGACCCATAGATACACCAGCCTGAGGATTCTCTGAACCCTGAGAAACCCCTGGTGTCTCAGTCACCAGGGTGACCCTGGCTTCACTCACGGAACAGCAGCTCATTGCACTGGTCTCCTGTGGGATATTTGCATTTTAAAGAGCTTTTGGTGGACAAACTTATTTGATAACCTTTAGTCCCACCAGGGAGCATTTCGCAATAAGACATTTAGCATTCCCAGAAGATAGTGTATTTATTTAATGTATTTTCATCAAGTACGTATAGCTTCAAAAATGCCTCTCTTTTTTTAAAAACTTTTTTTGAAGATTTTATTAATTAAATCTAGAGAGAGGGGAAGGGAGAGAGGCAGAGAGAAAGAGAAACATCAATGTATGTTTGGCTTTCACCTGCCTCCAGCTACTGGCCTGGATGGAGACCTGGCTTGCAACCTCGTTATGTGCCCTGGCTGGGAATGGAACCAGTGACTTTTGGGTTCACAGGCTGGTGCCTATCCACTGAGCCACCAGCCAGGGCTCAAAAATGCCTCTTTTATGTGCAAACCCTCCCTTTATCCCTATAGTCATTTCCCTCACCCAAGGCAAAGGAATCACATGACACTAACATTTGTTAGTGCCAGGCACTGTGTTTTTGTGTGCTTTATGTATATCCTCACACATGAGTGTTTCCCAGGTTTCTGAAGCAACTTCCTAAATGGTCTCCCAGCTTCCACATGCTACCCTCTTCACCCTTCCTTACTCCATGTGGATGCTAGAACATCTTTCTAAAACATACTCACCATCTGAAAATATTGATATCTCCTCATTGCCTTCTGGAAGAACTGAAAAGCTATACTCAGAAAATTATAAGAAACTAAAGAAAGAAATTGAAGAAGGTACAAATAAGTGGAAGCACATACCATGTTCATGGGTAAGAAGATTTAACATCATTAAAATGTTCATACTACCCAATGCAATCTATAGGTTTAACATAATTTATATCTAAATACCAATGGCATATATTTTACAGAACTAGAACAAATAATCCAAAAAAATTTTATATAACCACAAAAAACTCTGAATAGCCTCAGAAATCTTGAGAAAGAGCAAAGTTGGAGGGTTTCAAACTATACCACAAGTCCATAGTAATCAAAACAGCATGGTACTAGCATAAAACAGACACATAGATCCATGGAACAGAATAGAGAGCTTAGAAATAAACCCATGCCTATATGGTCACTTAATATTTGACAAAAAAAGGCAATAACATACAATAGAGTAAAAACAGTCTATTCAATAAATGGTGTTTAGAAAATTAGATGGATACTTGAAAAAGAAAACTAGACTTTCTTCTTATACCATATACAAGAATAAACTCAAAATGGATTATTTAAATGTAAGACTCAAAAATAGAAATCCTAAAAGAAAACATAGTTAGTAAAATCTCAAACATTCCTTGTAGCAATATTTTTTCTGATGTATCTCCTTGAGCATGGGAAACAAAAGAAAAAATAAATGAGACTACATCAAACTAAAAAATTTTTGCACAGCAAAGGAAACCATGAACAAAACAAAAACACAACCTACTGAGTGAGAGAATATATCCACCAAACACACATTGGATAAGGGGTTAATCTCCAAAATTTATAAACAACTCAGATAACACCAGAAAAGTAAACAACCCAATTAAAAAGTGGTCAGATGACCTGAATAGACACTTCTCCAATCAATACAAACAGATAGCTAATAGGCATATGAATAGATGCTCAACATCACTAATCATCAAAGAAATTCAAGTCAAAACCACAATATGATACCACCTAACACCTGTCAGAATGACTATCATCAATCAACAAACAACAAGTTTTGGTGAGGATGTGGAGAAAAGGGAACCCTAGTGCTCTGTTGGTGGGAAAGCAGATTGGTATAAACACTATGGAAAACAGTGTGGAGGTTCCTCAAAAAATTAAAAATAGAATTGCCTTATAACCCAGTGATTCCACTTCTGGGAATACATTCTAAGAACCCTAAAACACTAATTCAAAAGAATATATGAACCATGTATTCATTACACGTTCTTTATACTAGCTACTATTTGGAAGCAACCCAGGTGCTCATCAGTAGATGTGTGGAATACTAGAAAGCCTTGAAAAAGAATAAAATATTACCTTTGCAAATAGCATGAATGGACCTAGAGGGTATTTATGCTAAGTGAAATAAGCCAGTCAGAGAAGGACAAATACTATATAATTCACTTATATGTGAAATTAAATGAACAAAATAGAAGATTCATACATAGATACAGAGGACAGATTGACAGCTGTCAGAGGAGAGGAGGGTTGCAGGGCTAGTTGAAAAAGGTAGAGATTAAACAGTACAAATTGGTAGTTACAGAATAGCCGCAGAGATGCAGATTTTAATTTAGGAAATAAAGTCCATAATGTCAAAATAATTGAGTATGAGGTCAGGTTGGTATTTGGGAAAGTGCAGGGACCACTCTGTGGAGTGCATGGTTTTCTGGCCACTTTGCTGTACATCTGAAAGTGATGCAGAATGGTATTGAATGTAAAATTAAACTACGGTTTAAAAAGTACAATGAGATACCAATTCATGCCCATTAGGATGGCCATTATAAAAACAAAACAAAACACCCCTGGCTGGTGTGGCTCAGTGGATTGAGTGCCAGCCTGTGAACCAAAGGGTTGATTGTTGGATTCCCAGTCAGGCACATGCCTGGGTTGCAGGCCAGGTCCTCAGTTGGGGGCCTGCGAGAGGCAACTTCATATTGATGTTCCTCCCTCTCTCTTTCTCCATCCCTTCCCCTCTCTCTGAAAATGAATAAATAACATCTCTTTAAAAATTGGAAAACAAAACAAAAAAATGGAAATTAACAAGTGTTGTGAGGATGTGTAGATATTAGAATATTGTACATTACTGATGGAAATTACAAATTGGCACAGCCACTATTGAAAACATTTTGGCAGTTTCTCAAAAAATTAAATATAGATTCATCATATGATCCAGCAATTCTATTCTATATACATGTCCAAAAGAATTAAAAAGAGGGACTCAAGCAGAAACCAATATTCAAAGTAGCATTACAATAGCTAAAAGGTGGAAACCACCCAAATGTCCATCAACTGATATAGGGGTAAGACAAAATGTAATACATCCATAATTAGACTATTATTCAGTCTTAAAAAGGAATGAAATTATGACACATGCTGCAACATGGATGCACCTTTAAAACATTAGGCTAATTGAAAATAAGCAGATATAAAAGGACAACAATTATGTAAATCCACTTATATGAAGACCTAGAATGGACAAATTCAAAGAGTCAGAAAGTGGAATAAAGAATACCAGTGGCTGGCAAGAGGAAGGGGGAATTATTGTTTAATGGATACAGAGTTCCTGTACCCATTAAAGATACTTTTCCATTAAGATACTTTTTAAATAAAAAGATCCTCACATGGATGTCAGTCATGGTTGAATGTACTTACTGCCACCAAATTGTATATTTAAAAATGTTTGACTGGTTGGTTCGATTCCCAGCGAGGGCACATAACCAGGTTGCAAGCCAGGTCTCCGGCCAGGTCCATAACTGGAGGCAGGTGAAAGGCAACCATACGTTGATGTCTCTCTCCCTCCCTGCCTCTCTTACTTCTCCTCTCTCAGTAAAAAATAAATAAAACCTTTTTAAAAAAATGTTTGAAATGGTAAATTTTATGTATATTTTATATAGAAGAGAAGAAACTTGAAAATCATTTTGTTGTCATTTGTTATAAATAATGCATGTGTTCTACTTAAGGGTCTTTCACAAACCTCAGGAAGGAAAGGTAGAATTGATGGAAAAGAGCCAGCATCTGAATTTCCCAGGGCCTCTGACAGCCCTCACTCACCGTCATCATTCTAAGGTTGTCAGCTATCAGTCAATTTTCTTTTTCCCCCCATCAAATACTTTTCATGATGGCTAATAAGGATGTCAAGCTTCAGCACCCTCACATGTCTGGATAAATGAGATGTCACCTTAGCCTGCAGTCATTGTCCAGATCAGAACAACAAAGAGCAAAGCAGAAAACCAGTGCAGTGCTTTGACTCAGGCAGGAAAAAGGCATACTTCTCTGGAATGTTGCAGCCTGTCCAGTCCGAACTGCAGTCTTTGGGAGGTGGGGCAAGGGAGACGGCCCAGGGAGAGGAGGAAGAAGGGGAACACTGAGAACCTCACCAATGGCCATTTCCCTCTGCCTTCCCACAGCGACCTAGAAAACAACAGCCTCAAATGTGACAGACACAAAATCCCTTCAAAAGACAGTTAGCTAGCAATTTAAGCTACATAAATGTCTAATCACTATGTTGTACACCTGAAATGAATACAGCATTGTATGTCAACTGTAATTAAAAAATAAAAATTATTTTTAAAAAAGGAAGGCATGCCCTGCCTGGTATGTCTCGGTTGGTTGGAGCATGGTCCCATAACCAAAAGGTTGCAGGGGGTTGATACCCAGTCCTGGTGCATACAGGAAGCAACTAATTGATGTTTCTATTTCGCATCGATATTTCTCTCTCCTTTCCTCTCTCCCTTTCTCTCTCTCTAAAAGCAATAGAAGGCCCTGGCTGGTGACACAGTGGATAAGGCACCAGCCTGCGAACCCAAAGGTCGATGGTTCAATTCCCAGCCAGGGCACATAACCAAGTTGCAAGCCGGGTCTTCAGCCGGGTCCGTAGCTGGAGGCAGGTGAAAGGCAACCATACATTGATGTCCCTCTCCCTCTCTGCCTCTTCCTGTTCCCCTCTCTCTAGAGATGATGGATACAATCTTTTAGAAGAAGAAGAAGAATTATTTAAAAAGCAATAGAAAAAAATGTCCTTGGGTGAGGATTTAAAAACATTAAATTTAAAAAGGAAGACAGGTAGGACAGTGGAGGTTGAGAATGAGGACTCCGGTGTCACCGGGCCTGATTGCTAACCCTCAGTCTGCCACTTGCACCCCATGACACCACCTCACTGTGCATTTCTTTCTCTGCAGAAAAGGAGCTAATCCCAACCCATTGGGTTATCATGAAAAATTTGAAGTGTTTGATATAGGGGCTAATCTATGGTGAGCTATTCTTATCAGAGTACATTATAAAGACCCAAGGCTAAAACTGAGAGTCACAGTATTGAGCAAACAGAAGACTGCTTTGGGGGTGTAGCTGCTCGTGTGAGGGCATATTGTGTCTATGTATATGATTTGCTTATGACTTTCTAAAGAGGGTCATGTTAATATGAGCCTGAAACCCTCTGCCAAGCTGCTTCCTATCTTCCACCTGCAGTGGCCCCTCCAGGAACAGAGCTAGTTGGCAAGCAGAAAGAGTCATGATATTAAAGTCAGAGTTGTTGGAGTGTGCATCCAAAAACTTACATAGTTTCACAGCTGCAGCTGACCAGCTCTTTCTGGCTATTCTCTATCCCCTCCTATGATATGGCAGGTTCCTCATGCCCTCTTGATTCAAGCTCTGCTAGACTCGGTTGTTTCTGTGCCTCATGCCTGACACCGAGATAACATATGTATTTGTCTTTTTTTCCTGGGTAGGCAGAATAAAGTTTGTACCCCTTTTCAGGAAGTCCCTTCATTGTCAGGATGCCACCTGACCTCTCTCAGGAGGACACATACCTCTGTTCTCTTAAACAAGGCAACTGAACCTTTGTACAAAGTCTCATGAAATGCTAAGCAAAGAGGCTAGAGATCCTTTAGTATAGGGTTACTTAAGGGTTGGAAAGTTTATAATAAAAGGAAAATGTGAACTGGGAACCGTTAATACTCACTGGAGAAAAGATAAGGAGAAAATGGAGAGAGAAGTCAAATATAAAAGAGGCCCATGTTTCCTGGTAATATGGTGACCCACGAAGTTACACTATGCCATAGGTTCTGCCATTCACCACTACCCATCTCCAAAGGGAAAAAGAAATCTGAGCCTGGATGCTAACAGTTGCACCAGCAATAATTCTCATCTACCATTTTCCATGGCAGAACCATAGCTGAAGCAGACGTAAGGCAGGGCCCTGTTGCGGACTTCCACCAACAACTGAATGATTCTCAGCATCTGTAATTGTGACCGTGACAGACGCAAGAGCCTCACCATCTTCACGACAAGCTTCTGCCGTTAAAGAAGGGTGTCGGTCTAAAGGACATAATGCCACAAACCAGAAAAGTTAAGTGTTACATCTTTCACTTGTGAAGTTGAATTCAATACTCTTTTTTTATGTTGCTTTATGTTAACAAGAGCCACCTTTACTTAGGCTGTGTTTCATTCCCCCACTGCGCGTGCTGTGGGCCTGGCAGTGAGGAGGAAGAGGATGCTATGTGGAGACATGACGCAGAGCAGGGCGCACTGTCTGAGAGGCCAGTGCTGGATAAGGACAACCGTGGAGAGAAAACTGTTGCTTCTAAATTTTTCCATCTGCTTTCCCTTCCTTGTCACATCAACTTCCAAGAGTTAGAACCTTGGTCGCCAAATTCTCCTGGACACTGGAGAGGGCCATCCTCATACTGGTTTGTAGAAAAGGAAAATCGAGTAGCTTCACGATGCCAATTAGAATGAAAGTATCAAGGAGTACCCTTTTGGAACTCGACAAAGCAGTGCTCCTTGTCCTTTTCCCTGCTTTACCTGTCTACCCAGCACTCATCATCTACTCCCTGTCCTCTTGTGACCAACCCCCCTCTGCGTTCTTCACTGCACACCCCGGAATCCAGCTAAAGCTGTTCCTGGTGCTCTAGGCAGTGAAGAATTACTCACAAATGCCCACATTGTGGTAGATGAGCAAACTTAACTTTCAAAACAGAAACATGTAAATAATAAAATGGTATTATGTGGTAAAATAAATATTAATTTCCATTTTCTTCACCCCCCTCCTTAATTTCCATTTTTTATAAAGAAATAAAAACACAAGTGACATCCACTAAAAGAAGAAATCTAGAATGTCAATGACAAAACACCGGTGACCTGCATTTGTAATGAAAGGATTAGGAATTCATATTACAGAAAGCTACCCTTTCAAATTAATCAGTTCTTTAAAGAATTACAATGCTCCTGTTGGTAAGGATTATCTTTCACTGGCACAGATATTCTCCTGCACTGCAGGTGGACACATAGAGAGATCAGCTTTGGGAGAAAGCAATAAAATATCTTTAAAGTTCACATTCGTGCTTCAGTAATTTCCCTTCTAGGAATCTTTTCAAAGAAAAAATGAGTGCTTGAGGTTCCATGATATGCCAAAAAGTTCCTTGTAGCATTATTCATAGTGGTTCAAGTGAAGAAACAACCTGGGCGATCCGCAGTGGGCGAAAGCTAAATGAATCATAGTATGCCTCTGGTGTCGTGTATGACATTTGCAAATATTATTTTAATGACAGGAGAAATTGCTCACAACAGTAAGTGGAAACAGCAGAACATGAAATTGCATGCATAGTATAACCCCAATTATGTAAAAACAAGAATATGTTTTTCTTCCTTCTAGAAGAAAAACAGTATGTGAAAATGTTAACAGTGGTTATCTCTATGGCATGGAATTATGAATGATTTTTGTGTTTTAAAAATCTTCCCTGCATCTTCAAGACTTTCTATGATGATCATATGTTGCTACTACAAATATATTTCTTTTAACATAGAAGAAAATATGAGACCAACCTTGCTGGTAACAGAATGTCCACCCACGGTAGCAGGAAATGAAGCTGCAGAATGCCAAAGCCCTTCTTGTCCTTATTTGGTTGGAAAAACATATTTGAATCCTAAGATAGTGCAAGGAAAGATGATGGAGAGAGAAAAAGACATAGAGTTTCTATTGGCTTTAATTTTCGTGGTTCATATTAATACTGTTTTCCTCTACTAGTTTGTAGTTCCTTCCAACTAGAGTCCATAGTTTCTCTTTCAGTGTCTTGTAGGTCCAAATGAGGCATGGCCCAATGCATGGGGAACAGGGAGAACACAGGAACACAGAAATGCAAGACAGGAAATAGTAATAGGAGAAACGAAGGCGCTAAGGGCCAGTAGAATGGAGGCATGGGATATATGGAAAGACAGAGATTGAGCCAAAGAACTGGAAATGAAAGACACAAAGGAAGAAGGGGAAAAGGAGAATGAAAGGAGAGAGGAGCAGGTGGGGAGGCTGGTGAGGACAGTGCTGACGTCAGGCTCTGTGGTGACTGGATTCCAGCCCCATCCCCTAGGAAGGTGCTGGGCTAAAGCCAATCTCGGGCTGACTCACAGGGGAAGTTCTTACTGCTTCTGCATCAGCCTCAGATGATTCCTGGGAACATCACAATCAGCCATTGCATGAGTCCTTGACCTGGAAGCCAGGTCCGCCCAACAGCTGGATGGCAACCAGCACTGAGTGATTCATCAGCCACTGGACAATTGGGAAAACACAGAGAGGCCAAAGGCTCTCTGGTCTACTGCCATCCCATTTCAGTTGGTAGAGGTTGGGGGAGTGGATTAATGGGTGGTGAGTGACCCAACTTCTCTATTCCTCTTGGTGCGAAGAAGGCACATTTTTACCTAGAAAGAGGGGGTGGCATGGAGCTGTCAGTCAAACAGGCTTATACATCATCCCCCCTCAGCACTTCCACGGGCCCACATACCCTCACTCCTCTGCTCACTGGCTGACCCAGCCTGGCCTGTGTGTGCTTTACCGTCCTCGTCCCTTGTTCAACCACAGCGCAGGCATTCCTTGAGCAAGTAGCCCTGAGCTGAGCTCAACTCTCTTCTTCCTCCTTTCCGGCAGCTTTTCACAAAAGTTATGAGCATGGAGTGTTGGGTTGGGTTGGTAAGCATCTTCTCTCTTTCCTAGGGTAGTGAGTAAAGAAGTCATCCCAGAGATTTAAGTCTCCCTCATCCTAGGGAGAGGCCCCAATTTCAAACCCCAGGTTTTTGGTTTATTTATGCGGAAAACAGAGCCCAAACACTCTGGGACATGGTATTAGGTGAGCAGGGCCCAAGTAGAGGGTGCTAGACGCAACTTGGGAAAACATCGCCATCATGGAAGACTTGATACAAACACCACATTTGCCATCCTTCTGCAGGGGAAGTAGTGACCCACATTCTCACAAGACTGGTCACTAGTGACAACAGACACCTGTTCTTGCCACATATGGTGTTGGTTTGCCCAGCTCCCCACATAGCACAATCCTAAATGAGCTTTCTGTGGACTTGGAGCAGTTGCATCATCTGTCTGAGATTCACTTCCTGATCTCACCTGGTGAATATGAGAATTAGAATTTATTTAAAGCACCTAGTGAAAAATGAAAGTCAGAGATGACTGCTGTTATTAAGGTGCTGTTTTAAGTGCTAAAGGGAATAAGAATGGGTAAGATATTTCCTTCTTTTTAAACAAATATATTGTTTATTATTTGTAGAGAGAGAGGTAAGGAGAGAGGCAGAGAGGGAGAGAAGTATCAATGTATGGTTGCCTTTCATCTGCCTCCAGCTATGGACTGGCTGGAGACCTGGCTTGCAACCTGGTTATGTGTCCTGGCTGGGGAATCGAAGAGAGGATTATTTTTAAAAGGTATAAATGTCTCTGCAAATTCAGAAGGGAAAAGCTCATGATCCCTGGTAGGGAGGGAGCTAGCAGGAAAGAGGAAAGAATCAACAGGGGTAGGTGGCCAAGTGTTCAACAGCAAGACACCAAGACAGGAAGGCAATGGCCTGTTGAGAAATATCAAGTCAGAAAGTCCAAGTGTGGAAGAGTAGAGCCATGAGAAGAGTGTTCTGGGTCCAGTCTGTGGAAAGCCCAAATGCCAGGCTAAGGAGCTCCTACTTAATTTGGTGGTCAGCAGGGAGTTATTGGAAGCTGTTGAGCAGGAGAGTTGCTTTCTTTACAGCTGTGCCAGGCTAAATTAAGCATAAACAGTACTTTATAATTGGAAAAGGAAGGCTCAGAAATAGCTCTTGACTCAGAAACAGGCATAAGGAAAGGTAATGAGAAAGTAGGGAGGTTAATTAAATTTCTAATTATTGTGAAAGGCCATTAAAAAATCCTAGTTCACTAGAGATAACTGCTGTGGAGGGACCTGAAGGAAAAATACTCTTAACCGTTGGGCAGGTTCAACCAAGGTGGACATTTGTTCTTCTGTGCAGGAGAAACATTTGAGGTCCTTTGTCAATGGAAGACAGACATGCACGTGTGTGTTCTCCATAAACCCATCTCCCATATCCATGTACCCATGTATCCATGTACACTGCTCTTCAATGTCAGGTCAGGAACTCACATAAAGGAATTTACATGGTGTATGATGGGTCTCAGGTTGACCCCTTCCCCACAGGGCTGTTGCTGAGGTAATTCAATATGTTCCATGTTGGCACATTTCCATGAATTGTTAAGACTTCATTCTTACTATGAAGTGCTCCATTGTTATTTGAATAATTAGTAACCTCCAAATAGGTCATTCCTACTGTTGACAAATGGGGACTAGTGGACAGCTGCCCATGAACATTATTGGTGAAAGTGGTCCTGACTCCTGTCAGCACTTAGAGTCACCACTGTGACACAGTGTGTCAATCGGTGTTCAAACAGAACAGTGCTACCCTCTGAGCATCATACATTACTTTGTGGTTTATAAAATATTTTCATATCTCCTGTCTCACAGGAGATAGAATTTTCACTTCCCTTCAACAGCAAAGAACACGGAGGCACAGGGAGAGTGAGTACACCCACTACTGATTAGTACTACTAATCAGCAAAGGTCAGAACCTGGGTCTCCTACTTCTGGCTTAGTGTTTTTGCAGCTGTGCTGAGCTGTGTCCAGGTAAGGGGCTAAAGTGAAGACAAATGTGCCCAGACTTTGTGGTCAAGGGGAGAGTTTAAAGAAGGGGAGAGGCAGGAAGGCTTCTTGGAGAATGTTTATACATGTCAGGAGTTACTTCTCTCAGGTGTCTAAGTGTAAGCATCCAGGACTGATAGGACATGGAGCTCACAGGACAGCAGCATGCTGTTGGGGACCGAGATGCCATGTGGTTCTGTCACGTTAGTGTACATCTATCCAGTCTAAAGAGTTCACACCCTGTCCACTTCTCAGCCAAACACAGGGCCGGGAAAAGAGCACACCCTTTCTTTAAGAATAGGATCCTATGATTGCACCAACTTGCTCAGAAATGAACTTGCTTATTTGACCAAGCCCTGCTGCAAGAGAGACTGAGATGTGTGGACTTTGTTCTGGGCAGCCATATTCCCAGCTGAATGTTGTTACTGTGGAAGAAGAGAGAATGAATATTGGAAAAGAAACTAATGGTCTCAATCATAAACTGGAGGCTTGCCTGTAGTTTCTGGAATGGGTAGGAAGGGGTGGGGTGGGTGGAGCACAGGGCCAGCAATGTAGGGGGTAAGGGAGTAACAGAGGACATCCTGAGCAGGCTGGACTGCGTAATCAACATCTGAGAGGAGCATTCTGGACACAAGGAGATGAACCTGTCAAGAATGGCACCTGACATAGCGGGAGAACATCAAGTGCATTCGCAGGAGCCAGATATAGGATGGACATTGAATGTCAAGCTGAGTGGTTTGGATCTGAGCTACTGTAGGTTCTTGGGGACATCATGTTTAAGGACAACTTGTTGGTCAGGACTACACAGAATAAACCTGGTGGGTTAGAGTTGGCAGCCAGAAAGACCCATGAGAAGGCTCTTTCAACCATCTGTCCATAAGCTGATAGAGCCTGCCTGAGTCCTCAGATCTGAAATGACAGAGGGGACGGTGTTGAGAGGCGTTTCCTGGAGGAGTAACAGCACTTGGTTTCTGTTGGGCTGTTCAGTGAAGAGTCATAGATGCCTCAGAAGCTTCTCCCTTGGGAAGCTGTCTTCCTGCAAGGGTTTAGTGTCCCCAGGGTCCCTGCCTGTGCTTGCGAAAGCGATGAAGGAACAGCATTCATTCAACAGCAAATACTGTTACACATAAGCTTCATATGGGCCCAGAGCTTGGGATAGTGGTTACTCAATAATATCAGTTAAGTGAGTGAATGAATAAATGGTTAAGTAAATAAGATGTAGGCACAAACCACATTGGGTGCAGCACCCAGCAGAAGCCATTAAAATCTGGGAAATGTCAGCTAGTACATGTTTAAGATTTTACACAGAAAAGAGATTTACACAGAGTGTTTCTGCAAACTCTCATAGCAACAGTGGCAATTTATGCGATGTTAAAATATTCCCTTAGCCAAACTATTTCTTCAGGTCAAACCTATGGAATAAAACAACGACACAAACAATATCTGATTGTATACAGGGGTGAGCAAAAGTAGGTTTATGATTATGAGTATGCAAACCAGAGTTTATTTGTATATTATTTATTAATTATTGTATTATTTTTCCATACAAACAACTGCAAACCTCCTTTTTGTCGCCCACCCCTGTATAGTCTTATCATTGTTTTCCTTTCTTCTGAGGGCGCTGATTTTCTGAACTGGCTAGTTCCAGCTCAACCATTATTTCTGGAGCTTCCTTATATACCCCGGCTTCCATTCTATGAATGAATCAAGAGGAGGTTGCCTTGACAACAGTCACCTCTCTCTAATTAAGTGCCCGGAACAGCCTCAAGGGCTTCATTGAGATAAAAGCCCACAGAGCACCCAGATTCAGGACCTCAGACAAGGCACAGCACCTGAATGCGCCACTCAAGATAAAATCCTACAGAGGCCCTGGCTGGTGGCACAGTGGATAAGCACCTGCCTGTGAACCTAAAGGTCACTGGTTCGATTCCCAGCCAGGGCACAAGCACATAACCAGGTTGCAAGCCAGGTTTCCAGCCGGGTCCGTAGCTGGAGGCAGGTGAAAGGCAATCATACATCGATGTCTCTCTCCCTTTCTGCCTCTCTCCTTTCCCCTCTCTCTAAAAATAATAAATAAAATCTTTAAAAAAGAAAAATGCCTACGGAATGCTTCCTTCCCATCGCCTTCCCTCCCAGCGCCTGCAGCCACGCACCCTGGCAGGTGAGCCCCAGCTGCAGTCCCTCGCACACAGGCCACAGCAAGAGGCTCTTTCCCAGTGCGCCCATGAACTGCTTTTTCCAGGTAACGAAGACCTTGTACAATTAGGTGACAGGCTCATCCAATTCTTTCTGCGCCACTTAACCTGGGCAGCAGGTTCAAGGAGCCAGCAAGCTTATCTTATTCAACATGGGAAGGTTAACATCTTTAAAATGGAACTAATAACAAGAGACTCTGCTACTCCAAGTATGACAACCTCATGAGAAAGCTCTCCAAAGAGCTGAAATCCTGTTCGAGAACCTTCTCTCTGCCATGCCCCACACGAGGCCCTGAACAAGCCAAATCCAGCTCTTTCAGCCACGAGGCAGTCTAGTGAAGAACACAGAGGGGTCAAGAGTTGTCTGTTCTACATCAGGTGCTATGCTGGGGAAGCGACAAGTTGTAATGGTGGAAGGGTCCCTATTCAAACTTGGCTTTGGCTATAGAAGGTTTCCTAGGGAAATGGGGTCGCTTTGGAGACCAGGTCCAACAACCATAGTCACTTTCCTTTTCATGGAGGCTTCATGCCAACCCCTTAGCCAGGCACTGTGGTTGGACAGAAAAGAGCAGGTGATATTAAATCCACCCAGTTAAGGAGTTGACCAAATCCTAAACTCAGATGCCCTTACCATGAAATGGGACATGAGATGAGAGAAGCATCCAAGAAAATCATAGCCAGAAGAAATATTCAAACAAGGAGACTCTAGACAGAAAGATTCCCTGACATTCAGAAGCACCACACAGACAAATTAGCCCGCTCAGCCATGAGCCGATGTAATTTGCCTGCAGCGATTTACCGACTTACAGCTGCATGGCCCTGGCATCGCCACTTAACAAGAAGTTCATTCACCAAATCCACCTCGTTGGTAAAATATCCCAGATTGTACCAGGTGTGAGCTCCAGACCACACACTAGGGGCACTGGCTAGTCTCCCTGCTGCCCTGCAAGTCACTGGAACCTGCTTCCCCAGCAAAAGTCACCTGAGCTTTGGACAACTAATTTCCTCAGAAAACCCTGATTCTTCTCCATCAGCACATTTGTCATGTAGTTGGTGGTTACCGAAGTCCTCCAAAAATAATGGTACGAGCAGAGAAAGAAGAGCTATAAATGTGACTAGAAATTGTGGCCCAGGGACCAGAAGGTGAATCATGGTGGGGGCATGGTCATTTGGATAGTGAAGGTCACCGATATTTTCCCTGTTAATTATAAAAGGTTTGCATGACTAAAATGTACTAAAACCTCCTTTTTCAGATATTTTTTTCCGAATAATATCTCCTTCGAAGGTCAGGCAGCTTTTTTGATCTGTAGTTTTTTGCTTGCTCACTTGATTGTTTTTAACCAGGGTTCTAAATTGATGAAAAGAGTTCATCTGTTTAAGTCAGTCCAGAAGATCTTTTGGTGTTCAAATGAAATACTTTTCAAAAATACAAAGAATGGATTCTGGTTCTAACTAGTTCAAAAAATAGTTTTGCTTTATGTTTTAAAATACACATTTGGTTTTTGGTTTCTAAGTTCAGTTGTTTAGAAATGTAATTTGGGAGCTGAGCTCTTGGTTCAGTTTATTCTGGTTTTTGGCACCAAATCTGGTTTGAGTCCTGGCTCTCAACTCCTGTTCTCTGGCGCTGATGAGGCAGTTTGTTTGGTTTGGTGCTGTAAATTCTTGGCAATGGAAAGTGGTGCAGGTGCTGTGCTTTTAAACCAGCCCTGATTGGCCAAGAGGAAGCCCAAATGGGACACACAGAATACTGAGTCTGGAAGGGCCCTCCGTGGCCAGGTACAGAGGAGGAGATCAGTAACAGGAAAATTGTTGTATAATTCACCAAAGTGGCACCATTAAACAGTGCAGAATGGACACTGTAAGTCTGACTTCAGATTCCCTTACATCTCACCAAGTTAGTTAGGTCCTTCAGATGGTCCATACTTTAGGGTAATGAAAGAGATTCAGACGGCTACGTTTCCAAGTGTTACTTTTCCATCTAGGCCCTTGGTTTGACAGACATTCTGGGAACCAAAGCAAAATGATTGAGAAAGCTGTTTCCCAGCCTCTCAATCCCACCCTGCATCCTGGGCACCTGTGTCCAGGGTCAAACTGTGGGAGCACTTCCCAGGCCTGTGTGGTGATTTAGGGAAGCGGCCGGTGGGTACAGGAGCCAGCAGGTATTTTTAAAAAGACCTCAGGTGCACACATGGGAATGTGCCTATAAATTCTACCTCCATCACTGTTGCCAAGGCAACACAGTGTGGGGGAGGGGTTGCCTGGAGCGGGCTCTCGGGCAAGAAATTCCCACCTCCTCCCTCCACACTCATTTCCTGGCAGCATGTGACCTTTATGACAGCTTTACTCCAGCTACTCGTTTCCTGGATAACCTGGCTCCTTTTATCCAGTTTCCAGCTAAATGCCAATATTCTGAGGATACAGAGCAACTTGTCCTGAGCGCTGACCTCCCCTCGGAGCTGAGGCTGCCCGGTGCCCACGGCCTCGGAAACCCGGAGATGCTGAACACGTCAACACGTGGGCTGCAGCCTCATTCATTACTCTTCTTCCTCGCACAGGCCTGCCAACCTGCCCTCGCATCCGTGTCATCCCCCCGCCCCCAAAGTCAATGCGAAAAGCCTGGGGCCTGGAATCCACACCAGTTTTGAAAAAAAAACAGAGTGGCCACAGTCCCCAAGAAAAGAGAGAGCCCACTTGTTTTGACGGCAAGGACTCCATTCTTGCCGGCGGCAGAGTCAACTGCGAGAAAGAACGGGTTAAGCCCCTTTTGACTCCATGTCTGTTGTTTTTTCTCCCAAAGGGTTCCATGACGTCTTTCAGATTCCCCTCCCTGACCCCCTTCACAGCACACAGACACCTTTTTATTCCTAACACAGCTGCTGTTATTAATGAGGACAGCCCTGCCATATGGTGCCACACACTCAGCTCCATCAAGCAGCGTCAAGCTCATATTGGTATTTATTTACCCCATGCCTCTCAGCTGCACCAAGAGCTGCCCTTCTAGTGGCCTGTGGCTCACAGGACACTTTGTTGAGGACGTACGGATGGAGGATGAATATAAATGTGTTACAGATTAAAATCTGAAGTTAGGTCCTACAGAGATGGGCCCACAGATCATTGAGAACTAAAATGGTGCAGAAGAAAGGTTTGTTCTCAACACAAACCTGCTGTTATCATTAACCAGACGGTTGCTGCCCAATTAATCGCTGATTGCCTGAGATAATGGCGGCTGGGCGGCTGGGAGGTGATTTGACCTAGGTGTCATCTCCTTCTGTGCTGTTGTGGGGTACGGGTGAGCCAGAGCGAATGGGTGCAAGCCAAGGAGAGCCTAAACATCTGAGATAGTGCCCCAGGTCTGGGGAGAGAACCCCAAGACAAGCACAGGTGCCACTTGAACAGGTAGCTGTGGGCAGAAAAGAAAAAAAAAAAAAAAAAAGGTTCTATGGAAAATAACCTCACAGAGCCATCTGATCCTAAATTTCTAACTGAGCAGGTTGTGATGAACTGTCATACCCCAAGAATATAAGTTTGTTTTTTTAATCCTGATTTATTGGTTTTAGAGACAGAGGAAGGGATGGGGCAGAGAGAAAGAGAGAAACATAGATACGAGAAACATTGATCAGTTGCCTCCCATGGATGCCTAGAACAGCGATAGAACCCACAACCCTTTGGTGCACGAGATGGCACTCCAACCCACTGAGCCACCCAGCCAGGGCAATATTTTAGTGAAAATGTTTACTTTTCCCGTATGCCCTATCCATTGTTTCCGTGCTTCTAGGTTAACAGGGCTTTGAAATAAGTGGTAACCACCCATTTACAAATTTCCCAACAAAGGACTAATTGTATGGGAAGCATGGCTCTCCCTCCTACCCTTCCCCCTTCAAAAAAATAATAATAATAATAATAATAGGACAATTCTGGGTGGAGACTGTCAAAACTAACCCGTAAAGTCCATCTGAATGATTTCATGCATAGGCCTTAACATGCAGTGGATACTATTTTACACAGACATGAACATGCAGCTCCAACTGACAACAGAAGACACTGCCAGTCGGGGGTTAAAACAGGCAGGCTCTGCACTCTTTGCAGGTTTGACGGTTTGATGTTTCGTAAGATGGTTCCATTAAGCAGAGACAACCACCAAGCTCTGCCTGTGCCTGTGTGTCTGTGAACAGGGTGGCAAAGGGGAAGATCCCCTCCCCAATCAGGGTCCTCACCCAAAGCCCCTCTAGAGCAAGAAAAACACAGAAACCCTCCTCAGGAGCCTCCCTCCCATCTGTCTTCTGTGCCTTCTGACAACTCAGCTCTGCACATCAGGCCAAGGAATTTTCATTCATGAAACTGTGTTTCCTTAATCCATTGAAGACATGGAATTGTTCATGCCGTGGATCAACAGTGGGTTAATCTAGCTAATTCAAATCCGTGTTCCCCGAGCACAGAGGCACGTGGAATTCTGTGCTAGGGCTGTGTGTCAGAACACATCGTTGCTAGGCAGAAATATATCCAGCCTCTAGAGAGAAGGAAGATACAGGAATGTGTGGGAGGCGTGTCTCTTCCCTGCGCCCCTCCTTCCTCACCTGCCCCTCCTTATCACCCCATCTGTTATTATAGGGGGTTCCCTGACAGTAACAGCCCCCCAGGGTAACCAGAGGCAAAGTTTGGACCACGGAATCTGTTCTGTAAACAACTGAATCTCAGAAGGGTTAATTTGATCTTCTTACAAGCTGTCCCTCAGACAGCCACAACTCCACAGTGTTTGCTGACACTTCCA
The DNA here is from genome assembly GCA_004026585.1 of Noctilio leporinus. NCBI lineage: Eukaryota > Metazoa > Chordata > Mammalia > Chiroptera > Noctilionidae > Noctilio > Noctilio leporinus. The sequence goes on from PVIW01000111.1 coordinate 543,497, forward strand.
GCATCGAGACAGTCAGCAGTGTCAGGGCAGTTCCCACATCTGAGCCATCAATTTGAGAAAGCATATGAGGTTAAAATGTTCCTTCATGAGCACAGCTCTGCAGAGACCACTTCCATATCACAGTGAGATTAATGGGCATGCTAGGATGTGTGAATAATTTTTGCATCCTGTAGCAACAATCCATAGGACTTTTGGGGTAAGCAAATGTGTGTTCTACCACTGGATTGATCAGAAAAATCAGAAGTAAAGATTGGGCTCACAAATGAAGAAAATACTTAATACATTGGCTAATGGCAAACACCAAGGCTATAAGTGGTCCATCAGAGTCTAGAAAAAGCACCTGATGAATACAAGACCTCATCATAACTCTACAACAAGAAAGCCTACTCTTCTAAACCAAGAAGGGGACGAAGGGGAAGAACTATATCAACAATGTGTTTTGCCTCCAGATTACAAAATTCCAAGTTTATAGGGAAGAATTCAGCCTGTATAATGGTTAGTAAAATGACTTATTTATATCATAGAAACATGTAAAGGTAAAGAGGAGAAAGTGGCAGGAAAAAAGGGACGGGGTGTAAAGCAAAGTACATTATTTGACCCAACGATGACTTTTATTGTAGTCATTCAAAGAAGGGCAAGAACCATTCAGCATTTACCACTGACAGAGGCTGCATGGCACCCACTAAAGTGACTGGAGCCTCAATGCCAGCAGGTAGATGCAATAGCACAGCTACACTTCAGAGCTAAAGCTTCAAATGGGTGTTAATAAATGAGTTAAGACAGTAAAGTTTTATAAGTACAAACCTAAGATATATCTTAATGGCCTCTATGAAACACGCTGGAATAGGGCCAGAATAATAAGACAATTTCTGGCCAACACATCAGATGTTTGGTTCATTGAGAAAATTCTAGGGGAGGGAGCTCGCCAGCACAGCCAGCCCAGCTCAATTCACTCTCCTGGTCATGAATGAAGCACCACTGTGACCCCAGCTCGATGCCAAATACTTAAGATACAAAGCTGAGAAGTTTCCTAAATTGTTCACAGTTAACTACAAAAAAAGATCCTCCCCCAAAATCAATGCACAACATATAGTAGGAGGCTACAAAGGAAAATGGGGTTGGGTATGGCTTCTCTAGGGGTTGGAAAACAACCACCTGGCAACTAGGACAGTTGTGTGGTTAAACTTAGGCTTCCTTAGACGGAAACAGAAATCTAGTTTTATTTTCTTTGGAGGAGAGGGATGGGCTTGGGAGTTTATTGGAAAGCTTATTTGTGATAAAAAATGGAAAGACCCAACTGCTACAACCCACCCTAGCTTCACTCTTTTTGAACTTATGTGGAAACATAAGCAGGAGCGGCAGCAGCTACATTGCAACCATGAAGGAAAAGCTGGAGAAGGGCAGAAATAACCCTGACATCACCTACCTGCTAAACCAGCTCCCGTGCCTGCCACCTTCTGATGTCTTGTTAAATGGAAGGATCTACCCCAATGCATTTCGATCACTGCGGTTGGTGCCGCCAAATGCATTCCTAACCGATACATCCTCCAAAGGGTCTATCTCATGCTGTAATTCCACTGATCACATGTTTGCATTGGTCCCTGTTGCTGATGCAGTCCATGCTCCCTTGCCTTCATCTTGCAACCTTGTTAGTCTGACTTCTCCCTTTCTTTCTGCCTCCTGCTTCCAACATGACACCCACTGCTTTTGTCAGGATAGCCTCTTCACTCTCGTTCCTGTTTGTAAAGCAACTGTTCGTTTTTTGTTCTGGCTTGTAAAGCAAGTATTGCCTGGGAACTCTGGCTCCCTTGGAGTGCCGCCCAGTGACAACTCCTCTGTTTCTATCTGGCCTCTCCAACCCTGGACCCAGCTCAGAGCCAAGACTAGAGCACATTCCACTCTTCCAGGTCCCCTATGCTAACCTGCACACTGCTGGCCATGTCATGGGAGAAGATAATAGACGATCTGACAGGAGCAGAGCTTAAGGCGGTCTTCTCCAGCTTCTCATCTGATTGGGCAGCTGAGACCCAAAAAGGTACAGGAGCTTGCTCAGAGTTACACGTTCAAGTATTAATAGATCCGGAAGTAGAATGTCAGGCCACTGGCTCCTCAGTGAGCATATTTTCTGATATACCTCATTGTCTAAAAAAAAAGTGCCCGTTAGGGGCATAAAACATAACAAAGCTGGTGATGGCTATAATAGATGATTACGTGTATTTGGAGGGCATGAAAAAGAGAGCGAACAGAAGCTGATGCGGAGGAGCTTCTTTGGTATATAATTAACTGCTGGCTTCTTTGTGCCATTCCAGCAATGAACGCAGCAGGATCTGCAGAGCGACCTTGCCCCCAGGAACATGACACGTGGGGCTGGGCTGGCTGCTTGGGGTGGGCATCTGGGACAGGCTCCAAGCCCCCCGGGGTGTTTCGCACTCACCAGCATTTTGGATGATGCGACCTAACAGATGACTTCTTACTTCGGGCAAGGAGGCTGCAAGGGCAGCTCTTGGGTTTCCCATTGGCGGGACCTTCCAGCTGGGGAAGGGCACAGGGAACTGAAAGCCTGCCTCGTGCCCATCCTCCTGACTGGGAAGAGATGGGCTTATGATCGCAGAGGAAGGGAGGTACAAGGGGACTGAACAGTAATGGGGGAAAAAATACAATAACGATTAAAGATTTTAAAAAGAGGGAGTAGGGAGGAGGAGAGAGGGAAAAGTAGGGAAGGGTTTAGTCAAGGAGCTAATGTGAAAGACCCATGGACATGGACAACGAGGTGGGGACTGGCTGAGGGGCAGGGGATGGAGAGGTTGGGGCAGGAGAGAGCGATGGGGGGAAATGAAACAATTGTAATACAAGAACAATAAATAAATCTTTAAAATTAAAAAAAAGAAAAAAGAAAGAAAGAAGCATTAAAACATTCTAAGCTGCTCTGAGGAATGAAGCTCAGAAGACAGCAAAAGCCTGTGATCCCCAGAACAACTTAACTGGAGTCTCATTGAGGACGTGGAGGTTGTAGATGAACACAGTCTTCAATGTTCAAGCCAGAAGGAGCCCCAAAGAGGACCTAGTCCGGGCCTTTTTATTTAAACATGAGGACACTGGGGCGGGAGAGGGGACGGGGCTGACCTGTGGTCACACAGCCAGGGAGCGGTGGACGCTCCATTCCTTGGCTGCTCCCTGGAGGCCCACATGCCCAGCCACGCCATTCGGGTGCCGCCTGCCCAGCCTTGGACGTCTTTCATAGCCCCTTGAAGCATCCAGTGCTCACTGGAAAGGCAGGTTAACTCCGAACAAGAGGCAGGTCAAGGCCCTCTCTTCCCTCCCCTATTGATCAATAGCTGGGCCCCAGGGGCTTGCTGGGCTAAAACATTATTTAAACAGCAGATTCATAGATGGTGAGTGAGGAACTTGGCAACACTGGCAGATTCTTTGTTTAAACACAGGGTAAGGACAGCCTGGTGGCCAGCTGGAGGTGGGGGAGGGGGGCGCCATTCATATCTCAATAACCTGAGGCTCAGGAAACCTCTCATTTAGTAAAATATGCAGAATATGGAGCTAATAGGACGGAGGAAACTAAGGACCAGAGATACTAATATCCTTGCAAAGAGGATAAGTAGGTAGCTATGTTGTGACATACTGGCATTCATAGACAGATAGAACCTAGACAAAGAGAGCACGCCAAATTATCAAAAGGCCATGGAACACGTATCAAGGAACCTACAAATGGAAATGGTTTTCACAGTCCAAGTGCTATGACCTGTTTGGAGTCTCAGCCCTGTTGTTGCGCAACACCTGGGCTGGCACTGCTTCATGGGCGCATGGCCAGTGCAGTTTCCAGGACCCCAGGCTTGGGGCTGTACACTCTAAGGTCACTGTCTTGAAATTCTTAATTTCAACTTAAATTTGTTTTGTCATTGAGGTCAGCTGGGGAAGTGGAGCATGCAAGGGGCATTTTGGAGTCTCAGCTCACCCCCTGGGCCAACTTCTCAGCACCTCCCTGCCTCTCTGGGATGAGTTCTGAGCTGCCTCCTGGTCCCCTGACCCCACACCTGACTTCCCTACACTACTGCCCTCTACCTAAGATGGCAACCAAGTCTCACACTGGAGAACAGAGGAATAAGGCCCTCATTCTGTCATCAACCTCTGCCCCCAGTGGAGACTTGGGCACAAGCTGGATGGCACACTAGGAGGCCCAGTTTTGTGTCACAGGGCAAAGCATGGTGGCAGCTGTCCCCATCCTGGCAATGATAAACCTGGCAGGTATGAGTCTCTTACCTCCCTCCAATCCAGGTACCAAATACTTCCTAGCAAAGAACTGTAATCCAATCCTCAGTGAGTTGGAACTATGGCACCAGGAGAAGAGGGGATTGCTTTCCATGATCCTGTGAGGGCTGGTGGGGGGGGTCCCTGGAAGCAGGTATGCCACACTGCCAAGTAATAGTGTCCCCAACTACTTGGGAGAGTTTTATCGACCTTGCAAATATCCCACATCCAGTGGAATGTGACATTAAATAGCAAATAAAAAGTCAACATAGTAGAGAGACCAAGAAGAAAAGAACCAATTTTATATTTCAGCACTCTTTCAAGCACTCTTTCCCAGTTTGTTGAACAAGGACCCTGCGTTTCCCTTTGGCAAAATAAAATTGGGTTTAGATTTAGCTCAAGCCCTGGGACCTGTCATGTCCAAAGAGGAATTTAAGGACCCAAATGGCTTGGTAGTTAGTGTAAGATATCAATCCTTGCTTGAAGGTGCGTTTTGGCAATTGTTCTTTCTGACCTACATGTATCCAGTGTTAATGGTAAGTTCCTGTCTTGACCACTTCTCCTTGTTCCCTGCCTGAAGCCTTCTTCCAGAACCCCAATCCCTACAAGTTGTCACAAATCCTAAGGTCACCTGCCCATCAGAACTCCCATTGTCTTCCCTCAGAGGAACCTCTCAGGTCCCTTCCCCAGGACAGACAGAGGACCTCCTCAATGCCAATATTTCACCCCAACTGAGACCTTAATCCCAATAGTTTATGTCAAATGTTAGCCCCAGCTATGACATAACAGGTGGTATGTTCTGTTTTATAAAGCTGTTCTTTCGTCTGCTTTCTCTGTGTTAGTTCTGGGTGATTGGAAGTAAGAAGTAATATGATCTCCACGAAGAGAAAACATCACGAGTTAGAATTCACTTGCCTAAGGATGATTTGAAGAGTTGATGTTGTGTAGGTAAGATTACCTAAAAGATGATGTTGAGTTTTTTTGTATTGATTACCAAAAGCAAAGCAAAGCAAAATGGATTTAACTTTATACAAACTGGTAGTTACAGAATAAATGGCGGGGATATAAAGTACAGCACAGGGAATAGAGTAGCTAAAGAACATACATGCAGGACCCATGTACATGGACAAAAGTGTGGGGATGGCCTGAGGGAGGGGAGGAGTTGGGGGAAGGGGCACAAAGGGGGAAAAATTGGGACAACTGTAATAGCATAAACACTAGAAGATAATTAATAATAAAAAAGAAAATGATTTTAACTTCTGGCCAAGAGAGATTCAAAACAAAGAGAATGTTCATTTGGGAGTTGTTTGGTGGGAGAGTTTCTTCCTGCTATATGGAAATGGCCTTTGACTCCTATAAACAGATTTGGGGTTGAATTCACTCACCAGCTTTGTGATCTTGGGCAGCTTACCATCTCTGAGTGCCCACCTCAAGAAATGGGAACAAACATACATACCTCACCATTCTGCTTTCGAAATCAGCTGGCACTCAGCATTTAGTAATTTTGTTAGCATTAGTCGCAAACATGCTGGTGTAGGGTCACATCATGACTTTTGGCAGATCTAAGTCCAAATTTCCAGATCTGCCACTCCACTTAGCAGTTACTTCAAGGAGGAAATCCTGAGCCTAGGTTTGTCAGATAAATGTGGGACAATGCCCTGTAAACAGAGCTGTGTTCGCTATTAAGTGAGTCTGTATGAAGCATGTGGAATGTAGTCAGCACTCAACGAATGTTCATTTTCATCCTTCCAACTCAGACCCACATCCACACCCCCAGCTTTACTCAGTAATGGAAAGTAAAATGTTGACTAATCCTGATTCTTTTTTTGTTGATATGTTGAATTGCTAGGTGTGTGAAAGTCAAACTTACTTGTGGAAACTTGAGATTATTATTATTATTATTATTATTTTACTCAAACAGTGACTTTAAGGAAACAAAATATTAAGCATCGAAGTCAAAGATGTGCTTTCACAATGAAAATGCAAACATCACCCTCAGTGATGATGTTGGTCCTTGTGGTTTCCCTGCCCCCAGGGAGTGGCTACGTGGGGGCTTCCGCCTGGTGGACAGGCTCCCAATGCCACTGCCCAGCTCCAGCTGACGCCCAGGCAAGACCACCTCCAGGTTCCAGCTACCAGACGCCCTCCTATGTGTGTTTGAATATTTCTCTCCTTCCTCTCAGGAGATAAAATGTTGACTCACTATATATATATATATATATATATATATATATTAATAAAGGCAAATGTAAGCCTTAATTTATAATTTTAAAATAAAATTTCCTACGACATGGACCCACTAGGGAATTAGTGGCAAATGGTTTCCAGCAGTACATATTTAATGAACATTTAACTAAAGAATGAAAATTGCTGGTATGCATGATTGCCTTTGTTTTTAAACTGCCGAGCACGAGAAACCCAATCTGTCATTTCTTTTTAACTACATTTTCCATAAAAGCACTTATTTTACGGCTGCTGTGTTTCACCTCATGATTAATAAAGTAATTAGCACAAAGTCCGGGCTTTCGATATTACTGTTGCACTAATTGGTTTTCTAAAGCAAGGCGGTGCACGTGGAAGGCCGTGTGCTGGGGTCTGCAGAACACATTTTCTAATGCACATCTCGGAGATCAATTGATAAATGACGTCAGTCTGGGTTAGTCATCGTACAGAAAATATCATTAGAGCTGAAAAAGGAATGGAAGGATGCAGGCAGGGGTAATTTGTTTTTCATTGTTGATTTATGTTATAGAACTATTCTTGTAAGTCAATTACCAAAACCAAAAATGCCAAGGAAAATATAAATATTCTAGAAAAGAAGCATCTATGATAAAGAGATATATGGCAAACCGACAAGAATGAAACCAATGTCCTATGAAGTCCATGGGAATCCTACTTCTGACTATGTGGATAGTGTTTGGGGTCATGTCAAATGCAGAACTGGGCCCTGGGCTCTGTCACGTGTTTTCTTCCAAAATGTGTTTCCTGGGAATGCCCTTGAGGACATCTCAGAAATTCAGGTCACAGAGTGGGTGGGCTGGAAAGAGGGCCATCATGGTCCAAGGAGTCTCCGGGTTGGTTCCTCTCAAAAACTTTAGGATATTGAGCTCAGTCACAGAGGAACCCTGTGTCAATCAGGGCCCTTTGTGGTTAAAAAATAAAAACTTCACTGGTGCATGAATGTTGCTGAGAATCAGAGTACCCTCTCTCTTTAGAGCTTGTCTTGGAAATCTATTAGGGAAATTTGACTCTTGGGAGAGGATTTAAATTTTCTTACCAGCCTTGTGATCATTGACTTTACTCCTCTTCCATCAATCATTCATTCATTCATTCATTCAGCACTTGGACTGTGTCAATCCTGGGCCCTGCGGGGAGACAAAGAGTCAAGTTTAGGGAGCCCATAGTGTGTCGTGTACCAGCGTGAGCTCTGCGGTCACTACCCAAGTGTCACTACTTACTAGCTAAGTGATTTCAAGGTATGTTACTGGCCCAAGCCAGGTCTAAAGTAGGGATAATACGTGTACCTACCTCACACGGCTATTGTAAGGATTAAGTGAGGTAATGCCGGTTAAAGAGCTGAACACCAGGTCTGACTGCCCAATAGATAAAAGCTGCCTCTTCTGTCGAGAGAGAGTCCCTGGCTCGAGACTGGGCTGGGAGGCACTCCAAGCTGCTTCTCTCGTGTTGGGAATGAATTTGAACAAAAACATCCGAGCTCTCTCTCTCTGGCATCTCCCTATCTGCCGACAGTGTCCTCAGATCAGAGAAAATTGCCAGAGACGGAGACACCTCATTTTGATCAGCCCAGGGCTCCTGCTCAACCCAGACAAGCCCCGTTAGGGATAATGGATGATTTTCTTCCTCTCTTTTCCTCCTGCTCCCTCTTCTCCCTTCTACTCACAAGGCCAGGTGCCCACACAGCCAGGCGCCCACACAGCCCTCGGTGACCACACAGCCACTTGAACTACTGAAAGAGGCTCTCACCTGCCGTGTTCTTATGTCTGACATAATAGCCCACCAATTCCCAGCCAGATGCTTTTGTTCATCATTCAGTCTCGGCAAGAGAAGTCAAAAGGAGTACCCACGTCAGTGAGGAGTGGAGGGAGGTGTCCATAGGAAGAGGTGGCAAATGTCTTAAAGCTTCTCCTGCCAGGTACCCCATTTCCACCTCCACCCCAGTTACAAGACATGGAGGACATAATCCTATCATTAAGTTTAATGTCGAAGAATTTTGACATTAAACTTAAAACAAGCACACACTTCTGATCTTCCATTGACTCCCACCCAACCACAAGCATTGACAGTCCAGCCAAACCCGCCACACCGCCTGCCCACAGCACCTGTCTGGAGGCTGATCGCTGAGATGCTTAGAGGTTTATCCCCACAGATAGTCACTGCCCCATAAAACACACACACACACCACACACATACACCCACACACACACACATACCACAAGGCAGAGAAACCACAAACATGCACCACACACACACACACACATGCAGAGCAAGCCTACCTTCTCATTCTCCTTTCAGATCCAAGTCAAACAATTGCCACTCTCAGAAACCTCTCTGCATCGCCCATGCCCTCACCTTTGCTCCCCCAACACTTCTCTTCCACCTACATGTGCTGCCTCTTCCTGGAGTTATCTGGCCTGGTTACGCTCCATGCGGCCAGAGACTGTCTTTTGCATGTGTGTATTTCTGTAGGCCTGCACGGAGGCCTGAGTGGGTTCCACGTAAATGTTTGTCAAATTAGAAACTAAAGATACTGTCTCCCCAGGGAATTCTAGGCACAAGCCCCACCTCATTATGCCCATTTTAGATACGGGGTGTGTGAGTTTGCACAGCTGCCATAACAGAGTACCCAGACTTGATGGCTTAAGCAACAGAAATTTATTTTCTCAAAGTTCTGGAGGCTGGAGGTCTGAGATCATTTTTGGTTGTTTTTCATTTTATTATTTTTTTTCCTGAAGCCCCTCTCCTTGCCTTTCAAATGCTGTCTTCTCCCTATGTCCTCATGTGGTTTTTCTTCTGTCTCTGTCTACGCCATAATTTCCTCTTCTTATAAGGACCCCAATCATCTTGCATCAAGGTCCAACCTAATGTCCTCATTTTTAAATTTAATTACCTCTTCAAAGAGCCTACCTTCAAACACGGCCACATTCTAAGGGACTGGGGTTAGGACTTCCATCAAATTTGGGGGGAAACACAATTCAGCCCACAAGAGGAGGTAAATGAGCAGCATTTCCAACTCTCATGATGTACTTCTAAGCACAGCCAACTGCTATTACCCAAAAGCTACTCCGTGGCTACGGTTTCTCATTGATCCCTCAGGGTAAGGCTTCTTGTCCATTGAGATTCCTGTCTGACCATAACACCCTAAGAACACTTTTCAATCTCCAGAGCAATGTTTACCTTTCAAAGAATGAATTCTATGGATGAGGCTCACCTGTAGTGTATAAGATGGTTGGAACAGACATGTTTAGCCTTGTTTCTGGCTCCATTTTCACTCTTCCTGATTTTTTTGATCTTCCTTTGCTCAAATTTGAGTTGATATGAATTGGTCCAATTTGATATATCTTTTTATTTTATTTTATTGTTGTTGTATTACATTCATCCCCTTTTTACTCCCCTCTGTCCCCTTCCCCACCCACCCACTCCCCGCCCAAAGTCAATCTCACTTGTTGTCCATGTCCATGATTCTTCCATGCTAGTTCCTTGCAATTTTATATATCTTTATAAGGCACCTATAATCCTTTTTGCAATAAGGAAAAGTGTAAATCGTGCTGGTCTGTTATCATCTCTGCACCACCAACTCTTTCTTCTAAGAACAGCAACTCCACTCCCTGAGATCTCCTTCTGTGGATGGTACTGAGTTTTCCAAGGAGAGGAACTCACATGAGATGCTTTGTGATGCCTCAGGAGTTCGAGTGCTGGTTCCTCTCTTGCTGCTCTGCCATCCTGAGAGGTTCACACTCATCCACTGCAATGGGGACAAGAGAAGTGGAGGCCACGCTATTTCTCTTCGAGGAAATTATACTTGTGACTCCAAACTTGGGCACATCACCACAACTCCCTGTTAGGATGGCTAAAACAATAGGTGATTAGCTAAAACCACTATTACCTAGAAAGGAAGGGAGAATGAATATTAGAGTCACCTAGAAGTTGGCCACAGACCCTTCCAGTGGTTACCATTCTGAGTCTAAGAGACCATCTGTGAGGGCAGGACAAGGGCTATTAAATCCCAGCAGAGGCAGAGACCTTTGTGTGTGCCAAATAATTAGAATTTCAAAAGAAGATGTGTAAAATATTACTTAATGCAGCATACCCACAGTTAACTTCAGCTACCTACTCCACATTTTCTTAGTACTTGATCACAGTGAAGCTTACTAGTTTATTTCAACAAATATATTTTTTAAAGATTTTATTTATTATTTTTAGAGAGGGGAAGGGAGAGAGGAAGAGAGGGAGAGAAACATCAATATGTGGTTGCCTTTCACCTGCCTCCAGCTACAGACCCAACTGGAGACCTGGCTTGCAACCTGGTTATGTGCCCTGGCTGGGGAATCGAACCAGAAACCTTTGGGTTCGCAGGCCGGCGCCTTATGCACTGTGCCACCAGCCAGGACTATCAACAAATATTTATTAGTAAAGCATTAGAGATATAAAAACAAATATGATCCACCCATCTCTGCCCTTAAGCACCTATGGGGAAATAGAATTCAAATATAAAAGGTCAGTATAATGGAATAAAGGCTTCGATGGAACAGAAATCTGCAGCCGTACTTTCTAATTGGGAGAGAAAACTGAAAATCTTATACAGCTCTTGAATAGTGCAAGCAGGAAACAACCAGGTGATCAGATATGTGTTAAGGACAACCATATTCTGTAAGTGTTGATGAGGAAGATAAAAGATTACATAAGTCAAATATGAAAGAAAGATTTTTTTGAGGAGGTGTATCTTCAAAGGTGAGTAAAAACTTGAGTGGGAGGAAGTGGTTAATCATCATAAAAACTGTCTCAAGTTTTAAATGATGGCACCAAAGAGATTCTTGTGTCGAACTGAGTTGAAGGAAAAAGAGATCTTCTTGAGTTTTAACTCTTAGTGTAGAAGGTCTTTAAATGTCTTTCATGGTTCATTTCGAAAAGTTCTCAACATTTCTCATAACATGGTTTTATAGCCTCATAATAACTTTGTAAGAGGGAGGAAAGAAGGGAGGAAGAGAAGGAGAGGGAGAGAGACAGGGAGACAAACACAGAGAGAAGCTGGAGCGCAGATGTCAGGCTGGTAGGGAAGCAGGTCTTGAGAACACACTTCATAGTAGGCAGACACAGAGCTTCTGGCCCAGATCTGGTGCTTCTTACCATGAGCTAGAGTACTCTTAAGAAGGAAAATTTCAAGATTCAAATGATCTGTTTCAGACTGACCCACAGGAAACTGAGAGCAGACACAAGCTGAGGGGAATTAGAAACAGGGTCACTCACATGGTGATCTGCCTCCAATGGCCCACCCCCCAGGGTAGAAGGCTCACCCTGAAGCCAGATTCTGGGCCATTCAATTCTGTCCATCTCTCAGAGACTGGGAACACCCAAAGGGAATAGACAGAGAAATTCTAAACTGGAAGGTTATGGGTTCCTGGAGAGGATTCCTCTGGGAAGTTGCTCAATTCCAATGGAAGCTTTGCAACTTCCCAGTTTGGGGGGATAATGAAGTCTGCTGGGCACAAGATAGGACAGGTGATACCCTCTTCCTGTTCCTTCCATCCTGGGGTAATAGGAGTCCATGGCCACATTGTAGCTGGGAGTGCCCGACCCACTTCTCCTTGGCCAGAGAATACCACCCACCTTCTGCCCACAAAAAGAAGAAGTTCATGGGCCTCTTTCTTTTTAACCCATAAGAAGAAGCAGAATGATGAGTCTGTGGGCATCAATCCAACTTTATAAGGATTCCAGGTGGTGTAATTTGCTTCCTGGGTAAGGGTTAATAACAGCTAATAGGCCAGTGCTGGGTACCAGACAGACAACCCAGCGGCAGGTTCCTATTTCTGTTGGCTAAAATCACCCCTTTCATCTACCATTTTCATCCTCTCTCCATATGACTGGGGGCACAGCCACATTTTCATGCTCCTCCTGCTCCCAGAGGACATCAGCTTGCCTAGTAGATTACATAGGTACACAAAGTATAGGCCTTCCCTCAACCAACTGAAGGAAAACAAATCTGCTCTGGGGTAAGCTTAATATCCCACTCAATGGTTCTCATACATATGCACCACCCAGTTCTGTTTGTTCAAAAGCAAAGGAAATGGAGTTGCTTTAAATTTATGAACTGACAGGTTTCTGAGTAATGGTGAATCACTGCTTGATATTTCACTTAAAGCACAGACAGTGAGCTGGCTTCTACTGCGGCTCTTTTTGGGTTGTGAGAAATCATCAGAGGATTGCCCACAGCCTTGAGCCCCAAGTGGAAGATGGAAAGCTGGACAAGGTCAAGGTCAATGTGCCATGGATAGAGGCTGCCACTGATCAGATAAACATTTCAGAGGGCAGGACGTCAAATCAAGCATTGGGGTCTGAGAATGTGGGAAAGAGAACAAAAATGCTTTTAACAGGCAGATCTTGGGTCTACAGAAGAGTCCCACAGCACAATCCAGTGCAAAAGTTATTTTAGGATTAGCCATCACCACGTGGTCCTCTCTCCCTGAGACACTCTCCCCGCATCCAGCCCTGCATGTGCTCAGAAAACTAACTTATCTTTCAAGAATTGCAGGACACAGCCTTCCTTGAAATTCCTGCCTCAATTCCCAACAATGCATTATAAAAGTTTGTTTTTATTTCTCCCCTGTACTGGGCCATGTAAGGACTGGTTCTCATTCATCTTTATACCCCTAATGGTAGTGTTCAATACATACCTTGAGACGGGGAGACATGAGTGATTAAAGAGGGGATAGAAATGAGGTAGGAAGGGAAGCGGGGAGGGAGAAGGAGGAACCAGCTTCCAATTCAACAAGATACCCCTGAAATCAGATGAGATGATACAGGCTGGACTATACCAGCAGAGAGCATTAAATGTTTTTTAAGAGAGAGGAATGGAAGGAGAAAGAGAGGGAGAGAAACATTGTTCAATTGCCTTCTGTACCCACCCCGACTGGGAACAGAACCCACAACCCAGGCATGTGCCCTGACCAGGAATCAAACTGGTGACCTTTTGGTTTGTGGGATGACACCCAACTAACCAAGCTGGTCAGGGCAAAGAACAATTACATTTTGAGTATGCATTGAATACTCTTCATAAGGCTATGGTTTTACATTCTTGACTGACAAATAAAATAAAAACCTGTAAAAGATTTGGAAAAATGATTTTTAAATGGGGTGATCATACCATAACATGCTACTCTGCAACCATAGCTGGCAGCCTGCTTTACCCCATGAGGTCTAGTGAATCAGGGTAGAAAGGCAGGTGCCATTTTGATCCCCCAGAGGTGCTGGGAGATTCCCCTGGTCAAAGGGTTCTAAGGGACCCTCTCAGATTTCCAAACTACCCAACTTTACTACTGTCCTATCAGTTCAGGCCTTGCCAGAGAGACAAAATGAGACCGTAGGGTGGTTTTGCTCAAAGGCAAGTAAATGTGAGAGAAGCATGTCTTATTACACCACCCTTTCAACTTGGAAGCCTTAACCTTTCCTACGCCTGAATAAGCCTGCCTTCTATCCTCATATCCAGTTGGAACGAGGGCCCTCAGGAAGGCATTTCCGCTCATGAGTCCTGCCACAAACACAAACATGGCTCTGCATGCACACCTGGAAAAGCCAAAGGCCATCTACAGACTTTATACCACTTTGTTGAATAAATGTGAAACAAGGGTGCAGCTTGAGAGAAGTAAGGGTCACCAGCTTGCCTTGGGGTTCCCACGTTCCAAGGAGACTTGGTGGGGAATTATGTTTTTCTGGATACTTCTGTGAAGGTGTTTTGGATCAGATTAGCATTTAAATCACAAGCTTTGAGTACGTTAGACTGCCCTCTGTATGTGTGGGGGCCTCATTCACTCAGTTGGAGGCCTGAATAGAACACAAAGACGGGCCTTCCCCAAGCAAGAGGAAATTCTTCATCAGTCAATGGACCTTCAGCCTTCACCTGCAACACGAGCTCTTCCTGGCTCTACAGCTGAAGGCCTTCAGACTTGAACTGAAACATTGGCTCCCCTGGGTCTCTAGCCTGCCGGCCTCCCCAGCAGATTTTGGACTTCCATAATTATGTGCGTCAATTCCTTATAAATCTTTTTCTGTAGGTAGGCACATTCCAGTAGTTCTGTTCCTCTAGAGAACCCTCACTGATACAGAGGCAGAATGAGTAGACTGATCAGATGTCAATTTACTGAAAAATTAAATAAACAAATGAACAATTTTCACACAATATATAAAACTGGAACCCATAGTTAGTTTATGGGACTGCAAGTGAGAAGGTGGTCTCTTTACCAGGTTACAGGCTGGTATCAGATCATGCTGGTCATCTGACAATGGAATTTGAGGGTCATTGATTTGCATGCACTACTCTGGGACCTTGTATTGGAAATTTTTAAAAATAAAATAACATTAGTGGTTGGTTTAAAAAAAAAAAAAAAAAACTAGAACCCACCATCAGCAGCAACCAGTCCAGAAAACCAACTTATTTTCTAAAGTAACCAGTCAAGGAAGCTATCCCACTTTCTGTAAGTAAGACTTGCCCAAGTGGGGTGAGGAAATTAGCCTGGCACAAGGTATGCAAACCCAAGCAAGGCAGAGGGGCAGCTGGAGGGACAGAGAATCAGAGCCTGGGCAGGGTGAGGACATCCACATGGGAAGGCAGTAATCAGGGCTTGTTGTAGTCCAAACAAAGGCAAGAGACATTCTAATGGGAGAGCAACCTAACACAAGGTGTTGGAGCCCCATCTGGGCAAAGAGGGCATCCCCGCAGGGGCAGATGGCAGAAGAAGTAGAGCAAATTGATTACAATGGGAGCTTAATAAAACAGGTCAATATATTAAGGACAATGAGAGCCATGTTTCTCATAGTCAGGAAAGGGACTTAAAGATATGGAAAGAGAAAACTAGAATGAATCCTGTGGTGTTGGGTTGAATTAGAGATAATAGTATAAAGTCATTGTTTTTTAGTATGCCTATAAATACATATAGATATAGAAATAAATATAATGTGCATATATGTATAATATCTGCATACTTTGATTTCCTAACTCTGTCACTAAGAGGACCTAGAGGCAGTGACTCACCAAGAGCATTTAGCACACACAGCACCCAGATTTTGATGTCTCAATGCCATCTTTCACTAAAAAGAATCCAGGCTGTTTGGGAAAATGGCTGGGTCCAAGGCTTGGGCAAGTAAAGAATTACAAAAACATTTCTTGTTCTGCAGGTAAGGAAGGAAAGGCTCAAAGCGTCATGAGACACATCAAAAAAGATCCAGAAGCCAGCTTGAAGGAGCTTCTTTTGGCTGAATATTAGGCAATTTGAGCATCTAATAAATGAGGATAGTAATGGATTTTATGCCATTGAATAAAATAAGAATCTATGAAGTCCATACTGATATAGAGAAGGAAAGAAGGAAGAAAGGAAAGAAGGAAGGAAGGAAGGGAGGGAGGAAGGAAGGAAGGAAGGAAGGAAGGAAAGAGGGAGGGAGGAAAGAAAGAAAAAGAGAGGAAAAAGAAATGAGAATAGAAAGAAATTAAAAGTTTGATAAAGAATATTTAAAAAGCATCAAAGTATCTCCAGCCAAAGAAACAAAAACATGTGAATAACAAAACAGAAAGAATATGCATAAATTTGAGAAGCCTGGTGAACACCAACCTAATCAAATTGTCAAAGTGAATATTGTAAATAAGGGAATACATTAAAATTATGCTTCACCTGACAGCACCCAATGAGAATTCTGCATCACTTCCAAGATATTTCTGCCCAAGATGTGTTACCTGCACCTCATCAGAAGGGGACATCAGACAACCCCATTGAGTGTGCGCCCCACAAAATACCTGCCTGGGAGCTTCAAAAGTGTGAAAATCATGAAAGTCATGGAAAGAAGGAGGAACTGACACAAACTGAAGGAACTAAATAGATATGTCAACTAATTCTAGACTAGATCCTTTTGCTACAAAAGCACATAACGGGGCCAACTAGAGAAACCTGAATGGAATCTGACTGGTTAAAAGTAGTGATCAATCAGTTAATTTCTTGCTGTTGGTGCCTAGATTGTGGGTCTGTAGAGAACAATCTTGTTTGTAGGAAATACATGCTAAAATATTCATGGGTGATGGGGCATCATGTTAACAGCTTATCCAAAATGGCTCCAAAGAAAGATCTCTATACTGCACTCACGCGCACACGCACGCGCACACACACACACACACACACATTTATACCTATGTTCATACATAGTAGTATTGTGATTAAATAGGAGAATATGGCCCTGTTTTTAGGACAAACATGGGAAGATATTTAGGGGTGAAATGTCATGTCTAAAACTTTCAAATGATTTTGCAGAAAAAGAACAAATATAACAAAATGTTAACATTCGGTGAATCTGGGTAAAGGGTACTCCAGGTTCATTCTTTCAATTCTTATAAAGGCTTAGAAAGTTTTAAAATAAAAAGAGGAGGGCACAAGTGACAAAAAGTGCTATAAACAATAAAGTTTCTAGGAGTTCTAAATGGCATACCAAAGAATAAAAAGCGGGGGTGGGGGCAGATGAAAACCCAGAACCAAGGATCATGTTTTTAACAATGCTCTTGACATGTTTTATGACATAAAGAAACATGCTGGGACTTTTGTTCCCTTTCAAAACAAAAGACAGTAACACAGACAAACTTTGTCCTTTGTTATAAAGAACTTAACTGTATCCTAGCTTCCATTAACCTACCTCTCTCCCCAGCCAGATGTACCAAGCCAGGGTCAGGGCCACACCTCTCCCCAGCACACAGAAAACCAACTCAGCCCTGGCTGGTGTGGCTCATTGGATTGAGATCCAGTTTAATTCCCTACCAAGGCAAATGTCTAGGTTGCAGGCCAGGTCTCCATTTGGAGGCATGCAAGATGCAACCACACATTGATGTTCCTCTCTCTCTCTTTCTCCCTCCCTTCACTTCCCTCTAAAGATAAATTAATTAAATCTTAAAAAAATAAAATAAAATAAAATAAAATAAACACTGCACTCTTCCCATCATCTTCAGATGAGCATATAGCAGGACAGTCCAGCACCTCCCACCTGTTCTCCAGCCAGTGCCCCAAATCCTTCATATTCATGGAAAGGATCACAGAAATGTGTGTGTAAAGGAAGCTTGTACAGGAAGGGCCTTAAAAAAGCCTGCAGACAAAGCCATTTAATCCGGTAGGAACTATGCCTACAGCCCACAGCCTACACACTTTTCAAAGGCCCACAGAATGTTTGGGATCTGAAAACATGTTTCTCTTGAAAAAGAGAAAAGCAGCCCAAGGTATCCAGAAGTCCTGGACCTAACGTTGTCAGCTAGACCATGGTGTTCTCCTATCAAACATTCACAGTTTCACAGAACACCAACATCAGACAAGGCCACTGCGTAAGCAACATGGATCAACGCCAAGCTAAGCTGGCACTGTAATCTGTCAAAACACAGGCAATACATGAACATTGTCCAACCTAAAACATATCAAACATCCCCTGTACGGAGTGACCTTGGCTCTACAATTTTAGCCTCCCTTAGTCTGACCTTTTTCTAGATAAGGTTTATGAAGATACCCAACCAGAATTACCCCATATCCAAATAACAACCAACCCAGAGAAAATCTCCACTTCCCTGAACTCTCTGTCCAATGGCCTAACACCAGCCCAATCCTAGAAGAGGTCCTTTCAATCACCCTCCCTTAAGGTGCTGCATGGCTCTCCGTGGTGCATATTCGCCCTCACTGAAAGTGGTAGTGAACCCAACATGCTCAAGTGCAGGTGTGTTCCTGGCATGCTTTGGTTGAAGGCATTGCAAAGCCCCATGTGGTAAAGAAAAGTTGATCCCGGAACATTTTCTTTTATTTTTTTATTTAAATTTTATTGTTGTTGTATTACATCCATCCCTTTTTTGCTCCCCTCTGTCCCCCTCCCCACCCACCCTTTCCCCCCAAAGTCAATCCCACCTGTTGTCCATGTCCATGGTTCCTTTATACTAGGTTCTTGTCGAAACATTTTCTTAAAAAACAATTTGGTAAATACTCAGTGAAGCAACACTATATTAACTCCCTTCATTGTTAAATTTATAATCCATAAAATTTTATGATCACTGAAAATAATTTACACGTTACATTAGATTTTCTCACCGCACCATTCCCAAGTCTGCCAGCTGATTACTTAGAAAGTATGGCCAAATGTAAATTAAATGTGTAGCCAATTTCATAAGCAAATTATGATTTATTATAATATGATTTAAAGAAGCCAAAAGTTAGAGTACCTGAGGCCCCGAAAGAGGTTACATACCCTGATAGAGAAGGGGATGTGTAAGGTTTGTTTGGAAACAGAAGTTCCTACAAGACAAAGAATAGCCAATACAATGAGCTCATTGATCAATGAACTGGGCAGCTTGCGACCCTTCCTAAAACATCAGAAAACATTCTTCCCTCCATTGGACATCAGCTGGGCCAGAAGAACAGATCTGCTCCCCTGCCACTCCACAGTCCACTTCTTCCAATAATAATCTCCTGCCCACCCACAGTGCAGACGTCTGCTGGTTGGGTCTCAGAAAGAGGGTGATGAAGGCAAGATCAGCACACTGCCTCCTTGATCAATGTCATTCCCAGGGTGTTGGCACCTTGGCCTTGCTCCTGGGATCCCCTGGTTCCTGTCACCACCCATTGGTGGGGGTGGGGGTGCTTTCCCATCATGTGATTGCATTGGTGCCTGTGCCCTGGCCCCAGTCCTCAGCTACACAGACGTATGAACTCTTCTCTTTACCTTCTTGCTTCCCTCTCTGTCAGGTCACTCTCCCTTCCAGTATTCATCTCCATCACTCCTGCCACAATGCGCAAGAGAAAGAAGGTCAGCCGGAATCTGATGGAAGTCATCTGTCGTAGAGGAGCCATCAACTGAAGAAAAGCCTTCAGGATTATATTAAGTGAAATGTGTCAGAGAAAGACAAATACCACCTGACTTCACTGACAGGTGGAATCTCAAAAAAAAAAAAAAAACAAAACCAGACTCATAGACACAGAAACAGATTGGTGATTGCCAGAGGGCAATGAGTGAAGGGGATCAAGAGGTATAAACCTCCAGATATAAAATAAATGTCACGAGGATGTAATGTACAGCATGGGGGATATAGTCAATAAGAGCGAGTCAACTTTGCATGGTGACAGATGGTAACAAGGCTTATTGAGGTGATCACTTCCCAATGTACACAAATGTCAAATCACTAAATTGTACACTTAAAACTAATATATTACATGTCAATTATACTTTAACTTTTAGAGTCTCCAGAGAAACTTTTTTTTTTTTAATTCAGCAGTCGCATTCCTAAGAAAAAATGAAACCCAGACCCAGAGATTCTGAAACTTTGGAAGGTAGAAATTTAACTTGGGAATAATTGAGTTCAATCTTGTCACTTTTCATATGAGAAAACTACGGTCTGAGTAATTCAAGTCTTTTTTTTGTTTTGTTTGTTTGTTTGTTTATTTTTCTGTAAAGTTTGAAAGCCTTCTCCTCTTAAGCCTATTGGTTTTATAAT
This sequence comes from Noctilio leporinus, assembly GCA_004026585.1. Lineage (NCBI taxonomy): Eukaryota > Metazoa > Chordata > Mammalia > Chiroptera > Noctilionidae > Noctilio > Noctilio leporinus. Next base: position 563,484 of record PVIW01000111.1, read on the forward strand.
TTAGTGGAAAGGAAAAACATATTTTTTCTTTCCTTGGTCAAATTTTTAAAAATAACTGTGATACATGCTTTGGTTTTTTTAAAGCCCCCACAAAAGGTAGCACAGTATGAATTATATCTTTGTCAGTGCGGGTTATGAAATTACTCTAGAGAGCCATTTCTATGGAGACAGGCAGTGCAAAGACTACTGTAACTCAAGAAAAGGCAATTTCATTCAGAGCTCATAAGATGTAATTGATGGGAGCAACATAAATTACCTTTGCATTCTTCATGGGTAATGTCTCTGTTTCCCACACAATCTCATTGTGCACACAAAACAAATAAAACCAAATTCAATCTCCCAAATTGTGTCTCCACTTGTTTGTTTTCTTCTAGAACTCATTCTGCCCACATCACCCACAGCCGTGGTTCTCCTGCTGAGGAAATTAGGTCCCACACTGGCAACATATTTGACCTCCACCCTCCCATTTCCCTCCCTTGTCCTGAACTTCCAACCCTTCCTTGTTTCAAATGGATCATTCATTTATAACCATGATAAAAACACAAGAATTAAACTTTACCAAGAAAAGACTGGCCAACTTGGCTTTGATTCATTTTCTGGGCAATTTTAGAGCTGAGCAGCAGATTCCTTTGTGTGTGTGTGTGTGTGTGTGTGTCTCTGCAACAACTAGCAAATTGTTAGACCAAAAAAGAAAGTTAAGTTCTCCATGGTGACAAGAAAAATAATGGGGAAAGGGGGGGTAGAGCTCACTGAAATAGTTACATAATCAAAATATTTAACTTGATCATTAGTTTATTCCAACTCAGATGGAGAGCTGGTATTACCACATGGTCCGCTGGATGGCAAAGACTCATGAGACAGGATGGCAAAGGGTCTGCATGGGAGCCTGATTCAACTTCAGGGCTAATGCCTAAAAGGTGGCCCCTAACTCAACTACAATATTCAAGACAATGTGACAATGTGGATATCATGCAAGCAAGCATCAGTCCTCCCCATGGCTGGAGACTCAGGGCAGTGCCACTGCTAGCAACCAAGTGAGCAGCAAACTCTGGGAACCAAGAAAGTCTATCTTCTTCAAAGCAGGGCTCCAGACAGTAAATGAGGGACACAGTAGGTCTGTACCTCCAGGATGAGAGGGATGGTAAGGCTTTGGCAAGCATGTCAGGATTCGCTCCACAATCAAGGCAAGACATACATAAAGATATGATATTTATCTACACATCTATCTATCTGTCTATCACCTATCGATCTATCAATCATTCAATCAATCTGTAATGAAATATTATTCAGCCATAGGAAAGAAGGACATCTTGCCGTTTGCAACAACACGGATGGACCTTGAGGGTATTATGCTAAGTGAGGTAGTCAAACAGAGAAAGACAAATACTGCATGATAGCACTTAATATATGGGATCTAAAAACAGCTTAACTCATAGAAATAGAGCAAACTGGTGGTTACCCAGGGGCTGGGGGTGGGGAAATGGAAAGATGTTGTTCAAGGGTACAAACTTATAATTAGAAAATGAGTAGGTCCCAGGGATCTAATGCAGAGCATAAAGATTACAGTCAACCATAGTCAACAGAGTGGTGATGGCAGGGTAGTGGGGGGTGTGGGTGGGTGAAGATGGAAGAGGATACAAGGGAGATAAATGGTAATGGAAAAAATAAAAATAAAAAATTTACAAAAAGATTAGAGTCAACAATACTGTATTATAAACTTCAAAGTTGCTAAGAGATTAGATCTTAACTACTCCCACACACACAAACATGATAATTATGTTATATGATAAAGGTGATAACTGATGCTACAGTTGTAAATCATAGTGCAATATATAAATGCATCAAATCAATATGGCATACATCTTACACTTACACAATGTTATACATCACTTCTATCTCGATTTTTCAAAAGAAAGCACTGAGCTTTAAGGAACCAGAGCAGAAATCCAATAGGAGGTTAGAGATTTGGTGTCTAGAAGTGTTTCAGACCAATTTCTGGGGTTTGTTACCTAAAGTCTATAAAATAGATCTGTAATCAAAAGATATCCCAGTAAAGGCTGACAAAGGATAGTTAAGTGACAACTCAAGCTTGGAAAGGTTGATTCAAGTGCCTCAAGATAATGCCAAATGCAACTTAATCTACACTGACATTTTCTTCTCAAGGACCCTACGCGTAAGGGTAAACCCATCTTCTATTTTGATTAGTTGGCTGACACTACATGGATTCATTCTACTCTCCCTAGTCCCAATCCAATTAAAATAAATTCAGTTGTTTCCATCTCTTAGGAAGGTCACACCTGCTTCACGTGGACACAGCTTAATGCTAATTCTGGAAAAGACCCTTATTAGCAAAATGTAGCTTCTAAGTCCTTTTGGTGGCTTTAGACTGATAAAGTGTATTAGGTACAGGGTAAAAGAAATATATCCCCTCTGGCTGAAGTGGCTCAGCGGATTGAGTGCTGGCCTGTGAACCAAAGTGTCGCCGGTTCGATTCCCAGTCAGGGCACATAACCAGGTTGCAAGCCAGGTCTCCAGCCAGGTCCCCAGCTGGAGGCACATGAAAGGTAACCATACATTGATGTTTCTCTCCCTCTCTTCCTCCCTCCCTTACCCTCTCTCTAAAAATAATAAAATCTTTAAAATAAAAATAAATTTATTAATAAAAGAAATATATCCCTTTTAAAATTTCAATTAGACTTGTATAATTCTGACAGAGGCAGAAGTAGAAAGTTAACTCATTATTTTCCAATATTTGTTCAACGAATGTTTACTGAGCAGCTGATGTCCCAAGTAAAGTTCTAAACGTTGACACAAAGGAAAAACTAAGTCCTGCCCTTGAAGAGTCCAGTTTTGGAGGGACGGGGAAGTCGGGGGACCAATAGCTAAACAATTAGCACACCCCACCTGGTCCTCAGACATCAGGTGCCACCTCCACCTGTGGGGTGGAAATAAACCAAATTAGACCTCCCAGAAGCCATAGGTGGTTGTGCTCGGGTTTTTTTGTTTGTTTGTTTTCAATGACTTCCCATCTGGCCTGTAGGATCCTGGCACCCGAAGATATCAAATTTTCAACCCTCCAGTGACTGTGGTTCTGGAGAGACTACCTAGTTACTGAAGCTATTACAGGGCTCAGCAGGGTTCATGATGGCAGGTGAGATGTCATCAGCCTCTAAATACCAAACACGACTGGTAGAGTTACAGATATCATTCATTACCGGTATGCTTTCCAAGAATTAATTAAATTGAGGGGTGTGTGTGTGTGTAACCAATATGAGTAACTTCCATTCAAGTCTGTTTTTTCATATTTTATTTTTCACATCCCTGAGAACCCTTAAAAAAATCTGGTGTTACATAAACCAACAGGATGCCAAGATGCTAATGCACTCATTGCTTATACTCATGTAACACTTTTCTGTGAGTCTCTTCCCTGGGGCTCCTAGGAAGAGTATCTGCTAAACATTAATATATTTTTAACAAACAACCTGTCCCAGGGTCATTTTCATCTTCCCATGTGGTAGCTATGTGGTATTCTCCTCCCACTCCATTCAGGTAAATTTAAAAATAATAATAATAACCTAAGATAATTTCAACCTCAGGTCCCGGAACCTGGCAGCATAAAAGGTAGCTTTTAGGTACAGATGATGTGGTTGGCCTACCAGTCCTCACTCCACCTTGCTCCAAGAAACTGGACAGTGGTCTAGAACTTCTGCATCCCTCCTTGTCACCAGTTCCCTTAGGAGTGTGCCATGTTTGTAAGATGGAGTAAACGCTACTGAGAATGAGGAAGAGACCAGAGTTGAATGGAAAAGGAGCTGCTGCACTAAAAGATGGTAATTGATAAGAGGAAACCAGCCAAAAATAGTGGCTCTTATTAACTTGGGTTGTGCTTCCGACTTTTTCACATCCTGTGTCCCCAAGGTGCGGATCAGACTGTAATTTTATCTTAATGTGACACAAATACAGTGACTGACTCAGTCCTGTATTTTAGCAGGTTCGGTTTCTCTTGCTTTGGAGCCTTGCTAATGGTGCTGCTGCCATCGCCTGACCCTGTAAGGCTGGTGTACGATTTCTGACACCTGCTGACTTACCAGATGCAGAGTCCGTGCTTGTTCGAGACACTTGGCCCCTCCCAGCACTCACAAGTCCAGGATTCAGCAGCCCCAGGCCTATATGGTCCAGCTTTGCCAATTATCACCTGCATGATTTGGGGCAAAGAACTGAAATTGCCTTAGTCTCATTTATTTATTTTTTCAATAATAACATAGTCTTAACCAAACAGGGGTCTGGTGAGAACTAATGAAATCATGCTTTTTAAATCATGACAACACCCAGCGTAAAGCAGATTTCAGCATACAGCTCTCTTTAATGTTCTTCTTTTACATTAGGTGTTATGCAGCATGTGTAGCAATCAACCCTCCCTGCTCTGGGGTGGTAATTCTGGCAGACGGAGTAGCCAGCTTAGGAATGTTAAGGGAAGAAATAAATCTCCAGCTTAGGAACATTGCTCTCCAGAAAGACACAAGGACCAAATTACCTTGATTGGATAAGCCTTTCCAAAATGGAAATGGTCAGAATTAGAAAAGTAAGGGGAACAACATAAGCTAAAGTCGATCCTACAGGGAATAATAACCTATAATAACAGCTGTTGTGACAAGCTAAGAGCAAGCAGTTGACAATCATGTCATTATGCTAGGCCTGTGTGCATGTTCTGAGGGCCAAGAAGCACAGAACATACATACATCACCAAGTTAATTAATTGCCATGCTGTGCAATTAATTAACTCTATTCTATCAGTCATCTATTTATAAATAGGATCCAGGAGAGATGCTTCAACATGTCGAAACAGACCAGCCAAAATCTTGGAAGCTGACAATCCCAGAGCAAGTTCAAAAACTGAAAAAAGAATGGAGTATTAGAATTAGTATTCTAGAATACTAGAATTAGTATTCTAGAATAGTAGGATTGGTATTCTTCTAATACTAGAGAAGCAAGCCTAGACACCAGAAACCTTAGGACAGTCCTGGTCAGTGAAGTCCCGAACCCCATCAGCCCGTGAAGTCACACGTGGCTGTGAATACAACAAATTTCACTGGCTCTGAACGTCCACCCCATCTGACTGCTTAAAGTTCAGTCTTCCTTCCCAAATATTTCTGAGACATCCTCCATCTCTGCCAAGAATTCTCATACATCCTTGCCCATCAGTCTTGGTGTGGCTTGCCCCCAAGGCCAGCTGCCCAGCTCTGTCAAGTGAACTGCTCTGTGGCCCTGAAACACCAGCTGTTAACTGCGAGTCACCTCAGCTGCTCTCTTCTTAACTTACGGTCCCATGAAAACACAGAGACCCTTTCCCTGAGTCCCCTTGGCAATCGCTGACACCAGACTAAAATCTTAAATAAGACTTAACTAAAGATTTTGAGATTAACAGCAGAGAAATATAACATAGATACTCAGCATACAACTGCAACCAGATGTCAGAACAGCCTTATTGGGGGTCCCTTCCTGCTGAACTTTTAGTATCAAAGAGAAAAGTGTGTCCCATCTTGCCACTTTCTGTGTCCCCTACTAAAAAGCCACACACTCACAGAGACCTGCATCTACCTCCGCCGTACCCTGAGAAAATCATTACCAAGCAGATTACTATGTCTCCATGTGAGACATCTGCATTAGACCACCTCCCATTTCTTCCTTCATACAGTGGCCACCTGTTTCGCCATGGGTTTAACTCAAGGGCGCATTCAGGGGTTTTCAGAAAACAACAATGTCTCTGTCTAGTGGATCAATCGATGCTCTCCCTCAAATGACTAGCAGCTTTTAAACCATTTTCCTAGCTTCTGCTCATCAAGCTTCTGCTCAAGTTTTAAAATCTTAGAGCCTGGTTTTTCACCCAGGTCAGTGTTAAATCGGGAACTGCTCTATAATTGAACTCACTTTCAAAAAAGAAACTTCAAAGGACCGGGTTTCCATCAACCGGGCTTTCATGGTGATCATTCCAAGCAACTCCCTGGGCCACCACGCAGACACAACCCCTGTGCGTTGAAGCGCCCTTTTCTTTGTTCCCATCCCGTCCCTCCTTGCACGGCAGGGCTGTTCTCGCAGGCTCTTTGTGCCCCGCGTAATTGCTGCCGCTGAGAGCCGATGAGTCACCCATTACCACTTCTCTTTTCTAGTTCTTTCCTGCGTCAGCCAAAGTTAATCAATATAATGCGCCACTCTCATGTTCAGGATCCTGTTAAGAAAGGCTTTTATTTATTCCTAATTTTTTTAAACTTAGGCTTAGCAAGCTGGCCTTGAAAAAATTCATTGGATTTAGCAGGATTTACCACAAATTCAGGCACCGGCTAGGTATTACCATTTGTGTTTCAATTCTTTAGCAATCAGCAGATTCTCATGGAAAATGTGAAACACATAACATGTTTAGATGCCTAACTGATAACTGGATCACACAACATGCTAGGGCACAATTCACATCCCGAGTTCTGAGCCGAGACACCCCGGCCTATTTCCCAGGCCCTCACTCCCACCAGCGTCCTGATGCTCCCAACGGTGGAAGCTGGGTGCTCAGGGCCCTGGGAACTAGAGTAGGTCCGGAGTTGCAGGGTTCCCAAGGTTCTGGGTCAAGAGGAAGACGAAGAGAGTCTGGGGGGTGGTGTGCTAAGAAGAGTGTCTCTAGGGGAGAAATTATTAGAAAGTACTGTATATACACGATGAGCTGAATCTGCCTAAATCCCTTAATTAGACAGCTTGTATCAGCAAGCTGAATATCCTCATTGTCTCCTCCTCTTCATCAAACATCCAGTGCAGCTTAAGCGGTTGCTTTCTGTGCACCAGGAAGCACGGAGATGGCCAGGCCTGCAGCTTCTGCTGCTCACAGCCCACCCAGTCCAGCAGAGGGGCAACGGGGCCGCCATGGTTTCAGCAGGCGGAACTTGCTAAGGCAGGACAGCCTGGCCTGGGAGGTCAGGAAAGCCATCCTCAGTGTCTGAGCATTCCGTAAGTACAGGCTATATCTTCTACCAAAAGGTAAAATAAAATAAAAAGGTATGTTTCTACTAACATGCCTGCTTCCCCCAAGCCCAGCTTCCAAACAGCAAGCTCTTTCAACAACAATAAAATATTGTGAATTAGTTTTGTACCAGGACTGAGCCCACACTGAAGCCCAGGGCCGCACCGCTAACAATGGCCGTAGGCGTGGAGGCAGCACTGCGGGGAGAAAGAAGGTGGGAACAGCCCACAGGGAGCCAGCTCAGCTTTGGTGTCTGCTCCCAGCTGGATCTGCTGCCCTGCCCGCCTGCACTGGGAATCACACACACACACACACGCACACGCACACGCACTCTCTGGATCTGGAGGGGCAGGCACTTGATGCATTTTGCTCCACACTGAGTGAGCAGCACGATCCTCGATGCAGATGAGAGGGGGAGGCAAAAGCGTGCCAGCATTCAGCTAGAAGCCCTGGACATGAGATAGCGAGACTAATAAAGGTCTGATGAGCTGGCTCGTGGGTGGCGGAGGGGAGCTCAGCCCGTGATGGGGAAAGCTGAGCCACAGATCAGTGTTTGCCAAAGAGAAGAAGTCGCCTTTGTTCTAAAAAAAAAAAAAAAAAGCATTTGGATGTTTGGTGAAAAGACAGACTTGTGGACCCCTAATGACTCCTCGCAGGGAGCGTTCCGCTTCTAACAGGAGCTCACTTTCAATTACTACTCGGTGCTGTGTGGGCTGGGGCTTCTTCTAGGGAAAGAAACCATCTGAGAGGAAAAGCTACCCCTTAGCAACACCGGAGAAAAAGAAAGATGGCAGTTCCTGTCATGTAACCTGAGGTGGAATCGAGCTGAGCTGAGCCAGGGCAAAAATAGCCTTTATCTGATCAGGGTGTTCCAGTTACCCCTACTGGAAGTTCAGGCGGCCCAGCCTCAGGGGGCTTCAGACCACAGACCAGCCCGGGAGAGCCCTGGGGGGCCCTGTTTATCACGGCCAGTTGATGTGCCTTTTTAATCTCACTCCTTTTCCAGTGACGATGGAGCCAAAGGGAACACAACTTGAGCCACCTGCATAGCAATGTTGACAGGGGACACGCCTGTCCACTATGACATCTGTAGACTGTGCATGAACCTGGATAGTGTGCAGTCAGTTACACAAGCTCCGTGCAGAAAAGATTGGGAACACGTTTGGTTCCAGGTCAGGGCACATGCCTGGGCTGTGGGGTCGGGGATGTGCGAGAGGCAACCAATTGATATTTCTCTCGCATATCGCATATCGATGCTTCTCTTCCTTTCGTTCTCCCTCCTCTTCCAATAAATAAATAAATAAATAAATAAATCTTAAACCTTTCTAGATTTAAAAAGAAAAATAAAACATGAAATGGCCTGACTGCCCACCACTTCCTAACTTATTCTTCCTGTTCTGTTTGCAACACTTTCACTGCACTTTTGAAAGTGAGGGTTATAGTTAGTCAGTGGCTATTAACGGCACCCACTCCAGACGGAGCCCCCTGCCCTGGACCCTTCAGAACTATGTTTCCCTAGATGTTCCACCAGCCCCAGGCCTCACTGGAGGTTGACCGGTAAGCCAGGACCCTTGGACGAGTTCCTCGCTGAGCCGCTTTCCCAGCGGAAAGCAAAGTTAACCCAAACAGAGATTGCTTTTCTACTTACAACCAGTTAGAGCAATAGGAGAGCTTATCAATGATCTAGTTTGACACCGTAATGCTACTGAAGACACTCAGGTAGAATCAGTGAATTAGGCAAGAGCATGTGGGTTCTGCGTGCTAGGGAAAGGGTCTGCACTTAAGGGGCCAGCTCCGCTCCCACCGGGTAAGTGCTGGGGGCAGGCAGGCCAGGGAACCCTGAGGGCCCAGGAAAGACCAGCTCAGGACCAGGTCTATTAGTAACAGAAAGAAATGTTCGTCCTCTCCATGACCTCTGAATAACAAACCAAACCACTCACCCAGAATCCTCCTCTGACTGGATCCTCAAAATTAAAAGTTGCCCGAGGCAGGCAAAATCCATACAGCTGTGGGTACAGGGCCAGGGCCTCAAGGGACAGCCCCTGCCGGCTCTCACCCTGGGGAATCAATTAAAGCTCCATCAGCCTCAGGTATAAGAAGTTGTGCTGTACAGTCTTATTTCCGCTGGACTTAGTGCTTTCTGTTTCACAGCCCAGTCTCAAGATATGGACACAACAGAGAAGGAGACGAGTCCGGTGCAAAGAAAAAGGCTTTGTAGATGAACCTGGGTTAACCCCTCTGACCCTTAATGTCCTCATTTGTTTATACAAGAACAATAAGCACCAATGCTGTATGGGACTAAAAATGTGCCAGACACTGGAAGTGCTTCACATGTATCAACTCAATTAATCCTCGAAACTCTAGCTACTAGTATTATCCCTCTTCTTCTAAACTTGAGTTGAGCCTAGCAGTCTGTCTTCAGTCTCCACTGTAAACCCCTTCAGAGTCGTTTACCTGAACGTCACGTGGAAAGAAAGGGATGAGGTAGGTGACTCAGATAAAGGCACCACTCCGTAGCCCGGCACAAAACCAAACGGAAAACAATGGCCATTACTTGCTGGTGTTATTCTTATCATTTTTCTGGTCCAGTATAATATGCATTGATAGCAGATCCAGAGAGGTCCAGAAGATCTATCCTTAGAAGTTTACTTTGTTCTTATTTCAAACCTTTTGGAGGCTGGAATTGTGATGTATCTACACAGCCAGGCCCCTCGATTTAAATTCAGATCCCAGAGCAGGACCCTTTCCTTCAGTCGGACACAAGCTTGGGGAGTAGGGTTATGCAAATGAGTGCTTACTCATGCTGAGGTTCTGAAAAGAACAGAAACATTTCCTTCTAAACCTTTGAAATTCCAATGAGAACGTTAAAATGGGACTCCACCCAAATACCAGCACTTTGACAGACAGTGTGACTCAGCCCACTGATCTTCCTGAACCTTAAGGGAGGACCCTTCCTTTTGGCCCTCCACTCAGGTAGGTAGTTCACTTCCTTGAAAAGTTGGTTTTTAAATGGAATCATTCTTGACATTTCTATTTGGCATCAGTGTTTCTACCCTGCTACTGATCATCCATAATGTGGAATTTCAGATCATGTTCTTGGCCCTGCCCTCAATGATAAGATTTTGAAGCAAAGAAGACTAGGCCAGAGTCCCCCCAGCTGTGACATTCTCAACTATGTAATGGGGTGGGAACTACAAGACATGCTCCTTTAGGCTGGGTAGCCCAGAAAGCACAGGGTCTGGGAAGCCACCCAGAGTTATCTTCCACAATTGGAAAACTATGAATATGAGCATATTCATTCCACCAATGTCCTTTGACATAAAATAAAAGATTGCAGTTAAAAAACAATTCCAGTAAATACTGATGATTGACATTCACATGCTAAATATGAGAGAATGCTAAAGTTGAGACAAGAGGTACAGAAATGCCACAGGCAGACACTGGTTGGTGACTATACCCTTCTAATCTTCAGGGTTTCACAGCGATTCTTTCCCTAATCATTCACCCTAACCCCAGTCTCCACTTTCTTCCCCGTCTCATCTATGGCCTCATCCCTCAGACAGTCAGTTCCCAAACACTGAAGTCTCTTCACCTCCCTCCTGTCCCTCACAGCCCACTTACAGTCCTGCTGGCTGTATGGTCACAGTGCCACCTGGAGACTCTCAGCCCCTGCGCCACCATCACCTGCTCCCAGACACCTGAAGCTCCCTCTTGCTGCGAAGCATGAGCCAAGCCTCCTGATCATGCTCCTGCTTTCCACTCATGCTCCCCACAGCCCAGCCTCTACATGGCCCAGTGGTCTTTTTTTTTTTTTTAAGATTTTATTTATTATTTTTAGAGAGAGGGGAAGGGAAAGAGGCAGAGAGGGAGAAAGATGTCAATGTATGGTTGCCTTTCACCTGCCTCCCATTGGGTACCTGGCTGGAGACCTGGCTTGCAACCTGGTTATGTGCCCTGGTTGAAAATCAAACCAGCAACCTTTGGGTTCACAGGCCGGCGCCTTATCCACTGTGCCACCAGCCAGGGCCAGAGTGGTCTTTTAAAAGACATCCATCAAGTCACATCTACATGTCTAAAATCCAACCCTGGCTGCCATAGCTCTTAAAATAAAACTCAGGCTCTATACCATGACCTAGAAAACTTCATCCAAACCAGCCCTACCCTCTTTCCCGCTTCATCTGTCTTTGTTCTCATCCTCCAAATGCTGAGCTCATCCCTACCCTTGGGCTTATACACACTGTCTCTTCCTAGAATATGTTTCCTCCTGTTGCCACGTAGCCCACTTCTTTATAATATTTGGACCTCACCCTGATTCACCTCTTCAGAGAAGCCTGTCATGAGCACTTCACTGGGAATAGCAGCCTCCCTTCCAGTCACACTCTTCCTCCTTACCCTAATTTATTTTCTTTGTATTAATATCATGCTTTGAGATGTGTTTCACTTGTGACTTTTGCCCCATTCTCTCTCTCCAATTAAATGTAAGTTCTGGGCTTAACCAGTGTATCCAAACACCTAGAGCAGTGGTGTGCAGAATAGTCACTCGAGAAACATTTGCTAAACGAATGTCAAATAAATATACAGAGATATGCACGGGAACATGCTAGACACCTTCTAGACCTGCACCGTCTGAACCAGTAGCCCCCGGCCACATCTGGCCATTGAACACTTAAAATGGTGCTAGTCCAAATTGAACTGTGCTATAAATATAAAATATATACCAGATTTAGAAGACTTGGCTGAGAGAAAGAAATGTAAAAATATCTCACATATAATTTTTATATTGATTAAATGTTCAAGTGATAACACTTAGATATATTGATTAAATAAAATGTATTATTAAAATTAATTGCACTTGTTACATTTTCCGTACTTAATGTGGCTGCTAGAGAATATTAAAATATATGCTTGCCTTGCATGGGTGGCTTACGCAATATTTCTAGTGTTTGGCACCGTTCCAGACCACAAGCTACTGGACCCATGAGCTGAGGATTCTTCAAAAATTGGTCACTTACAGACCTAAATGCCCATCATGCTCCTTCCTCTGACTTCTCTCCCAGCTCCAGCAGAACTTAGGGTGACCAAAGAGATTCTTTGTCTTCTCTTTCACTACAGAAATAATACATACAGTTTAATCTATGGCCAAGCATCTGTGTTAGCATCCTCCAGAGAAGCACACCCCATAAATCATATATATGGCTACATATCTACATAACCTCATATACTATATGTGTACATGTGTATATATATATATTTTTTCTATTGGTTCTGTTTCTCTGGAATATAGGCTTCTGTACAGCAGAGTAAACCATCGATAAAAGGGAAAAATAACACACTGAATGGGAGGAAATATTTGCAAATCATCTGATAAGGAGTAAATATCCAAAATACACAAAGAACTCAGACAACTCAATAGCAAATACAAATTAATAATTTAAAATGAGCAGGTGATCTAACCAGACATTTTTTCCAAAGAAGACATACATATGCACTAACAAGTACATGAAAAAATGTCAACATCACTAATCATTGGGGAAATTCAACTCAAAACCACTGAGAAATCATATCACACATTTTAGAATGGCTATTATCAAAAAGAAAAGACATAACAAATGTTGGTGAGGCTGTGGAGAAAAGGGAACTCTCATGCACTGTTGGCAGGAATGTAAATTGGTGCAGCTGCTGTGGAAAACAGTATGGAGGTCCCTCAAAAAATTAAAAATATAACTAACGTATGTTTAGAAATTTACTTTTGGGTATTTCTCTGAAGAAAATAAAAACACTAATTCAAAAATATATATGCACCCCCATGTTCAGTGCAGCATTATTTACAATAGTCATGGTATGAAAACAACCTAAGTTTCCGTTAACAGATAAGTGAATAAAAAATATATAATATATCTGCACAGACACACACATGTTGTAATATTATTCAGCCATAAAAAAGAATAAAATCTTGACATTTGTGACAACATTGTCAAGGGCATTATGATAAATGAAATAAATAAAACAGAAAAAGACACATACTGCATGATCTCACTTATACGTGGAATCTACAAAAAACCAAAAACAATCACACAAACCAAAAAAAAAAGAAAAGAAAAAGAAAACTCATAGAAGAGATCGGAGGTTGCCAGAAAAGACAGGAGATGGGGGTGGGCAAAATGTGTGAAGAGGGTCTAAAGGCACAAACTTCTAGTTATAACTAAGTCATAGGAGACAACACATAGCATGGTGACTACAGTTAACACTACTATAGCTGCATATGTGAAAGTTGCTCAGAAAGTAGGTCTTAAAAGTTCTTGTCACAAGAAATATCGTATGGTGATGAATGTTAAACTTACTATGGTGATCGTTACATAATATACTTTACAAATACCAAAGCATTGACTTGTGTACCTGATATTACTATAATGTTATGTGCCAATTGTCCCTCAATAAAAAAGGAAGATTTATTATAGCAATGGATTCACAGGCATTTAGAGGCTAAGAAGGTCCTACCACCTGTTTTCTGCAAACTGGAGAAACCGGAAAGCCAGTGAAATAAACTCAGTCCTAAGGCTTGAGAACCACCCAGGGGAATCAATGAGCCAACACCATCACAGGTGCTCCCAGAAATAATGTTTTGTCTGCACTCTGGGCATCCCTGAGCCAGTCAAGTTGACACATGAAATTAACCATCACAGCCTCCTCCATAATAACCAAAAGACATGGAATTATAATGATTGCTTCAGAGAAAATAACAACTATTAGCTAGCACTATTGTTTTATTTTTGCTACTACTATTTACCTGTGGCCTAATCATCCAGTATTTATAATCTAATCAAGGAAGGGTTCCATGTCTTCATCTTCTTTCACAGCTTGCCAAGTCTAGAGCCGCCACCCCCAGCACATTTTCCACCACATTTAAAAGTAAATGATGGATCAACCAACAGCCTCACTCTTAATCACAGTAGCTTCAGGGCAAAGCCAAAGACAATTGACTCAGCCTAAAAATGTCAAATGAATCATGATGCCAAACTGAGTTATATTCACCTTAAAGTGCAGTTAATTACAATCACCTCAACTAGCTTGCTTTTGCCCTTCTCCTACTCAGAGATTACATTTATTAACCTGGAAACAGGATATCAGGAGTGCTTGGTATCCTGCTGTGGGGGTGGGGGGTCGGGGGTGGGGTGGGGAGGAACTGTAAGACTTTGAATGAGCCTCCAGCTTCTCTCTGGCATTGAGGCCTGGCCAAGTTTTTTCCACAAAAAGGGTTTTTGGGAACCATAGTGTCATTTGTGGATAGGGACAGGGTTAGGAAGGAGGGGCTGATGATGTAAAGAGCAGGAGGCTGTACAGCTCCTTAGGTAGAGATTTACATCCAGCTGGTAAGTTCCATTTCAAGGGAAATTGAACCCTGGAGACCCTCATCCATATTCTGGCATCACTTAATGTCTTGTTCTTTAACTTCCTCTACTATGAAACCTTTCAACCCTGACATCTTCCAGTTTACTGCTTTCCCAGAATCGTCCATCCTTCTGCCTGCGGGGCAGTGATGCGCCTTTCCTAGTCCACAGTTCCTCAGACAGGCTGCCAGGTTCAGTTCAGTTTCCAGAAGCAGCATCTTTTAAAGTCAGCTTGGAGGACGAGATATTCCCCACAGCCACTGATCGGTGTTGACCTCTAGGACTGACTGAACCCGTAGCAAACAGAAAATGAATCTGACGGTTAACAGTTCCTAAACTGCCAGCTCTCTTGCCCCCATACCATGCTCACCTACAGGTAAATGGATGAATAGGTGGAACGCAGGGAAATTTTAGGGGAGTGAAACAATTGAAACTATTTTCTATGATACAATAATGGCGACTGCATGTTATATATTTGTCAAAACTCAACATGTACAAAACAAGAATGAATCCTACTGCAAACTATGAACTTAAGCTCATAATATATCAATATTGGTTCATTAATTATAACAAATCCCCATACTAATGCAAGATGTTCAAAATTGAAATACTGCCCTGGCTAGTGGGTCAGTGGCTAGGTGCCAGCCTGCAAACCCAAAGGTCGCTGGTTCTATTCCTAGTCAGGGCACATAACTAGGTTGCAAGCCAAGTCTCCAGCCAGGTCCGTAGCTGGAGGCAGGTGAAAGGCAACCAAATGTGGATGTTTCTCTCCCTTTCTTCCTCCCTCCTTGCCCTTCTCTCTAAAAATAATGAATAAAATCTTTCAAAAAATATAGAAATACTTGGGATAAAAGTGAAAGGTGTAAAGAAACTCTCCAAATGCAAGACCCAACTGAGTACTATTTACAAGGGACACATTTGAAATGTAAAAGTACAGGGAAGCAGAAAAACGAAGGGATGAAAAACGTATGCCATTCAAAGAGATGTGGCTATATTAATATCAGAAAATTAGACTTCAAGATAAGGAATCTTACCAGAGATAAAGATAGTTATTTCTGAATGACAGGTATTTCATCAAGAAGACATAACAACCCTAAATTATATGCTCCTGATGGTACAGCTTCCAAATATATGAAGTAAAACTGATAGGACTAAAGGGGAAAATGACAAATCATGGTTGGAGATTTTAACACTCCTGTATCAGTAAATTGGTAGATAAAGCTCAACAAGAATTTAGAAGATCAGGACTATATCAAACCAACTTGGTCTCCTGACACTCATAAAACACTACATCCCCAAGCTACAGAATACACATTTTTTTCAAATGTACATAGGACATTCACCAAGCCACACAATATCCTGGACCATAAAACAATTTTTTAAATCTCCCAATTTAATTTGTAAATTAAGTAGCATACTCCTAAATAATCCACAGGTCAAAAAATAAATCACAAATGATATCAGAAAACATTTCTAACTGAATGGCAATTTAAAAATTAGAATTTGTAAAATGGATTAGAGGGAAATTATATTTTTAATGTCCATATTAGAAAATAAAAAGTTTTAAAAATTATATGTTTCCACTTAAAAAGAAAAAAAAAAATTAAACTCCAAAAAATAAAAAAGAGGGAGCGCTTCTCGTCAAGAAGGTGGCATAGGTAGATGAAGTACTTTCATCCTCCCATAACCACATCAAAATTGCAATTAAAGCACTGAACAACCATCATTCAAAACCCCCTGAAATCTAGCTGAATTGAAATCCTACAACTAGGGATTTAAACAAGAAGCCACATCAAGACTGGTAGGAGGGGTGGAATCACAGAATGCGCAGGTCCCACATCCACATGTGGTGATTAAAAATCAGGAGGGGTATCTCTGCTATGAGGTTCCCCCTGAGGAGCAAAGGGTTCCAGCCCCACACCAGGCCCCCAGCCCAGGGACCCATGCCAAGAAGAGAAGTCCCTATAACTTCTGACTATAAAAACCAGTGAGGCTGAGTGAGACAGAGCCCAGGCAGTTCTTCTTAAAGGGTCTATGCATGGCTTACTGGGACTCACTCCCTTTGAGTCCCATAGCTGAGGCAGGAGCTTGAAAAGAACCTTGAACATTCTGGGGGGAACTGAATTGTCTGGCCTCAGGGTGAGGACTGGATGGGGGCAGCTTTCTCCCAGAGGCCGTCATTGCCAGGATGAGCCCTCCCCAACACAGCTGGCAGGCGGGGCCCATATCTGAGTCTCCTCCAGTCTGATTCACACTACTTGTGCCACCTGCGTGTATCCCTCGGACTTTGCTCTACCCAATTTGCAGGCCCACCCAAGGCCATTTCCAGTAGCTTTTCCAACAAAGCACCAATCATGGCTCATGCTAAGGACTTTTCTAAAATCTCTCAAAGATTCATGAACCCCAAATAAGCAGCATATGACCTCAGCTTGCCCATTCACCTTATTAAGTGGTCCCAGGCCTAGCACCAACAGCAACTGGCTTGGTTTGCAGCTGGGCCTCTCCTGGGCACCTCCAAACCCAGCACAAGTAGCCGCCTCTGCACAGCATTTTGTAGCTCAGGCTGGGTGACCCAGGGCAGGGCATGGTGGCAGTGGACCTTGGCCTAGGGAGGCCCCAGGACCAGCACACCCAGTGGACAGCTCCAGATCACACCAAAGTACCACCCAATCACCTCTCCAAGTGACACACTCAAAAGGCAGCCTCAGCAGCCACCAGAGCTCCACAGAAGTGAATCCTGCTCTGCGGGGTTTGGCCCCATCACAGCAGATCCTTCATGGTGGTCTCAGGTAGGCCTCACAGCTGGTCATCCTGGAGGGAAGTTCCTCCCATTGAGGTGACAACAGCAATCAAGGCTCAACTACAACAGTAGCACACAGCACACATGGGGGTGTTCCTGGAGCACCCAGGTCAGATGACCCAGGAGGCTGCACCACTGAGCCCTACAGGACAACTGCTACATTAAGTCACTCTACCAAGACCAGGAAAGGTAGCAGTTCTACCTAATACATAGAACAAACACAGGGAAGCTGCCAAAATGTGGAGACCAAAAAAAAAAAAAAAAAAAAAAAACCACTCACACACACACAAAAAGGTTCCAAATGAAAGAACAGAACAAAACTCCAGAAAAAGAAATAAACAAAACAGAGATAAGCAATCAACCAGATACAGAGTCCAAAACTCTGTTTATAAGGATGCTCAGTGAATTTAGTGAAAAATTCAACAAAGAAATAGGGAACATAAAGACAGAGATAGAAAAAATTAAAAAGAATCAGTCAGAAACGAAGGATGTACTCACTAAAATGAAGAATACATTACAGGGAATCAACAGTAGGGTATATGAAGCAAAGGATCAGGTCCACAATTTGGAAGATAAGAAAGTAGAGAAACCCAATCAGTACAGAAAAAAAAAAATCCAAAAAATGAGGATAATTTAAGGAGCCTCGGGACAACTTCAAGTATACCAACATTTGCATCATGGAGATGCCAGAAGGAGAAGAGAGAGAGAGCAAGGAATTAAAAACGTATTTTTAAAAACAATGATGAAAAACTTCCCTACCTTGGTGAGGGCAATAGACATAGAAGTCTGGGAAGTGCAGAGAGTCCCAAACAAGATGAACCCAAAGAGGCCCACACCAAGAAACGTTAGATTTAAATGCCAAAGGTTAAAAAAATAGAAAAAGAGAAAACAAGAACAAAACAAAGTAAAGGCAGAAGTCAATAAAATAAAAACATGTGAAAAATAGAAAAAGGAACATCTGAGAAATTGTCACAGTCCGGGAGAGACTAATGAGACATGACAACTAAATGCTATGTGTTATTCTAGATGGGATCCTGAAAAAATAAACAGGCATTAAGTAAAAATAGAAAATTTGAATTAAAAATGGGTATTAGTTAAAAATAATAAGTGAAATCTGATGAACAAAATAAACTAATAGGCAAAATAGAACCAGAGCATAGAAACATATGGAACAGACTGTCTGCTGTAAGAGGGAAGTGGGGAGGGGGTGGATTACTTGAAAGAAAATAAAGGGATTAGTCAAAGAACATAGTATATGAATGACCCATGGTGTGGGGAGTGACTGTGGGAATGGGGTGGCTGAGTGAGGGAGGCAAAGTGGGGAAATTGGGACAACTGTAATAGCATAAGCAATAAAAATCTTTTTTAAATAATAATACACAACTATTGATTCATTAATTATGACAAATGTACCTTAACAATCATGTAAGTTGTTAATAATAGGGGGAACTGGGTGTAGGGTATATGAGTATTTTCTGTTACATCCTTACAACTTCTTTTATAAGTCTAAATCTACCCATCCCAATTCATTTTGTGAAGCCAGCAGAAGCCTAATCCCAAAGCCTAAAAAGAACATTACAAGAAAAGATGATTACAGACCAATACCATTCATGATATATCTATAATAAGGATAATAGAAATTAACAAAGTGCAATTTATTCCAGAAATGCAAGACTGGTTCAACAATTGAAAATCAATCTATTTAATTCAGCACATTAACAGACTAAAAGAGAAAATTATATGATCATTTCAATTGATGGTCCAGAAAAAATCATTTGAAAAAATCCATCTCTCCTTCCTAACAAAAATGTTCAGCAAACTAGGAGTAGAAGGAATTGTCTCACCCTGATAAAAGGCATCTCTAAAAACCCACAGCTAACACCATACTTACTGGTGAAATACTGAATATTCCTCTTAAGATCTGGAATAGATTTAGGATAAATAAAATATCCATGAACTACTTGTATTTGTAAAAAGTGTTTGTATATCCCAAATTTTAATTTAATATTTATTGAGTACTTACTAGGTGCAAGAGAATTACCAGGTGTTGGGAATTTTTTTTTTTTAATGCTAAAAAGCAGCCCATCTGTCAAGAATTTTTAAAAGTAAATTAAAAAGTAATACAGATACTCATTAAAGGTAACTGAAGTCAATTCCATATATGCTAGAGAGCCAAATAAGGCAATAGATGATAAATAACTCAGGCTTTCAGAACTTAGGTTTTGTAGGTCATTGACTGACATACTAAGTAGTTTAGATGTTTTTCTATAGGCAACAGGGCGTCCCTAGCTCTTGTTTTAGGTCTTGAGCAGAGGAACAGTACAATGAAGATTCTACAATCACATCATCAAAAGCACATTTTACAAAAATGTCAATATGTCTGGGGCTCTGTGCTTTTACTATCATTTTATTCCAAAGCAGCTAGTGATCCGAAAGGTTAATTGATTTTCTCAAAGCTAAAAAGCAAATAAATACAAACTCAGCATAGAGAGGCAGTGAGTAGATGTAAAAGAATCCAGATTTCCTTCAACTCTAGGATTTCTGTTGTCCCAGCTCCTTCTATTCTTAAAGAGTAGAACGGGGGAGGAGTCACTGTTTGCTTTTGACAGCTCAGTAAATCAGAAATATCTAATACTGAAACTCGGTCTCCAGACAATGGGAACCAGGAAAGTGTGGAACACTAGAGGGAGGGGGAAAGAGTTAAAATCGGCTACAAGGAACAGATGGTCTTCTCTACTGTGTTCCCACCTTCCTTTCTCTCCTTCTTACACCTACCCACCCACCCATCCAAGCATGTGCCTGTACACACACACACACACACACACACATACACACACACACACGTACTTCACAAGCTCCCCGCCCCTGCTGCCTGCCCATCTACTGACAGAGAAATCTGTCTCCTTCTCATTTTCAGTGGTTAATTGGAAGGCCATCCCTTGGTATGAGCATAAGCAAATGAATAAATTAATAATTATTTGAGTAAAACCAGATGAGATGCTGATAATGAGCAATCATAAAAGGAGGGTCTTCAAGGCTGTCAGTGGACAGAGTCCAGACAGATGATACTCATTCTAAAAGGTGAATCCTGTGACCTTCTGGAGTACGAGGTCAGACCCATCTGGGAAACCAAGTGTCTGATTCTTAACAAGCACTTGACACATGAATAATTGTCCCTACCACATTCAATGTAGCAGAGAGAAGACATGCCAGACTGGAGAAGTCTGCGGGTCAGCCTGCACAGAGGGCAGAACCTTAGTCCCAGAGGGAAACAATCAAAAGGTCAGGGAGGGTTTCCACCGACCCAACTTTAGCAATGAAAGTGCCATGTCCTGGGTAACCTGTCAGTCCCAGACAAAAGAGGACAGCTGGTGATCTTAGCTAGGGAAGGCTCTTTGTCACCATGAACAGGAAGGTCAAGATATTAGGTGGCAAGCCCCACTCCACATTTTTATTCTGTAGAGTCCCAGAATCCCAGAAATTGTCCATTTACACGCACCAGGAAAGAGAAAACTCCACATCTTCCTCTAGAGTCCACTGCAAAGGGAATCGAACACAGGAATACTGTCACTGGAGTATTCAGTGGTGGCTTCTTCCTTCCACTGGTCCAGTAGTTTCCAGGGTCCTGTGGTTTTTTAATCTCCCAACCGCCATCCCTGGCTCTTCCATTTCACTTCTTGAGGGAGAGAATAGGACACACAAGAACACAAAATAATAAAGTTGCCTTCCTGGTTTGGGTTTCTGAACGCTGATGTCCTGGAGGGAAAGCAGAGTAAGGCCCCATACCCTGCCTCTTTGTGAGTCTCAGGAACGATGCAAGATACCAGGGAGAAAGTGACACTGTCAATTACGTAGAATAATAAGGGCAGAGACATCCTGCCAGAGCCTCTCTTGTCCTCGCCTGGCACACAAGCAGAGCCACCAAAGTTCAAGTGGCCAGGGTGACAGGAATAACCTTCATGAACAGATGAGCAAGAACCAGACAGGAAGATGGATGCCCCGAAGGACACCTACACAGACAAATGACGAGGACTACAGCGCTGCTCTGCCCATTTATATGAGATCCTGGCACCGGAACTGGGGCCAACCCCGAGGGTAAAAGCAACTCTTCAATAGACTAAAATTACATTTCTACGACAATGGGGACCTGATATAATTGAGTTATAGAAAAAGTCTGTTCCATTCCTTATACATCTGAATCCATAACCTGAGATTCACCTACTACCAGCAACCCACAGTGGAAAGAACACAAGATTTAGATTCTGAGACCTGTTTCTGAGTCCTGGCAAGCCATGTTAATTATTGGGAACTCCTCCTCACAAATCACAGGAGCCCTCTGTTTCCTTGTCTCCCATTCTGCCCTCCATGAGGAGGCAGGACAGATGATCTTACCCCCCACCACCACCACCCCCAACCCTTCAACAGCTGTTAAGTCCTCCCTCAACCTCCTGAAGACCAAACAATGCTGCTCTTTAAAAACCATCCTTCACCATCCCAGCTTACATTTGTCCACTGGGTTCAAGGATGACAGATTTAATGGCAATCTGATCTAAAACTTGACCAAGTGCCCCATTCACAGCAGGGAAAGCAATTCTTACTCTAGACAGCTGCCGCGGCATGCATAGCCAACCTCGAACGTGACCTGTCCCTTGTGCCCTTGAACTGCGAACATCTTCGAGCTTCCCACCGTCACCTGCAGCTGCCCCAGTGCTGAGTTCCACCTAGTGACAAAATGAGGACGTCACTTTCCACTAAGTTTCCCTCTAGGCAGGTAAGTGCGGACCAGTGATAGTGTAGCTTCCCTATGCTACCCTACGCCAATCTGATCTTACTAATTACATCTGTAATGACCCTATTTACAAATAAGGTCACATTCAGAAGTTCCAGAAAGGACCCGAACTTGGGAGGGGACACCATCTCACTCAAGGACTTTTTTTACAATCTATACTCCAGGCCAACTGTAACGATCCTCACCTCTGGGAACGAAGCCTAGACATCAATATTCTTTAAAGATCCCCAGGTAATTTTGATGGGCAGCCAAGGGTGAGAAGCGTGTTCTAAGGAGTCCACATGCGTTTTCCCCCTTAGTCCTCATAATAACTTTATAGATGAGATTTCTGAGACTGGGGATGGTTAAAAGAATCTTGGCTGAGGTTACACAGTCAGAGGCCAACCGTGGGTCAGAACAGAGGCTTTTAGCTTCAGGCCTAACTTGCACACTCAGAGCTGAGCTTTCCGAGAGCAGCTCAGCTCTGTGGTAGAAGGCACCTGCAGCCACCTCAGCAAGGGTAGGGTTAAACTGGCCTGCATGGGCTTTCTTTGGAAGGCAGCTCCTTTCTGGCTTTGCTCCTAGCCGGGCTCACCCCTCTGCACTCCCAGGACAACTCCTCCATCGGGCCCCACTCAGGGAGTGGGAAAATGAAAGTTTCTCTGAATCACTACTTCCAACCCAGCTCGTGATTGCTGCTTCTAATAGTAACTGCTGTGCTCAAACAGAAGGATCTCTTGTGCCCCTAACGGGAAAAGTAGCCCAAACCCCAGACATGGCCAAAGCCCTGACCAAGGCATAGGGAAGAGCCAGGGGAGGGAACAGGGACATCTCAAAGACCTCCCATTAAGCAGGTTGGTTGTCAGCTTTGGGGAGCATTTCTCTGGCCAGTTCCCAGGACAGCAACACCAGAGGACCCGTCCCACCAGACGCCAGCCCTGCAAAAACCCAGCTGCCTTGAAGTAGAACAGCCCTATCAGACTTGCTACCGACAGAGGCCAGAGCAGCGCCACCTAGAGGATGTCATCAAAACGCAACTTTCTCTCCGCTGTCTATTAAAAATGTCTTCACAGAGAAACTGTATTACTCAGACATTGCTGGTGGAAGTGTAAAATTCTCAGGCACTCTAGAAAAAATATGACAGTTTCTTTAAAAAATAAAACTTCTAAATACCATATGACCCAGCAATTACACTCCTGGTCGCTTATCCCAGAGAAATGTGGACAGACTCATACAAAAACATGGACGCATGTTTATAGCTGCTTTATTTGTAATAGCCAAAAACTGAACACAGCCTAGACATCCTATAATGAGTGACCAATTAAACAAACTGGGGTACATCCACACTACGGACGGCTAGTTAGCCAGCTGTAAAAATAAGAAAGAACTACTGATACATACAACACTGGGATGAATCTCCAGGGAATCAGGCTGAGTGGAAAAAATATATAGTTTCAAAAGGCTTTATACTATATAATTCCATTTATATAGAATTCTTGAAATGCCAAAATTATAGACATAGAGAGCAGATTGGTAGTTTCCAGGGGTTAAGGATGGGGTGGCGACTGGCAGAAGGTGGGGGTTGTGGCTAAGAAAGGATACCAGGAGGGATCCCTGTGGTCCTAAAAATGGTGGGTAGCAACATCAGCATCCTTATTGTGAGATTACAATAGTTTAGCAAGACATTATCCTTGGGGAGAACTGCGTAAATGGTACAAAGGACTCCCCATATAATTTCTTCCAATAACATGTGAGTCTACAATGATCTCTTTTTCTCTCTAACAAAGCAATAAAAACATATCCTTGGGTGAAAATTAAAAAACAAAAAACAAAAAAAACAGAAAACTTGACTACAGAGCTGAAATAACCATTTGTCATATGGAACTGGAGGCTGAAGGGTGAGGTAGGAAACAGGTTTTTCATCAGAAGCCATTTAGTTCTACAACTGTTGTTCTCTGTGTGTATCTATGTGACTTTGAGGTCAATAAAAATGTGTTCACTTTTAAAGTTGGGGACAAAGGTATATAACACACAGAGTGATGGGATAAAAGGTGTAAGAAGCATGATACAATCCCTGTCAAAACAATGCCTTCTCATGAACACCTCAGTCTCTTAGCTCATCACTTAGGGGCCATTTTTGATTCCCCTCTTTCCCTCTCACAGTTTCTTCTGGAAAAGGTATCAGCCAATATCTCATAAACTTCACTTTCTTTTCTTATGTCCCCTCTAATCTATATGCTATTCGTTTCTTATAGCTACTTAACAAATAACCACAAAGTAGGTGGCTTAAAACAATAGAAATTTATTCTCTCACAGTTCTCAAAGCCAGAGTCCAAAGTCAAAGTGTCAGGAGAACCATGCTTTGTCCTCACCTGTTCCAGCTCCTGGTGGCTCTGTGCATGCCTTAGCTGTAGCCACAGCGTTCCAATCTCTCTGTGGTCACATTGTCTCTTCTGTCTCAAAACTTCCACCGCCTGTCACTTACGGGCATATTTGTGATTGCCTTCAGGGTCTACCAGATAATCTAACATAATCATCTCATCTCAAGATCCTTAGTTTAATCTCACATCTGTGAAGTCCTTTTATCCCCATTCATAAGGTAATAGTCCCAGTTTCCAGGAATCAGGACATAGACAACATGCTTTGCTGATTAAGGGTACACATTGTAGAATCACAGTCAGCTGTGTTGAGACTGAGACCGTAAGACAAAAAAATCTGACACTATTTCATTACTATTGAAATTAAAGTAAATTTTGTTGAAAATCACTTGTCTGTTTTTTCTTCTGGACTTCTGAATAGGTTGCCATCACCCTAGAACTGCCAATAGCACTCAGAGACTCCCATCTGCCTGAAAAAGCAGAATTTTTACAGAAAGAATACCAAAGGAATGGCCCACATAAGTGCCAGTTTGTAGCATTCAGAAACCAGGTTCGACAGCAAAACATTAGCCTTGAAGGCCAGCTGTCTTAAAAGCAGATGCTCCCAATTCTGCCCTGTCTCCCGTAACCAATTAGCACTCATCCCCTACTTTAAATGACCAAGGACCAAGCCTGGATGACACTAATGTATAAAAGCTCTACAATCACTTAGAGTCTACAGTATGCCCCTCTGTGGGGCAGAAGGACCAGAATGCTTGCTTCCCCAAAAAAGGCAAGAGTCATCCAGGGGAATAAAGGAAAGATCCATCCCTCTTCCAGCCTGGGGGTAGTGGAGAGGAGGAGTGGAGACAAGGCTGTGAGACCTGTGCCCCTCTCTGAGATCTGGCATTGAGAAAATGAACCTAACAGACGAGGAGGCACATCTTCTGCCCCCTGTATAGATTTCTGGGAAAAGAATAACTCAGGCTGCCTGCACCAGCCTAGGGCCAGGCCACATCAGCGGTGCCACACAATAAGGAGGGAACAAGAAGGGCCCTTGGGTTTCGCTATTCCCAGCCACCTTCCCTTCCAGCCTGTCAGGGGCCTGCGTCTGATAACTGAAGCGCTGGGAGTCTGCAGTAAGCCAGGGACAAGCCCCTGACCAGGCCGAGATTACCCCAGCCACGCTGGGGCACAAGGCCTGAAGCAGCCACCGTAACCCTGGGCCCTGGCTCTGACCCCCCTCCCCGCGTGCCATCTTGAGAGCGTGTCTGCTCCCTCACACTCCGGATGCCCGCCGTACACCAGATGCCACCTCAGGGAAAGACGCAGTAGGAGGATGGAGGCAATCTGAGATTCGAAGCTTATTTTTCCTAGAAAGACTGAGCAGTCCTTGAAGGCTCCATTTAAATGCTCAAATCAGACATTTGCTCAAACCAAATTAGACATTTAGTTATTTTCTTCCACTGTCGGTATGGAGGGGGGAAAGCAGGAATTAAAGTAAAGCAGCTATAAACGAAAGATAGAAATTACATTTCCTCTTCATTTCCAAGAGGCAGCGAGAGCTAAAATTATCAAAGTCATTACACCAGGGTGTTCTTTTGAGGGGAAGCCAACAGCACTGGATTAATTTCTGAACTCCAAACCACCCAGATAACAGTAAGGACAGAAATTCTGCCCCTAACTACAGAGGAGTGATTTACCTAGCAATGGGTCACTGATTTATTGTACCAGCTGTATGTAAATTAAATTTTAAAACTCAAATGGATTTCATTTCCAGTCACTAACTATCCAGGTGGCTTGCTGCATTAATTAGAACTGACGTAGAGGTTAATCATTTCGCCCTCGGACCTCCACCTCTTCAAATCAGATGCCCTGCTATTTCTGCCGATAACATGACAGGGCGGGGGTGGGGAGAGCCTGGGAGCGGATCAGGAAGCAGGGGTCCAATGAATCATCCAGGAAATGAATTGTTCACAACATCCTCCCCTGGAGCCTGAGCAGGGTATGCGATCATGTTGACGGCCAACAGCAGGTGCATTGGAGTGATACAGCTGGGCAAGGTAGAAATCAATGAGGCAAACGGGGCCCCCTCCCTCCGCCCAGCACCCGGTGACCTCCCACTGCCGACTTAGCTTGGGAGACAGCCAGCAAGCAACCCATCCCCCAGAAGCTCAGGCAGAACCGAGTTCTAGCCACAGGCTAACAGCCCTCCCAGGACAGGGTCAGGAGCGGGGTGGCGGCGCAGGGGTAATGGCAGGGCTTGGCGCCAAGGATCTGAGGCCCTGCTGATGTCAGGTGCTTGGGAAGCAGATGGATCGCTGGCTTATTAAATTCCTGGGAACAAAAAATCATCAAAGCCCCTTTATCAAAAAGTGCCTGGTATATCAGCCTCCCGCTCTAAGCTGCCTCCCAGATGCTGTTCTAAACAGAACAGATGAGGATAATGGCATTTTTTTTAGTTCCTCTGTAGGCAGAGCTGCGTGGCAGGAGGTAGGAAGGTAAAGTTGCGGGAACCATTTGTGCAAATTAGGTGAGAAAACATCTCCTTCCTTCATCAGCTGCCAGGTTCTGTTGCATCCTCTTCCAAATGTTCTTTTTTTTGGACAAAGTACCAAACGTTGGACTAAAATCTCCTAACTCCGAAGACAGTAAGAACCTGCTTGGATCTGGATTCAAATGCCACTGGCGATGGGCCGGCAACATAGCAGTTCAGGGAGATGTCTTATTTCAGTCTCCGCTTGGCCCAACTCTAAATGCTCACCATAATGATCTAAAAATCAAGCCCAAGATATATCTTTCTCTGGAAATGATGCTGCAAATGGTGGTCAGAGCCCCAACCGCATTCAAGGGTCCAGAGTACAGAGGAGGCTCTGTGACTTGGAAATTTCACTTTGATGTGCGAACACCTTTGATAGAATCTCTGCTCCGCCTCTTTTTTACTCTGAGCTGGATAACTCACTTCTCTGCGTCTCAAAATAAGAACCATTAATATGCAACAGGCCTACTTCAATGAACCATGTGTGAAATGCTACAGACAAAACTGAGGGTTCGAAGTGTGAAAGTATCTGTCACCAAGGTTTTAGAGTCCCACTGGCCCAGCTCTTCTGACCTCCTAGCTAGGACTCCTTGGGCAAGTTTCCCCACCTGAAAATTCAATAACCCGGGAAGTCTCTGGAGTCAGGCTAATCTGAATACATTCCAACTGTGCCGTATACCAGCTATCAACTTTGCGTAAGTTATTGACCTTCCCTTACGGGTTAGAAAGGGAATCATAATAGCAGTTTCATAAACTTGCTGTGACTAATAAATGGCAACATGTATGTATATCTCTTGGCACATTGTCTGGAATAAAGGGCTCAATTCAGATGATTATATTGTTGCTCTTGTTTTTTGTTTTTTAAATTAAAAATCAGTTCATGGCAAGAATAGTTAACTGACACTTTGAACAGTATTTAGTAGATGCAAAGTAATTCTTTTCTTTCCTCAGCAGAAAGCTTCAAGGAGCAAGGAATACAACACATATAGAGAGATTTTTTTAATTAGTTCCTCCTGTGTCTGCTGTGCCTTCAGCTCAAAATAATCTTTCTGCCAACATGGCACATTTTGGGGTAGCATATTCTTATTCCCTTCAAGAGTGAGGTTATATATATATATATATATATATATATATATATGTATGTATATATATATATATATATATATATATATCCCAGATACACTACATCTAATATGAGCTGCAAGGCTTTGCTTTGTCTGAAATGACAATATACCATACGTATAATATAGACATGTAATATGTATAATATATGTGAATATATAATGAAATTTTTTTTATATTATAAATGTTTTATTGTTGATCTGAAATTCAAATCGGTTTCCTTTATTTCTTTTTAAGATTTTATTTATTATTTTTAGAGAGAAGGGCAGGGAAAGAGGAGGAAATAGAGAGAAATATCAATGTATGGTTGCCTTTCACCTGCCTCCAGCTATGGATCTGGCTGGAGACCTAGCTTGCAACCTGGTTATGTGCCCTGGCTGGGAATTGAACCAATGACCTTTGGGCTTGCAGGCCGGTGCCTTATCCGCTGTGCCACCAGCCAGGGCTAAATAATGAAAATTTGATACAGTGAGAACTCCAGACACAAGGGAGTAAGACCTGAAGAGGAACCATCACTAGAAGAGAAATTAAAAAGGCAGAAATAGATTGGCATCAAATTGGCATGCGCTTTGTCTGCCATGCTAAGAACTTGGGCTTCTCTTTGGGCCAGTGTTTCCCAAGATGGGGCTAATGGATTCTCTACATTACAAGAGCCTCAAATGTTTGTTAGGAAAGCTGGACCCTGGGCCCTCCCTACCTTGGAGTTTTAGAGTTGCAACCTCTGGGAGGGATGCCTGGAGATCTGCTTATTTGTGATTCTGATGCACACTAAAGTTTGAGGACCACTCCCCAAGACAGGGGACCCTTTGAAGGGCTGAAGATAGCTGAAGGTCACAGTAAGAACCATGATTTAGAGATAAGCAACTATGTAGAGAATATCCAGGAGCAGGTGTAACCTGGAGGAAAGCAAGCAAGGTGAGAGGACCTGAACTGAACTCCAGCAGAGGTGCTAGAGGCTCAAGCCAAAATACCAGGTGTTACTGTTGGGGGGAAGTGGTGGCCTAAAGTCTCTGGGGCCCTGGAGATATTTAGCCCTTTCTGAAGGAGCTGAAAGAGCAAATGAGTACAGTTAGGCATCAGAGATGCACAATCAGTGGACAGGTTTGCAAGGGCAGCTAAAAAATCTTGTTAGAACTATTGCTTTCTGGGAAATTATATTTAGGCAGGTAATGGATATTATCTGCTTTTGAGAGGTAGAAACTGCCAATGGCTGTAAGTAAAACTCCACTTTAAAAAATATTTTTTATTTATCTATTTTTAGAGAGAGGGGAAGGGAGGGAGAAAGAGAGGGAGAGAAACATCGAAATGAGAAACAGCGATCAATTGCTTCTTGTATGTGCTCCAACTGGGGACCAAACTCACAACCTAGGCATGGGCCCTGACCGGGAATCAAACTGGTGACCTCTCCCTCAGTGGGGTGACACCCAACCCAGTGAGCCACACCAACAGACCAGTCAGACAAGAGGAAGGAGAAAATCAACGTGCCCCAGAGTTTATGAACTAGAAAAAGAATGAGAGAACATAGCCCTAAGGTAGGAAAAGCCCATTTTACCTAAGAATATTTACATTATTCCTAGCTCCAGGAACATCCCTGCATTAGAAATAGGAAAAAACAGGAAATAATTAGAAATTAGGAAAAATAATAAAGATCCCCTTCCTAAGATAAGGCAGTCAGCCCTAGGGCAAAGCTAGAAAGGGCAGGACTTTGAGACAAAGCAGCCCACCTAGTCCTGTTTCTTCCTCCATTCATCTTGAGTTCTCCTTACCACTTTTTCCAGCAACCCAGCTACATGCATGTATTTCATTAGAATATGAATGAGAAGCCCTTGGGGAGACTTGTGTGCTGTCATGGCAACAGTTGCCGTGGCAACCGTTAATTAATTTGATGCTGATGAAGTGGAGGAGGAAAAAAAGCCAACCAAAGCGGACACAACTCTAGAGGAAGTCATGGTGTGGCGTGATTATATGAATTTCATTCAGCAAAGGCATGCAGCAGGTCAGCAACGCAAACCTCCCCTCCGCAGCCAGCGCCTACTCCTCCCAGAAGCCTGCTTTCAAACCAGACAAATGTGAATGAGCAGCTAGGGCCCTGACAATTCAAAAAGCTGCATATGGCTGCCCCACTGTAGACAGATTCTCCAAGGGGATCAAATCACTCTAACATCAGGAGTTGGTTGGTTCCACCGAGACAGACCACAGTCAGCAGCCATAATCCAAATTAATAGTCACCTTCATGCCCGCTTACAGCAAATGGCACCAACCAGGGAGGGAAAAACGTCATGTGACCCTGCTGAGCTGTTCAACCATGAAGTGTCTTCTGATTGAAGAGAGGGGAAGTTCAGTTTGAAACCACCATCTTGAGAGGGCTCCTACACACACACAGATGGCTCACAGTTCAAAAAGCACCCAGGGCCAGGGTGGGAGAGGATGTTCCAAGCAGAAGAGGCCCTGGCGTCAGCCCTCACATGCCAGCTTTCCATTAGGAATGAAAAAAGTGGAGAGGAGAGAGAGGAAGCAATGGCTTAGGTCCTTCCTACTGGATTGGCCTCCCACTGTCAGCCCACCTCAAGTCTTTTTCCTCAATTATCCTAGTTATATTCAGACCCCTGGGAACTGGAGGTTTGATTTCTTGTATGTTTTCTTATATTTCCATCTTCCTGGCATGTTGAGGTTAAACTGGGGGGAGTAGTTAGAAAATGCTGAGCATAGTTAGAAATCCTCCCACCATATCCCTCCTTCCTGACTTGAGCCAAGGAACCTTGGCAAATGCTACCCAGCCTAAGCCAAGCTCAGACCCCAGCTCTGGACTCTGTTGGGCTTTCTACAGCCCTTCGCTGACGACCAGTGCTTACAAGTTTTGTAAGTGGAAGCTTCTGGAGTGTGTGGAAATGGGATTCTGAAAGCAACTGCTGAAGCTGCAAATTCAGCCACAAGCAGCTGCAAGGGACATGGAGCCCCTCCTTGTGGAGCAATGTCATTTCCTTATTGACAGTAACCTGAAAAACCCATGTCCTGCTCATAATCTTATTAGGCTCCGGAAGTGGGACCCATTATTGTTTTTATTCCTATCATGGTGTTATTATTCAAAAACACCTTATTGAGTAGAGCACTGGAGCAGGTGCCACCCAGACTGGTACCATTCTTCTGCTTTCAAAACTAGACTACAATCCCACCTGTTGTCCATGTCCATGGTTCCTTTATACTAGGTTCTTGTCTAAGCTGCTCCCCTTCTTTGCCTCTGCCTCCCCCCTCCCCCCAACCCCTTGGTGGGATTGACTTTGGGGGGAAAGGGTGGGTGGGGAGGGAGACAGAGGGGAGCAAAAAAGGGATGGATGTAATACAACAACAATAAAATTAAAAAAAAAAAAAAAAAAAAACTAGACTACAAGTCCATAGTAACTATACAACAAGGCCATAGTAATCAAAACAGCCTGGTGCTGGCATAAAAACAGACACATAGATCAATGGAACAGAATAGAGAGCCCCGAAATAAACCCACACCTTTATAGTCAGTTAATATTCAACAGAGGGAGCAAGCACATGCAATGGGCTAAGGATAATTTATTCAAGAAATGATGTTGGGAAAGTTGGACAGATATGTTCAGAAAAATGAAACTAGACCACCTTCTTACACCATACACAAGAATAATTCAAAATGGGTCAAAGACTTAAATGTTAGACCTGAACCCATAAAAATCCTAGAAGAAAACATAGGCAGCAAAATCTCAGACATTGCCCATAGAAATTTTTTATCAGATATATCTCCCCAAACAAGGGAAACAGAAAAAATAAATAAACAAACAAATGGGACTACATTAAATTAAAAATATTTTGTACAGCAAAGGAAAATATCAACAAAATAAAAAGACAACCCACAGAATGGGAAAACATATTCGCTGATACATCTAATAAGGGATTATTATCCAAAATGTATAAAGTACTTACAAAACTCAATGCCAAAAAATAATCCAATTTAAAAATGGGCAAAGGACCTGAATGGACTTCTCCAAAGAGGACATACAGATGGCCAATATGAAAGATGCTTAACATCATTAATCATCAGAGAACTGCAAATTAAAACCACATGAGATATCATCTCACACCTGTCAGAATAGCTGTCATCAACAAATCAACAACAAGTGCTGGCAAGGATGTAGAGAAAGGGGAACGCTGGTGGGGTTCCTGATGGTGGGAATGCAGACTGGTGCAGCCACTGTAGAAAGCAGTGTGGTGATAGCTCAAAAAATAAAAAATGGATCTGCCTTTTGACCCAACAGCAACCCCACTTCTGGGAATATATCCAAAGGAACCCAAAACACTAATTTGGAAGAACATAAGCACCCCTATGTTCATTGCAGCATTGTTTACAATCACCAAGATATGGAAGCAGCCTGCGTGTCCATCAGTTGATGAGTGGATAACACAACTATGGGACGTTTACACAATGAAATTCTACTTGGTCGTATAAAAGAAAAATTTACCCTTCGCAATGGTATAGATGGGCCTGGAGAACATTGTGCTAAGTGAAATAAGCTAGTCAGAGAAAGGCAAATACCATTTGATTTCACTCATACGTGAAATCTAATGAACAAACTGAGCAAAACAGAGACAGGCTCGTAGATGGAGAACAGATGACAGCTAGTTGCAAGGGGTGGGGTTGGTTAGGGGGTGGAGAGATGGGCTAAAAGGAAAAAGGACTCATGGACCTGGACAACAGTGTGGTGATTATTGGGGGGGAGAGGGGTATAAGAGGACAAAATGGTAATGTATATAAAATATAATAAAGATTACATTAAAAAAATGTTAGACAGAAATGACCTAATTAACAAACACTTCCTATTCATAAAGATGTTTTCAAGGGAAAACGAAGACACCTAATCCATCCAAGCTTCTCTGAGAGGCTATGTAACCTCTGAGAGAGGCTTGCACAGAAATTCAAAGCCATGAAAGTACATTCAAATCCTCTGCTTGTTATTGGCACCTCCATCACACTATGTACAAAGCAAATAATTTCAATCTGAGCCAAGAACAAAGCACACATGTGGTCACGTAAAGGAAGAGAAGCACCTTTTCACTTAACCCAGGCAGCCATTCCAAGGGGGTCAATTTCCCCCCCTTTTTCCCCCGCAAAGAGCCAATTACTGTTTTTGTCAATAGAACTGAAGACAGAGTGAAGGAAGGGGGAAAAGAAGAAAGGCAAGCATGAATCAATGATCTGCTTCCAATAATGGTCCATGCCATCTGGTCTGACTTTCCTGCCTTACTGACAAATACCCAAAGCACCTAGGGAAGGAACACCAAAACCGGATTCCTATGTGATAATATCTGCAATTTGTTGCTTAAATGATTAACTGAAAAAGTCAATTCAGCCTGTGATAAAAGAGATCATAAGTGCCCCCTTGACCATTGGAATATTTAAAATTGCTGTGAAGATTACCTCATTCTTGTTTCAGAAATCATTAAGGGTTCCCTGTGCAATTTGCAGACTGTCAGGGTTTCTAAGTGGCAATAAAATCTCCAGTAGATTCAGGGAAAAGGTTGAAATGGAGTGCAAGTGGGTACGGTTGCAGGCACCCCTGCTCCATCCGCTGTGAACCACTTCACAAAATATTAAGAACTGAACGACAATGCACTCCGGGCTCTCGGCATAAAAGATTTCATTTCCCTTAGAACTGAAGCCATTTATATGGGATGTGTTCAAAAGAGGAGACTTTGCAGAACCTTTCTTTTTATTAAGATCACTGTGACTAATTCAAAGCAAACCACTTTGGCACACCAGAAAGTGGCAAAGCAGTTCTGTTAAGTTGTAATGATCATAGTATGGTTTCAACGTTCATGATAGTTTATAGCATCCTTAGGTCTGTAAATTTATGATTGGTCAGGGGGAATGGCTTTTTTCCCTTCCTCTCAGTCAAATGTATATATCCAAAGAAATACCAAGAAGAGGAAAAAAAATGTAGGCTGAAGGGTTTTGTTTTCGTTATGTATATTGCAGTTCATGGTAGCAACAAAAATTAAGGTTCTATGCCACATAAAATATAACACATTAAAGGAATATATCTCTTCTGAATGTAAACATTCAACATTTTTTAGTGCTTTTTCCCTAGATGAATTGGAAGACCCAGGTTCAAATCCTAGCCCTGCCATCCTCTCAAAACTCATTTGAGACACTTAGCCTAAGTAGTCCCTGCCAGTGTAGTTCAGCTGGTTGGGCATCATCCATAAAGCAAAAGTCATAAGTTTGATGCCTGGGTTGTGGGCCCGGTCCCCAGTAGGGGTGTGTGTGAGGCAACTGGTCAATTTTTCTCTTCCTCTTTTTTACCCTCTCTCTAAGGATAAATAAAATCTTTCTTAAAAAAAAAAAAAAAAAAAAGACAGTAAACCTAATTAAGCCACAGTTGCTATACCTCTAAAGGTGGTACAGTACTTAGACAATCTATGAGATCATTATACATGTGCAAAGTCTGTCCAAAAAATATTCAACCATTGTTAACATAACAAGAATGGTTTGTGTGACATTGATGTAACTTGGCAGTGAAGAAGTGTGGACTGGAATGCTTACGCATGAACAATGATGACCTCACTGTACTAGTCAGTGAGGGATGCTAGCATGATTATGGAATTGCTCTGGAGAATTCTTGGGGACAAGGATCCTCTCAAGCTCAGCCTCTTCTTTTTACTGAAACCCTTCACTCCCCATGTTCAACATTCATTGTGATTCTGCACTATAATTTTCCTACCCTCTTTAAGACTTTTCTCTTCTGCCCACATGTAAATATACTTCCTCCTCTGAAACTCACACTTCCCACTTCTGTTACCTTTGACCGCCTGTCACTATCTCTAATTCAACAGAGAACTTTAGTATCTTTCTCCTGGTCTTTCTCTCCTGTCCGATTGTGGTCATCATCCTGCAGGTCTCAGCATCCAAGAGAATGGCCCAAGCTGACAGTCTGGCTGTCAAGTTCCTCAGCCTCTTGAACCCCATGAGAGTCGCACTCTCACCTACTATCACAGCCATACCCCAGACCTTATCATGTTGGAGAAACAAAGGACAAAATGCCCGTGTCTGACCATCATTCCTTCTAGCCAGCTCATCCCCTCAGGCCCAGTCTTGTTTTCTATATTACATCTAATGAAAACTTTGGTTCTTGACTGATCTCTTTTCCATCAGTCCATAACCTCTCTCATTACTTCTCATCCTTTCCTATTCAATCTACTTTTTATAAAGCATCTCTTCAAGTCCTTGTCCCAGAATGCTCAGCTCCTTCAAACCCCACCCTGCCCTACAGCCAGCTGCTGAGTAATCCTAGAGGAAGGCAGGTAGGAGTGTGAGTTGGTGTCAGTGAAGTTTTATGTTCTCTCACAGCAACTGAGTCTTAATGTCACTTAATATGACCTCCTCAGATCATCTCTCCCTCCCACTTGTCCCTGGTAGCAAATCCAAAACTTCATCACTCTACAGTTTCCCAACTTAACCCTTGTTCATCTCACTTTAAAAATCAATTAGCTTCTCACTTCCCCAAGAAAATATAAGCTACCCACAGAAAACTCTTTGAATGCACACCTACATCTATTATCATATTTCTTCCTAAACCTATGGCAGGAAATGTTTTTTAAATCTTTTCCAATATGGAAACTATCCCATAAATTAATTCTAGTCTTTCCCACGTTTTTAATCTATATCCCTCGATCATACCTCTCTTTCAAAAGCCCTCCCTCAACCTAGAATTCCCTTTCGGTTATCCCATCTCTCCTACCTGAACAGTCAAACCTTTCGGAAGATAGTTGGTACTTTCTGTCTGCTTCTCCTTTCTTCCTTGTTACTCCGTCATCAGCCATTACAATGGATCATCTGTTGAGTGTATATATCTACCTAGGATTGTAATTTCTGAATCAGAGTTTGGAATTTTTTCAGCTGATAACACTACACAATTCTCTCAGGGGGTTTCCAAATTATCAATTTATCCTTTCATGAGCAGTGCAGGAAAGTACTAGTTGCTCTACATCCTCACCAGTTTGGTATGTTTTGCCTCATTTTAGCCATTTCGGTATGTATGTACTGGTATTTTGTTGTGGTTTTAATTGGCATTTCCCTGATGGCTAATGGCATTAAACAAATTTTCACACATTTGTTAGCCTTTTTGATGTTCTGTTTCATGAAGTTCCTATTCAAGCTTTTTGCCTATTTTTCAATTGTGCTTTTTTCCTATTGGTTTATAAGAGATTTTTATATACTTTAACTGTGAGTCCTAAGTGGTATTTATGTATGGCAAATATCTTTTTTGCCTACCTCTTCACCGTCTTTATGGTGTATATTGGTGAACAGAAATTCTTAATCTTAATATAAGCCTTTTTTTTATATCCATTTTTTTCCTTTTTGTGTCCTGTTTTAACATAATATTTGTCATGAAATAGTTACCCATATTCTAAAAGCTGTATTAACTTTCACAGTTGGATCTGCAATCCATCTGGAATTGATTTGTGTGTACAGTGTAAGGTAGGCTATGAGTTCATTCTGAATCCTTAGCACCTACACAGAATGCAGTTAATCCTTAATGGATGTTGTCAGAATGACTTAATGAGATAGCACTTGGAAGACACTGAGAGGAAAAGCAAAAGCCAGGCCAGGGTTGTGTGGAATCCCAAAGCTTCCCTGAGTGCATCTGTGTTCTGGCTTTCCTCACCTCCAGAGGCCCACCTGCTACAAATCCAGTTTTTAACAGTTCTCTATCCAATACTTAATCTTCTACCAGAAGCCCAAACCTCAAGAGTTTTTGTTTTAAACTCTATGATTAAAGAAGAGTCATTTTGGGCAAGTATAGCCTCTTCACAGTCCAACATACATGTGTGAGGATTAAAAAGCTTCCAGAAATCTAAAAGCATCTTCTGCCACCAAAAACAAACTGCATGGATAGTGCTGCTTCAAATCTTTTTAAAATGAGACACTTTTATCAAAACAGAGATGATAAAGTGCCATAAATGGAAAGCTAACTACTTTTCACTTTCTAGACATATCTTTTTTAAAATGCTTTTAAAAAATGCATATTCTATTTCATGCTTTTGGACTAGAGAAGGAATTCACCAGCTACTGTAGGTTGTGCCTGTTTTAATTTTAATGTGCCCGCATTTTACTCCCTGTGGGTCCCCAGTGTTTCCACAGATTCATATTTCTCTCTGAGATGGAAAAATATTGAAATTTAATATAAAAGGTGATAAGAAAAGAGATATGATAAAATCTTAGAGTTGCTCCAAAAGGGAGTGGAAGACCAACATTTAGGCCTAATGAAAATAGATACTGTGACCAGAGGACCGGAAAATGGCTTAGGAAAGGATTTTGTCGGTGGGCACAGAGGTTGCTTGGAAAACAATCCATTCCTGATGTAAGGCAACAGGGTTAAAAACAGAAGACCGGTTTGCATAGTGTAAGAAGCATCTGAATTTAGCTCTGACTCCATGTAGAAAATAAAGGACACAGGAAGGCTCCCTGTCTGGGGCTGTGGGAACGTGATGATTCCGATGACTGGAGTGGCAAGCAGGGCCCAAGCGACAGTGAGGAGGAGGATGGGCCACTCTGCTTTTTACCGAGCAAAGCGGGGCTCATTCATGTCGCTCTTTCACGTGACACCTTAGTGTAAGACCCAACTACTAGTGTTGAGAGAAACAGGTCTTTATTTACAATACTCCAACCCAGCACTGGGAGCGCTCCCGCTCAGAGCCCTGTTCTCCCATGAGACTCAGCACTGCCCTCGTTCTTCTGCAAAAGACTGTAAGTCAAAAACATGCCCAGAGGTTCCCCATTCCTAATCTGGCAGCTCTCCCCTTTAGGATCTGGGGTACAATGTCATCAACCTTTGTGTAACAGTACAGGAAAGCATGTGTCATGTTATACTGGATCATGGTGAAATCCAGGAAGGCGCAAGTCCTAAGAAAGTCCTCTCCGCATGTTCCAAGTTCCAAAAGTCCGGATAGAGTCTGGTGGCTTCCGTGTCAGCTGGAGTGGGCACGATCAAGGCAGCAGCATGCCTGCTTTCTCACTAGCCAGGCTGCATGGCTCCCTTTCCTTCTTTCAGACCACATGTCTCCCTCTACCATTCCAACTGGGTGGCTCTGATCTACCTCCTTTCAAAGCATGTGGCTCTGCGCACATCCAGATAACTGCCACCTTATTTTAAACCCTGACCAAGGCCTGTGATGTAGTGGGTGGAGTGACCAATCGTAGCCACTCCCAAAATCTCAACTTGTCAAACAGGTCTGTGAGTCCCTCCATCACCATTCTACTATCAAAACCCCTCCCATCTCTTTGGCCCTAGGGAGGACCATATCATTTACATAACTAAGGAATTAGTTACCTGCCACAGACATGCAAAATACCTTAGAAGATGCACTGTCCCATCCTCCCACCCTCTGTCCTCCAAACCACAGGCTATGGAGAACTTGGGGATGGTCTTCCACCCTATAACACGCTCTCCACGTTCTTCTCTGAGCTGCTTGCCAGCACTTCAGGTACACTGCGTGCTTCATGAGGGGGACACACGTGGAACCAAACTGAGTCAGCTTGGAGACTTGAAGATTTATTTGAGGACCAAGACCCAGACTGGGGGATCTGCCACACAAGAAAAGGAGTAGAGGATACAGGATGATAGTCAATATTGCATTGACATCGGCTGCTCTCCTGCTGGTAATGCAGGTGCCTGACAATGTGACAAGGGGACTCAGATGGCATGGAAAAGTGGCTCATATAGTCTGATAGATGTGTACTGAGGACTTCTTGCAGGCAGGCCTGCCAATGGGCCACACCCTGTGATTAATCAAATTGCCTAAAGCTTTTCAATACTCAGATGTGAATTCAAGTTCAAACTGTTTTTTATCAGCTGGGCTCTGTCCAGTGTTTATTCCTTTAAGCCTCTGTTTTCTCATCTGTGACAATAAGCATATCTGGGTTAAATATCTGAACCCCCTCCAGCTATGAAACTCTGGGGTGCGGTTCTCTCCCATTCATCTCCCCCTGGGGCTCCGGTTAATCAGCTCACACCATCGCCCATTATTTCTTTGTCTGAGGGTTTATTTCCCTAATCAGATTAGGGTAAATTTTCAGCCTGTCTCTGTCTCTTACTTCCAATCCAATAAAACTGATACAGACTTGTTTTCTCTTTCATTTAATGTCATTATTCATTCTAACAGTCACTGCCTAACCATTTCCTTCCCTCAGTGTAATTAGATATGAAAGAGCTGCAATGCATGGTTTTCAAACTTGCATCCTTTTTTTTTGAGGTAGATTGATTCTAAACGGATTAAAATATCGAAGAATTTCAAATACAATTTAAAAAATGCAAGATTTTCAAGACTCCCTTGTGACTAGGCCATGCCAGGGAGGTTGCCAACTCTTGCTGATTGCCAGAGGAGACAAATAAATAATCCTGACAGTGGTGTCCAATGAGAAGTGTATGCCTGTTAGTATGACCCTGCCATGCTCATACATTGACTTCCAGATACTCCATGAGGCATGGGGACTGATGCCTCCAAATTCCCCAGAAGGACAGAGTCGCATTTGGGGCCAAATAGAAGTCACCAGCCATTTTCCTATGCTTCACATGTGCAATCTCTTGATACAGTATTCGTTCTCCCAAAACACAACTAACGTCCACTCCCTCGATGAAAACTTTCGAGCATGTTTTTGTTGCTCCACCTAGCAAAGTATCATTCAGAATGGAAAGGCAGATAAAGTGCTTTCCAGACAAGGTAAAGGCTAAAGGAGTTCATCATCACCAAGCCATTATTACATGAAAGTTAAAGGGACTTATTTAAGAAAAAGAAGATCAAGACTTTAAACATTAAAATGGCAACAAATACACAATTATCAACAATTGAATCTAAAAAAAAGGAACTAGGCCAACAACCAGAATAGAACAGAATCGTAGATATGGAGATCAATCTGAGGGTTATCAGCTGAAGGGGAAAGGGGAAGAATGGGAGAAAAGGTATAGGGATTAAGCAGCATAAATCAGTAGGTAAAAAATAGACAGGAAATGTTAGGAATAGTATAAGAAATGGAGATGCCAAAAAACTTACACGTGTGACCCAGGAGCATGAATTAACTGGAAGGATTGCTGGAGGGAAGAGGGGTACTAGGCAGAGGGGGACAAGGGGGTAAAAATTGGGACATCTGTAACAGTATAATCAATAAAATATTTTTTCAAGTGGAATGAAAAAAGGATGCCTCTCAATAGCTTTGAAGCAAAACACAGGGTTTTGTAAATTACCATCACAGCTAAGCAGTTGATCATCTGGAATGTGTGTGTAGCTGGCTGTATCCGGCAGAAAGGAGGAGAGGTATCAGGTTTGGCTGGGCTGTCTATAACTTTATACACCCGATAGGATGATAATCTGCTATTTAGTATGTTCATTTTGAGAGACATTATTCACTCAGAGGAAACAATAAATAAAACCAAGTCTCTTCACTCCAAATCTATATGAAAACATTAATATCCTTCAACCAAGAAAAAGGTAGGTAAGAAGTCATAGAAGAGAATGATAGTGTCCCACAGGAAAAAGATGTGCATGTTGTATGTTTGGCTGTATTAATTTATCACAAGAAGCTTCCTATAATAACGGCTAGATTTCTATTTATTCTATAGTATACATCTCAGTCTTCAGAACTCCCCCAGGAGATTTTGTGGAGCCACACACTGAATGAGAGACACGAATGAACAGTGTGTGTGTTTGTGTGTGCATTTCCACGTCAATGTGCATCCTCTTCCCCTTTCCCCTCCAAGTCAAGAACCATGACTCAGCAACCTGCCCATCAATGAGTAATTTTACCCTGGAGAATAGAGAGGCTTTATCCTCACCCACCACATATTAGGTAGAACCTTTCTAAGAGCTGCTCTCAGTCTGGGCCTTACTCTGTCACTCATCCATTGGTTTCTAAGATGGTCTGCGTGCTAAGGCATGAAAAGATCCCCAGACTGTCGACAAATGAGGGACACCGCTTCCAAAAGAGCCACTCTGAACAGAACACACTGTAAGGCAGTGTCTTTCAACCTCTCATTCTGGAACCCACTTGCAAATTAACCACAACCTTTGCTGGGGATAGCAGGCTTTGGCCTTAACCCAGAAGAGCAGAGGAGGGCCAAATATGAACCCCCCCAAACTGGGACAGAACTCCTCAGAGCTGCCATGCAGGAGGGAGGCAAGCCACAAACCAACTGGTCAGAGTGGAAACCCTAAACCAATGATTGCTTCGGGGCAAGTGACAGGCCCTGACCCAGACAGTAACTAGGGCAAAGGGCATCCCGGGCAACACAGCTGGAAATGACTCAAGCTGGAGAGAGGGCTCAACATAAATGGAGTATGTAAACGCTGCTTTCAAAGATACTTCCTCCTCATGGAGAAAACATATGGAGCCCATATGAAAGATTCAAAACCCACTCAAGGACTTCAAGCACCCTGTGAAACAAAAAATGGGAATGAACCACACTTTAAAAGTTCAGAAACTGAACTATTAATTATATATTCTGAATAATAACACGAGCCAAAGTTTACTTTTGAATTTTTTTGTTGGTTGGTTGGTTGAGTTTGAAGTAATCAGAACCACTTTAACTCAAAACTAAACATAAATATCAAAATGTTCCCCACAGTTAGACAGTATCCCACCACGTTCAAGTCACAGATAAGAACAAAAAACAACTGCAAGATAACACAGGATTAATTAGTTTTTCTTAATAAAAAATAAAATAAAGTATTGGAAAGACCATTAAGATTTTTAAAAATCCAAGTTTTACATAAAATAACTAAATATAAAAGTTAAAATAATATACTAGAGAAATATATTAATTATGACTAATATGTAAAGACTCATTCAAATTAATTTGTAAAAATCAATATCCCAATAGACCCTAGCAGGTCCAGACAATACACGTAAGAAAAGATGTAACCGGTAAGCAAACATGGACAACAGTAACCTTTGTTAATGAAAAACATCACTATGACATCACTTTATATTCATTACAATTAATACCCAATCAATCTGGCAATGTTCTAACAGAAGTGATACATTTGTGCACTGTTTTTGATAAGTTATACCAATATAAGCTCTTTTAGGAGACAATACAGCAATTAATATCAAGACATAAAAATACTCATGACTCTTGACTCACTGGAAATGCTGAAGGAAGTTATTCCAAAGAAGAAAAAAGCTATACACAAAAAAAATAGTCATTTGGGGTTTTTTTAGTAACAAGTACTGGAAGTGTTCAAAAATGAGGAATGGTTAACTTCAGCTCTGAAATACCATAATACCACAGCTCTAAAATAGCACTGATGAGAAGAAACAATATAAGATCATGTCTATCATAGAATGTTAAGTGAAAAAAACATACAATACAAAATTCTATTCATCTACTGATTATAATTACACTATAAAGTATGTCTGCAGGTGGGTAAAAACTGAAAAAATCTGAAAGCAGTTGTGCTTGGGCTGAGGACATGTAGGAATTTTACGTGATTGTTTTTCTGTCATAATCTTGGAGAATTGGTACCACAGACACAATTGGAGCAGGAGAAGCACCCCCACCCCCAACACCACACACACTCTCACACACACACACGCACCAGAAATACAAGCAAAAACAGCAGCAGTTCCCATTCCTGGTGCAAGTAAGTGTTCAACAGTCAGAGTCAGAGAGTGAGGCTCCAGCAGATGGCACGGCCTGCCACAGGGGCTCTGTCTTTGGCTCCCACACGGCCAAGATTTTCCAGTTCCCTCCAGTCACTTCATTCATGCTTAAGAAAGAAAGCACAGCTACCAGACAGGGTGACAACAGATGTCCAGGCACTGAGCCATCCCATAGCTGTTATTTCTCATTCACATGGGCATGTACAGGATCTAGCAGATGAGAGCCAGATCTACCCTCTTCCCCATGGTTGGTTTTTTATCTTCTGCTGCTGCTGTAATAGCTGAGTGCCAATTATTTCCCGAGCGTGAAAGCAAATATTGTGATAGCCCAACGAGCTCTACAAATGTTAGGGGACACTGGTGGGGATGATTGTCTTTCCTGGCCTGGTGTTTCTTGATTAATTATAATAGCTCTCGTTAAAGGAAGAGCTAGTAGGTGCAAAGCTCTGTGCTAACTAAAACCTTGAGTACTTTGCATTGTTTATTGTCTCTTTTAATCTCTTGGCATCTTGACTCAGCCCATCCTGAGTCCAGAGGTAAGTTTGCTCCTATTTGCTCAGAAGGAGTTGCATCAAAACATCCAACCACTCTCAGAGCCCAACTTAACATGGTGTGAGGGAAGACTCTTTTAAGGCCTGACATATTGCTCTGTGCATGTATTAGACAGGGTTCCCCAGAGAAACTATACTTAGTATTACATATGGCCGGCTGCTATACATAATATACCGTATATAGGCTTGTGCCACTTACTGACAAGGATACATTCTGAAAAATACGTCGTTGGGTGGTTTTGTCATTGAGTGAACATTATAGAGTGAACCTACACAAACCTAGGTGGTACAGCCTACTCTACACCTAGACTACCTGGTACAGCCTATTGTTCCTAGGCTACAAGCCTGTACGGTAGGCTACTCCACAAAACAACACGAGATTAAATCAAGCACAAGAGAAAACAATGCAATCAAGGAACAAGGGAAACACAAGGTGTATGAGGCTGCTGACGTAACATGGCTTGCTGTTTTACAACAACTTTGTTTTGTACAAGAAGAGTGCCCTCTAGTATAGTTAAATGCATAAATCAGTAACATAGCTTATTATTTTTATCAAATATTACATACTGCACATAATTGTATGTGATAAACTTTTTTAAGACTGGTAGCGCAGTTGGTCAGGCTTGTTCACATCAGTGCCACCACAAACACATGAGAATGCACTGAACTCTGGGGAGGTTAAATGTCTTATCTTAGAACTAGCATCCAAATTTTCCATTCTAGCTTCTTTTCATTACAGTGTGATCTAAGATACTAAGGAGATGTTTCCAAACAATCATTGGCCACACACTGTCACTTTTTGAGACCATTCCAAGCCTATCCCACTCTGTTCATCAATCACCTTCAAGGCGGGGCAACTCCTGTATGTGTAAAACACAAAACAAACACCAGAAACAAAGTGAGGCCAGTAGGGGCTGGGGGTAGGGGACAAAGTTTATACTGGATTAGCACAAAAGCTTCCCTAGATTAACTCCCCTTTTCTGTGCAAGGAGTCATGCCCAACCTGAAAGGAGAATAATGGGGTGCAGGAGAAAGGAGACCAGAAGAAGAGGAAGTCAGATTACCGGAGAGGTAATTATAGTGAAACTTAGAAATGAATCCCCAGCTTTTCATAACACATGGACTTAGCCCAAAATAACTTCCTTGTTATATAGGCACCTACACCTCTCAGACTTTTTAGAATAAAATATCTACAAGATGAACAAGTCTTGGCCTTGCTATTATTGGCTACCATTCTCTGAGTAACTTCATTGGGTCTTTTTCTGTCTGGAAGGAGGAATAGGGGAAAGGAAAGAAGGCAGTGAAAGGGGAAGGAGCCCATCCTACCATGTGTTTATCACAATTCTGCAGATACTCAGTGAAGTAATAAGTTGATAGTCGAAAATTGGGGCACTAAGAGCATGGCCTTCATCCCTTCCCAACAACTATGACTAATAACGATGATGTTACCAGGAATTGGAATCAAGTCTCTGCCTGTCTCCTCCCATAGAGAAAATACAAGTGAGGTCTGTTTTTATAAGTGAGGACTTACTTAGAAAGCACAAATACACCACCCACACCTCACGTCTCTTCCACACTCCCTCCTGTCTGAGTTCCTTCTCCTGCCTAAATGCATCTTCCATGATCATGTCATGGGTGATGGACATCGGATCCTCCAGGTTGTTGGCAAAGATATTTCCTTAATAACTAATTTTTCCACTGCTTTTCTTGTTGGAGAGGATTTTTTTTCCTTTGTGTTTCATGCTGTCTTTATCCCATTGAAAGCATTTCTCATACATCTCTCTTTG
Source organism: Noctilio leporinus (assembly GCA_004026585.1). Classification (NCBI taxonomy): domain Eukaryota; kingdom Metazoa; phylum Chordata; class Mammalia; order Chiroptera; family Noctilionidae; genus Noctilio; species Noctilio leporinus. The sequence continues at coordinate 608,473 of PVIW01000111.1, forward strand.
TAGTTTTTTTTTTTAAAAAGAAGTAATTATATAATGGCTGACTTCTTTTAGTTACGTGGGAAATCAACATCTCAGTAGCTTTTTCAGACATACTTAATAAGAAAGCCATTAGAAAGGCAAAAGAGAACCCTATCATTATTTCTGGTTTCCTCCTTAATTATAGACAATCATTCTGAAGGGGAGGGGGGTAGCTTCTGTGACAAAAGTTGTCGGGCATTTAACAGAACAATTTAGAGCCAGATTGAACAGATCAACGTTATGTCAACTTGCAGATGCTTGACAAATCTGCTTAATGGATGCTGGATGAAATGAGAAGCTAGTTCAGCCTTTTCTCATTTCCCTTCACTCTGAAAATAGAGGGTTTTTGTTTTCTTTCTCTCTTTGTCTCTGTTCAGGAAGATTCAGGTAGATCAGTCTCAAAGATTCTTATTACAGTATGATTTATCCCAAAATACTTACTGTTTTTTTTCCTAAATGACAAAAATAATCAGAAAAGCCACTCACATTTATTCCCATTTCTAAACACTCTCCCCCTTGGCTACAATCCTATCTCCAGAAAATTAATTCTAAAGTTCACTTATGTGGCCTATCTTAGTTCGGGCTGCTGTAGCAAAAATACCATAGGCTGATATTTTTAAATGACAGATTTATTTTTCACAGTTTTGATGGTTGGGGAGTCCAAGATCAAGGTGCCGGCAGATTTGGTATCTGGTGAAAGCCTGATTCCTGGTTCATAGAGGACCATATTCTCATTATAAACTCACATGGCGGAATAAGGGCACAAATTCCATGAGTGCTCCACCCTCCTGACCTCATCAGCTCCTTAAGGCCCCAACCTCCTAACTACATCACATTAAGGGTTAGTTGTCAACATATGAATTTGGAGGAGACATAAGCATTCAGTCTGCGGCATTGCCCTTATTCCCAAATAGTCTATAGTCCTAAGCCAAAGAAGTATGTTTCTGAGTCCAGCATGGATGTGATACTGGGAGCATCGCAGTTTTCACTCAATAAAAACAGTCATGTCAAACTCCTCTGAATCCAGAAGAAAACAACCTCTGTCCAGGAAAGTCACAGAATGGAAGACCGAAACAAGACACAAGATACCTAACTGTTTCTTGTTCAAGATGTTCCTTTGTCTGGCTTTCCACATACACAACGTTGAGGTAATGGCCTCCATAAGAGACCCTCCCACCAACACCCTATGAAGGGAAACCACATGAAATTTCTCATTTTGTTTATTTGACCTTGCCCCATAATGCTCTCCAGCTTTGAGATATACTGGAAAGGGTCTGAAATAGTCACGAGTCCATCGGCGCATTTCTATTAATACATACATGACTTAGATGAGGCCCTTTTCTATATTTTAGTTTTAACTATAGAATAACAAGTATCTTTTTTATGTACTTCACTGCACTGTTGGGGAATCAAATAAGATGATGCTAACAAAAATCCTTAACAAATGATAAAAATACAATGAACTATTTACAGTTTTCCACTGAATAACCCAAATAGTGTGGATTTACATTGCTATTTTATAGATAGCCTCTATTAATTTTTTCCCTGAAAGGCGAAGCAACAGCTAAAAGGTGACACAGCTAATAACTAGTAGAGCTGGGGTTCCTTCCACCAAAGCCTCCATGACATTGAGACCCTGCTCTCTTAAACCCCAGGCTATTCTTCTCCAGAAAACGTAAGAGGTGAGGAGGGTCTTAGGGGCATTATCCAAGCACCCAGCCTTATCAAAATATGTCCCTCTCCAGCCTGTCAACATCACACAAGTGGGAATATCTAATACATTCTCTTGGTCATTCCTTTTTATAAACATTTCTTAATGCTTTTCAAAATAATTTATAAATTGTATTTTAAAAAGCAAAAAGTAGAGAAGCCTATAAAGTGAGAATGGGTGGGGAGATTCTGTAATTCTCCAATCATGCACCCCAACTGTCTTCCACTCTCCCCCTCAGCCTCCCATTCTGTACCTCCATGGTAACAACTACTGCCAACAACCTGTGTGTCGTGAATATTCTGAAAAAAAATTTTAACACAAATGGGATCATTTTATACCTCACAGGATGGAAGGTCAAGGGAACACTCTGGTACACATACTATTATGCAACTTGTTTTTTAATTTATTATATATATATATAATATCTATCTCATTTTTACAGCTGTAAGCAATTGTATAATGCATCATAATGAATGCATACTGTCACCTCTTTGATAAGCAGGCTATTTTTTGGTGTCTATGTGTTTGTTTTGTTTCTATTATTGTAGAAAGCATACAACTTTGGGAATTTTTTGTGAGTCTATGATTGAAATAAATTCATGAGTGTAGAGATGGTGAATCAAAGGAATCGAGCATTTTAGATTTTTATATTTATTGCCAAATGTACTTTGAAACATTTGTATATCAATTCATTCTCCCATGAACAACAGTGTACAAGGATCTCTGTTTGCATGTACCTTAGCCAGCTGAGGGGACTTGCAAGCTTTTTTCATCTTTGCCAATTCAATGAGGGTAAAATGCTAGTCTGTCCAGTTATTTTGTATTTCTCCCATTACCAGTGAGCACAAGTGTCTTCATTCTTTTTATATGATTTCCCTCTTAATGTCTTATGCCATTTTTCTTTGTTATGTTTGGTTTTATTCTTTTCTGTTTTTAGGAGATCTTTGGGTATTATAGAAAATGTGTCTTTTTGTTATGTGTTGTTGGTTTTTTCCAGGTGGTCTTTTGCCTTTCCTTATGGTATTTTTTCAAGTAGAATATTTTACCTTTTTTGTATAGGCAAAACTATTTATCCTTTTTCTTTATGGTTCTAAGTTTTATATCATGCTTAGAAGAGCAATATCTATTTCAAGATGGCTTTTTAAATTCATAAAAGTTTTATTCTAGTGTTTCTAGATCCATATTTTTTACACTTAAGCATTTGATCTTTTGGAATTTATTTTGGTGTAAGAAAGGAAGTAGGTAGCAAGATGTATCAGGTGGAACAGTTACTTTTACCAGGAAGCCATACTAAGTTCTAATAACAAAAAATGTACATAGTGAATATGAGTGTGTCACATACTGAATGTGCTGAGGCCTCTTGAACCTCTACCAGCTCCTCACTTTGCCCGCATGGTGACCTGGAAAAGTGTGCAGCTTGCTGGCTCAGGCCTCAGTTTATATGCTGACATGGGGCCTGGTAAATGCACTACCATCAGTCACCTGGCATCTCTTTATTATTTTCCTAATTCAGGAATTCTTCATTATTTTTATTCTTCCACCTCTTTGACAGAATAATGTTCTATCCAAAGGCCCTTTGGTCTATGGACCCCAGGTTCCCTGGGACTTACTTCCTTCCCCTTACATTCCAAATACACTTCTTGGAGGCAAACCCAAAACCCCTCTCCAATGGACAAACTCTCCCTACTGTTGCCACTGCCTCAATGTCTCCTTCTGCAGTCACTGACTCACACTTAGTGGTTTGAAGTTCAAATAAACCACTACCAAGTTTCCAAGAGGCAGGCTACATTAACTGAACTTAATAAAATAATATCACCTTCTCTAGTTCTCTTTTGTTTCATCCTTACTCTCATTCTTTCTGCCTATCTTATGCCAACATCTCTTGCCCTATTGCTTCCCACAAGGATAAATCTAACTATGTGTCATCCAATTTGCATCCGTTTATTGCAGGCCTGTTGCATAAATGCAAAAAAGAACATAGTGATGTATTTTTGTGGATGTGTAACTATCATGAATTTGGTTGTTTGGTCTTGAGTGCATCCTTCTCCATGCCACCATACAGGAAATCCCCCTTTCTGCCTTTAGAAAATGAGCTGTCATCACAGAGTCATCTATAATGAACCATTAAGTGAGAATACTTTGAGGGCAAAAGAAAAATGATAACAGTGGGTTTGTGTGATGAGAAGCCTTTGTGGAAGAACTATGAATTGAGTTGAGCCTCACACAAAGGGAAATCTCACCTCATTGACAACGGAAAATCTGAAAACTGATTCCATCTGGTTTGTCTGTGATGTGTGTAATCATGCTAGATCATTAGCCTGTGCCTTTGTTCAAAGCCAGCTCTAGAGTAGATCAATGATATCAGAACCACCCCCAAGGGCATCACCATACCAAGACTTCTATAACCCATGTGGAAGAACAGAGTTTAAAGGACATTTCACCTTTGACTTTGAAGGCCAAAAGAAAGTCAGTAAGCAACACTTTAGCTTCTTCATGACCAAAGAAAACAGAAGGCCTAGAAAAATTCTCTCTCTCCCTCTCTCTCTCTCTCTCTTCTCAACTCTATGCTCAAAGAGGAACTGAAAAGACTGTAAAAATAAATAAGTAAGTGGTAAAATGGTGAGTTCTCTTACAAAAGTAAATGACATCAATAAGAAATTCAGCCCTAGCTGGTGGTACAGTGGATAAGGTGCCAGCTTGTGAACCCAAAGGTCACTGGTCCAATTCCCAGCCAGGGCACATAACCAGGTTGCAAGCCAGGTCTCCAGCCAGGTCTGTAGCTGGAGGCCGGTGAAAAGCAACCTTATATTGATGTTTCTCTCCCTCTCTGCCTCTCTCTCTTCCCTCTCTTTAGAAATAATAAATAAAATCTTCAAAAAAAAAAACAAGAAAAGAAAAGAAAGAAAGAAATTCCATTCTTCTCCTAGATGGACCACTTGGGCTGTAAACATATACACATGAATTTTAACCCCCAAGTAACCAAATTTTCACGGAACGGCAATATTAAAAAAAGGTTAGGCATAAAAACACATGTTTTATTATAAAGACAAGTCAAGTAAAGGTAGAGTTATCATCAACCATAGTAGTTTTCTTCACTGAATCTGGCTCAAAGTCATAAAAGCTTCAAGTCATGAGCCTGAGAAAATTTATGCTAGGCCTCTTTTTGTCTGATGTAAGAGTAGTCGTTTCCATACACACAACACAAGGCCAAGAAGAGACTATAGAGGTCATCTAGCCTAACCCTCTCTAACAGATGAGAAAGTAGAGGATCAGAAATGTTAAGTGAAGTATTTTGAAGGTTGCAGTGAGTCAGCACAGAGCTGGGACAAAACTACGGATCTACTAACTTTGATATCCTTCTAATGATCCCCCACCACCCACCAGAAACAGATTTATGAAGTTACATTGTCTGTTATACAATGACCTACTGGACTGGCTATCTTCCCTTTCTTCTCGTATCTTCCATCCAGCCTCCCTCACTCTGCTCTCTGGCCCAGGAGGCTGGCTTGCTTGTATGGATACCTCCACCACTCCCGTCCGGCTTTCAGTTGAGTGAGTTAAACGGAGCCCCACAGCAATGAAGGGTTAGCAGAGAGAGAGGTTAGAGTACTTATTCTCAGTTCCTTTTGCCTTTTTCTCCCCAAGAAACTTTTTCCCCAGGAGGCTACCATTTTAAATCATGCCTGTCCTTTTAAATCAGGTTTTCACTTTAACTTACATATCTGGTCCTTTATTAAATATATCAGATCCTTTAAGACCGAATACTTTGGTATCTCTTCTCTGTTGTCATGCTCTGATCCACCTGGTTACCTTTATAGGCTCTCCAGGTTGCGGATGGATGCCATCCTTCTGGTGGTCACTCCAACTCACCCTCAGGCCCCTTCACTGGTGTCCCTCCTGGAATCCCCACAGTTTGCCTCCATCTGTCTTTGCTTGCCACAAAACCCCCTGTGTGAGAGGGAGGGAGGGGACCACAGCACTGGCATTTGTTGACTTGTCTCTTTTTACCCACAGCTATTTTAGTTTCAGCAGTCTTTGACTTTAATGTTTTCATAGAATTTTTGTAGATATAAAGTTATTTCATATCATTTGGGAAGGAGATTGGAGGAAGTTGCTTACTACAGCTACCCCAAGTCCCTGTTTTTAAATCCTTTATTCAAGCATAACCTACATGCCAGAAGTATACATAGGTACACTGCTCAATAAATTTTCATAAACTAAACATGTCTGTGTGTCCAACCACAAGGTCCAAGAAGATAGCTTACCAACACTGCAGAACCCTGATGGACTCCTTCCAGTCTGCACCCCAAAGGTAACCAGAGCACAGACTACTTTTCCTTGTTTGTGCACATGTTAGAAAGGAAATCACATTGTACATACTCTTATGTGTCTCATCTCTATCACCATGTTTAAGATTCATTCATGTTGTGCAACTTGTTCATTTTTACTGCTGAGTACTATCCCATTTGTCAATGTGCCCTAATTTATTTACCTACTCTGTGTTTTGGGGATAGTTTCAAGTTTTGGACTAATTGGAATAGTACCATTGTGAACATTCTTGTACATGTCCTTTGGTGGACATATATAAAACTTTCTTTAGTGTATACCTAGGAGAATTGCTTGTTCATCAACCAGCAGTATATAAAGATTCCTATTGCTACATATCCTTGTCAAAATATGGTATTATCTACCTTTATTTGAACAATTCGGGTAGTATGTCTTGATCTCTTTGATTCATCCCTGGCCATTTGGCTCTCCTCTCTTGGAAAAATCTCTTTTAGTCATTTTTCTTTTGCTAATACTTCATTTTAGAGGAAAGAACTTTTTCCCGGTGACTTTACATTGTTCACAAAATGAATTAGTCAGAGTATAGTGAAACCCAGAACAATAGCACTGGATTCTCCAGGGTTTTTTTTCCTAAGCCACCAGAATAAGGAGTTTGGAGTTAATCATTTTAGTATTTGGTAGTCACTTAAGGTTTGTGAACTGGGTAATGAACTAAATAGACTAAGACATGGCAGGTGGGATGGATTATAGAAAAGCAAGCCTGTGACTGAATAAATCACGAAGAAGACAAATAGTACAAAAGTGATAAATAAGGAGAGACAAATAAGACAGAAAAATAAGAAAAAATCAGAGAGAAATTGGAAAGAAAAAAATGTATAGGAATGAAAGATTTCTCTAATCTAAAGATGAGAAGAATAGTGATAAGCTAGACAGAATTAGGTAATCACAAGAATGGGCCATTTGTGGGGGTGGGAGGAACCAGGAGTTTGGCATTAAATCCAGTGGCTTAATATGACATGTCAGCAGGACATCCAGGAAAATGTATCTGAAAAGCCATTGTAAAAACAAGAATTTTATTTAAAGAGATATAAGGCTAAAGATGGAGATTTTTGAACCATCTGCACAAAAGTAACATGGGAGTGGAGATAATGCAAAAAAAAAAAAAAAAAACACAGAATCAAGATGAGAAATACCACTCTTATTTAAAGGATGGGAGGAAAAAAGAATTCAAGGAAGAAGTCAGAGAAGAGGGGCTGCTGCATAGTTAGGATAACAGAGGAGAATTTGAACAGTATTATAGTATGAGGCTCAAAGAAATAAAGTTTAAAGCAGGAGATGGTCAACACAAAACAGAGAAGCAAAACAGTGTTAAACCTGGAGAAAGAGAGAGAGAGGAAAAAAAAAAAGCCTGTTGTTTATAGCATATGTGTACAGCATATGTGGAGAAAATGGTTTTAGTGCAGAGCTAGAGATGAAAGTTATATTATAAGACATCTAGAAATGAGTTGATAGTCCATACAGCTAAAAATGCATTAATAGACTATTTTATTATTGACTCTAACTGTGAACAGCAAAAACAATTTAGGTCCGATATAAGAATAGGCAGAATAAAGTGAAAATTTTTTCAAAATGAGGGATATCTATGCTTATATCAGGCAGACAGACTCCAAAAAAGAGAGATTCATTGATAATATTGGAAAGCAAAGGGATAATGTAGTTATGAAGCTCAAAAAGGAAGGAAGGTTTGGAATACTTATGAGGAAATTAGTAGTAAGAAATTTAGGATCTGTTTCTGAAAAGGAAAAAGTCCTGATTTTTTTTTCTTCTACAGTACAATATGAAGATGTTGGATAAAACAACTAACACAGAAAATACAAAGAAGCAGCCAAAATAGGAAGACAAGGAAACAAACTTCAAATGATAGAACAAGAGAATTCTCCAGAAGAAGAACTAGATGAAATGAAGGCAAGCAATTTATCAGATAGAGCGTTTAGAGTAATGATTATAAGGATACTTAACAGCATGAAAAAAGACATAGAAACCATTTTTTTAAAGTACCGGTCAGAAATAAAGAATGCAATATCTGAAATAAATAGTACACTGGAAGAAATAAATAGTAGGTTAGATGAAGCAGAGAATTAAATCAGTAATTTGGAAGACAAGGTATATAAAAACACCCAGGCAGAGCAGCAAAAAGAAGAAAAATTAATGAAGAGAGTTTAAGAAACACTTTGGACAACGTAAAGTGTAACAATAATCGAGTCATGAGAATATCAGAAAGAGTAGAGAGTAAGGGATTGAGAACCTATTTGAAGAAATAATTACCAAAAACTTCCCTAGTTTGGTTCAGGAAAAGGACACACAAACACAGGAAGCTTAGAGAGTCCCAAATAAGTTGGAGCCAAAGAGGCCTACACCAACCAAGACACATCTCCTTGACTTAAAGACAAGGAGAATCCTAAAAGCCACAGGAGACAAGCAGGTAGTTACATACAAAGGGAGCACCAATTAGACTCATCTGATTACTCAACAACTAGTTAACAAAACCAGAACAATGGAGCCCTAAATGGACACACTAAAAGAGCTACGTATGGATTAAAAGATTCAGAAAGAGCTTTTTGGATGGATTAAAAGATTCAGGAAGAGCTTTTTGGAAAAGAAGTGCTCAAGTAAGAATAGGAGATAAAGGAGATGGCATTCCTAGTGGAGAGAACAACAGAGACTGGGGGTGAGGGGAGCATGTTTTTCAAAAAGAAAATAGATCCAAATGGAGAGGAGTGTTGTGCGAGTGGGCTGTAAGCTTGAATTGGTAAAGTGGGGTTATATTAAAGAAGCACTTTGAAGGCAGCAGCAGATGTTGAATTTAAAGAACATATAAGGGCAATATGGTACTAACTCTGGTACACAACAAAAGAGTGCTTATTGCTTGTTGCCTGGCAATATATTCTGAATATTCAAGGGACTATTTTTTTTATTGTATTGGATAACTGGTGGAAAAAATTTAGGTGATACTTCAAAAGATTTAAAATCACATATGTAATAGTAGACATATATGAATATTTTATACTGCTCTTACAATTGGGTTGGGAAAAGAAAAAAAAGCTTAGGAAGGATACACAATGACCTACTTGATCTCATTCAGGTCAGATTTACTTTTTAAAAACAAGATGTATAAAATATCATAAGCATTCTTTAATGGTAAGAATGCTTACTTCTTTCAAAAGAAAATAAAATTCTCAAATGCCAGAAACAAAAAATAAAATTCTTGTTTATTGCAAGAATGTAAAGAAAATAAAATTCTCAAAGACCAGAAACAAGAAGCCATTCAAAACCAGAGGTAAGCCTTCTAATTGCTAACACTCTGCAAGGTACAGAGGAATGGGGATAGGGACTTTGTTGTTTTTATACACTAGGATTTTTTTTTTTTTTACACTAGGGGTTTTTATTATTTATTTGTTTATTTATTTCTGGTTTTATTCTAATTCTGCGAATTAGAATTCAGTCCTCTGCTTCAAACTAGAATCTTTTAAAATTCCACCCTTATTGCCCTGACTGGTAGCACTGTGGATAAGGCGCCAGCCTGCGAACCCAAGGATCACTGGTTTGATTCCCAGCCAGGGCACATAACCAGGTTGCATGCTGGGTATCCGGCTGGGTCCATGGCTGAAGGCAGGTGGAGGGCAGCCATACATTGATATTTCTCTCCCTCTCTGCCTCTCTCCCTTCCTCTCTCTCTGGAAATAATAAATAAAATTTAAAAAATAAATAAATAAAAAGATCTACCCTCAGAAAAGGTAGATTTGTGAAGAAACAAACCAGCCAGAAGCACAGAGACACATTAACAAATAAACAAACAAACAAACAAACTTGTCTGTTTTAGAACCTAACCTTGAGTAGAAAAAAATATCCTTTACTAGGAATCTGGGTCTGGGCCACACACAGATTTTTAATTTGAGTTTATAATAGCCACATGATGTGCCAATCCTCAACCTCAGTCTATGAAATCAACATAAGAATTTGTCCCAGGTTGTTAACACCCTGGAATGCTAATGTAAAACATCTCTGAAAGCCTATGCCCCCAATCCCAACCACATAGGACTACCAGTAAAGATGAACTTGAAGCTCAGTAATTATAAATACATGAGCAATATTTTATAAATGTCCTAGGAATCTATCCACCATGGGCACAATAAACTTTAGGATTAGATCTGCAATAAACTCAGGTAATTAAATAATCTGAATAAGATTAGAAAATTAAGTTCTATTTAAAATGATTAAGAACATAAAAGAAGATATGAAAAAGCTTAAAAGCAGGACACTTGAAAAATTAAAATTAGGAAAGAAAAAGTTCAAAAAGAAGACACTCAAAATAAGAAAGTAAAACTTCTAGAAATAAAAAATACCAATTGCCAAGCTTGGATGGGCCTGGAGAACATTATGGTAAGTGAAATAACTCAGACAGAGAAAAACAAACACCATATGATTTCATTCATATGTGGACTCTAATGAACAAACTGAACTAACAAGCCAAATAGACTCATAAATAGAGAGCAGACTGACAGCTCTGGGCAGGGGCATATTGATTAGGGGGTGGAGGGGTAGCACAGGAAAGAAAAAGGACTCATGGACTTGGACAACAGTATAGTGATTGCAGGGGGCTTGGGGTGGGTGGAGGTGAAAGAGGATATAAGGGGGATAAATGGTCATGGAAAAATGCAAGAAAGACTTATAAATAGCCCTGGCTGGTGTGGCTCAGTGGATTGGCTCCAGCCTGCGAACCCAAGGGCCGCAGGTTTGATTCCCAACCAGGGCATATCACCAGGTTGCAAGCCAGGTCTTTAGCCAGGTCCCCAGCTGGAAGCAGATGAAAGGCAATACATGAATGTTTCTCTCCCTTTCTTCCTCCTTGCCCTTCTCTCTGGAAATAATGAATAAAATCTTTAAAAACAAAACAAAAAACCCTCAAATGTGTGTGTGTGTGTGTGTGTGTGTGTGTGTGTACACATAGCCAGTGAAATTACGAAATTCAACATATGCATTAAATAGCTAAGCCAACACGGGAAAAGAGAGAATTGGTGTGTGCCAAGATAGCCTGAGGAAATTGCTCAGCACAAATCTCAAAGAGACAAAAGAGATGAAAATATTAGGCAGAAGCTGTGAGAAGATAAAATAAAAAGGACTAACATAGGTCTAAAAGGAGTTCTAGAAGATGATTAAGCCAAAGGAAAGTGGGATTGGTTTTATTGTGCAAAGACTTAAGTCCAGAAAGCTTGAATTTTAAGTTGTTCGAATTGGAACAACTGGTGTACTAATTCTTCTCTCCTGATTACTCTAATTCACGTTCTTCTCTCCCTTCTCTGAAGGTCTTTGGTAATTACAGTTCATACATCACCATGTACCATCTGATTACAGACTGTCTTAACAGATAGCCATGATGATTTCACACACATCAGTTTTATCTCCCTAACTATAGGATTCCAAAAGAAGGGGTCATGTTTTCTCTTTCTCTTCTGTTTCCTGCAGTGCCCTGGTATACCTTACTCTATATTTGAATTTAATGAGTGCAGTGATAAAATTTTAAAATAAATTAATTAATTAAATTAAAGGTAAAAACCTATATTGAATTTTTGAATACATAATTCTTTATTCATTTATCTTTTTTATTGACAACACACATCCAACTTAAGAATACACACATTTCAACCAAGCCTAGCTAAGCAAGAGTACAGCTTAAACTTCATCTTTAGCTAAAAATTCCTTTAAGTATTCATTCTTTTCAGTATGCACCCAGCAAGTGTGCCTGCTGAGCGTATTTGGTAAATCAAACTATAAATAGCTATAATAAATGTCATATGTAAATTGATCTATTTTCAAGGTTTCTGAGTACAACAGAAGATCTGAATAATTTTTTGAAAGGCTGACAAATACTTGTTCTGCCTTTGCATTTGGATACCTCCCAAACAACTGAGTGAAATTTTTTGTTAAAGTTTGATCTACAATTCTCTGTGAGATAAAAATGAACAATAAAAAATTCACAGCTTAAACAGATAATTAAGGAAGAAGTTCAACAGCAATGAAAAGTAATGACTTGCCCTGGCTGGTGATACAGTGGATAAGGCGCTGACCTGCCAACCCAAAGGTCACTGGTTTGATTCCCCAGCCAGGGCACATACCCAGGTTGCAAACCAGGTCTCCAGTCAGGTCCATAGCTGGAAGCAGGTGAAAGGCAACCATACAATGTTTGGTTTCTTTCTCTTCCTCTCTGCCTCTCTCCCTTCCCCTCTCTCTAAAAATAATAAATAAAATATTTTTTTAGATTTTTAAAAATAAAAATTAAATTAGTGACTTGAACTAAATATGTAGTCCCTACATTTGCATAGCTTTATTCCAATGGCACAATAAAGAGACACGAAATTAAGGTAAAAGAAAAGCCAGTGGGAAAAGCCAGTGGGCCCACAGTTGAAAACAGCACTTCACTGCTGTCTGTTTCAGCATAAAAGGTATTGTTAGGTCACAAGTCCAGGGAATCCCAAAGCACTAATCTCCACATCCTTTGTAATGTCGAAATGACCTAATGAAAGTGAGTCCAATCTTGAAAAGGTTTCTGTACCACTTAAGTAACTGAACCCCTTCATGGAACTGCTTTATTTCCTATATTATGTAAAGATTCATTACTGAACAGGAATACTGTACTGACCTGGAAAGAAAAGGAGCTTTAAGAAATTAATAGATCAGGAGAGGCAGGTGAGAAAACTCAGAGAGAAAAACACAAAGAGAGCTTCTGTCAGTGTCAATCTTCCACCAAAATTCCATACACACATGCATGCTCCTGTGCACAGACACCCAATTCGAGCCCAAAGGAAGACGACTTCAGAATCCAAGGCAAAAAGTAGCAAAGCAGCAGCTGTCTCAGTTGACTGGGAGATACGTTTAGCTTGCTCTTCTCGGTCAACAAAAACAACTAGAGACATGAGGTTAACTCCCAAGCGTTCTTTGCTAATCTTAGTGGTTAATCCTCTCTACCTAAGGGCAACCATGCTTGAGGGTGGAGCAGTTGAATTGGGTAAAAGTGTTGACCTACCATGTTAAATTGAACCCACAAATTGTCTTGGTCAGAATATAAAATAAAATCCTAAATCCTAAATCAAGCTATACATAATATCCCACTAACCTGAGGTCAACCTGTCCAAGACCCTCAATTATTCATGTACTCAGCCTGTGAGCCAGTCCAAACTCAGTATCAGGGGAGGCAAATGTGCAGATCAAGCAGTACACGTGAAATCAGTTTGATTTTTACTCTACATTTATCCAGAACAGGTTGCTGGCCTTACAACCTTCCACTGAGTAAGGATTTTTAGCCATGAAACTTTCCAACTGAAGTCCGTCTAACTCCTGATGAGCAACGAAAGGCCTCCTCACTAGGCCTCTCTTTCGGGATCTCTGGGACTTAAATCCATCAAAGAGTGCAGCCTTCTCTCTCTGCTCACCATTTTATCTGTAAATACCCAGGCTCCTGACCCAAGAGAGGAAGTCTAATTAGTAAGGAGCTGAATGACCTTGAACAAGTCAGTGTGGGGACTGGGACCTACAGGCACAATAAGGAGAAGAGCCTCAGTCCCACGTGTACCTTCACAGGAAACTGACAATTAAGTCCTCTGAGTCCTTGGGGTAAAGAGGCCTATGTGCTAATTCGCTTTTGGAAGCATCTCCTTTGAAAACAAAATTCCAGAAATGTCACCACAGAAGCCAGCAGAAATTGTAAGATGTCTCCCAATTCTGCCAACTCTTAGAGACACTGCAGGAACTTGTTTAGAGCTACCCTAGAGGCATTTAAAGGGACAGGAGCAGAGTTCCTTGTCCCATGAAACTTAAAAATACCCAACATATGCAAAATGTCTATTGAACTTAACAGTTTCCTGTGAAGCGAAGATCCTCAAAGATACTTGAGAAGACTTCCGGTCAAGATGGCAGTATGGGCAGACATGGCTCACCTCTTCACACAACCACAACAAAATTACAACTAAAATATAGAACACCCATCACTCAGAACCGTCAGAAATCAAGTTGAATGGAAGCCTGACAACTACAGAATTATAGAAACCACACCATCCAGACTAGTAGGAGGGGCACAAACTAGATGGCCCCTCACCCACGTGTGGTGGATAAAAATATGAGAGGGATGTTTTGGGAGCAAGGAGTCCCAGCCCCACATGATGACCCCAGCCTAGGGCTCCAGTGCCAGGAAGATAAGTCCCCACAACCTCTGGCTACAAAAACTAGTGAGAATTGAATCGGTGGAAGAAACTACTGGAGCCCCGAGCAGTTCCTCTTAAAGAACCCACACATGGACTCACCTACTCAGACTCTCTGAGGGAGGGAGTGAGGGGTGGAGGAATAAAGGGGGAAAATCAGGACAACTGTAATAGCATAACCAATCAAATATAATTTTAAATAAATAAAAATTAGCACTCAAAAAAAGTACTCGAGGAAAGCTTTATCTTTTACACTTAATCATTCCTGGATCAAATCTGATTTTTCTATATTCTTCCAACTATAAATTGTATAGTAATAATTTATAATTACCCATCACTTCTCTATAGGAAAACATAGATGAGTAGACTTCAGAGTTCTAGCTCTGTTTTACATCAAGGAATCGTCTGAGATAACACTTCTCCAGTGGTTTGCACGTCTGTTAAAAGGGCCTCTGTGAGAAGAGTTTCCTGGTAACAGGCAATGAAGAAACTCTAGGTTAAAATAAGTAAACCAGTCCACTTTCTGTAGAAATTACACCTTCCTGGATTTATATGGTGACACAGGTCATTCCCAATTTCAGTCTCCCTCACAAGAAGACCAGCCAGCAGCCAGCCATAGACAAGACAGCACTGCAGGAACCCCAGAACCTAGGGTAAGGTGCAGCTGTTCCTGGAGCACAGACACCAAGAAGGACCTTGTTGGTTGGCCCTTCACCAGAAACCAACCCTGCCAGCCTCTAGGATTTGGACTTCCAGCCTCCAGAACTATAAGAAAACAAATGTCCATTGTTGAAGCTCCCCATTCTGTGCTACTTTGTTATGGCAACCCAAGCACAGTAATACAGGTAGGTTGAAAACAACAAGGCATGTTCATTGTTATTAGTCTCCTACATCTAAGGAAAAAGGCTGGCATTTTGCTTCTGAGGTACTTCCAATTCTACTGAAGTTCCAATATGCAGGGACTGAGACCAACTCAGGTCATGCTGGGAGACTGGGTAAAAATGGAAGAACTGGGAAATAAAAGCAGGTGAAAGTGTCTTCCACCAGTGATTAGAAAGGGAGTTAACTTCCTGACTGTCTGAAAGGTATGGAGACAGAACCTCTTTGTCAGCAAGTTTACATGGCGGTCCAAATTTGAGGTTTAAGTATTTGTCTGCATTTCTTTTAGTCTATTACACATTGGGGTCCCTCAGTGGATTAAAGTTCAGTTACTTTGGCTAATTCCAGTAACTGTCTCTCTCTTAGCTAGAAAGGTCAGGGAGAAGGAGGAGAGGCATGCGGTGTGCTGACCTCATGTCCTCCTCCATAAAACCATCCTTCTGCCCTTTGATCAAATTTGTTTGAAAAACACCTGCATTCAGCTAATCTTGAGCTGCTCTGCCATAGCTATTCTTCTTAAAAAGACCCTCTTGGAGATCCCATTCATCAAGAGAATAGCCAACAAGACAGAAGGAGGTGAGCTTTCCCCAGTGGTCAGGCTGACGTCAACCTGGAGATAAGACCAGTACTCAGAGAGCATTTGTTGAGTGCATATCATGGGTCAGGCACTGGGCTAAGAATTTTATACACATCAATCTATATTATCTTAGAGGAAATTCTCCTTGTCCCTGATATCGAAATCTCCTTTCCTATTTTTGGAAGTAGAATGTGTCATCTCCGTTTCCAGGTGGGTGATTTTCAGATGGACCTAAAGTGAGAGAGAGTTAGGTGTGGCATGCAGGCTGGACAGTATGCTGCATGCTTTGTCCCTTCCTAAACTAACAGTGTCATACTGATGGCACAAGTGGCACGAAGGAGAGGAGGGTGGAAGAAGAAATGTTGAACAGAAGGGAATAGTGGTATTTATAGGGGTGCGGATGAAATGTAATGTAGGCTGAACATAAGTCTCCCACATAGTGTATCCCAATAAATCTATCCAATCAATGTTATATGTGCATGTGAAGAAATCTTTTATTTTATTTTAAAATATATTTTATTGTTTTTGCTATTACAGTTGTCCCAATTTTCCCTCCCTTGCCCAGCCCCCCCACACACCTCTCTTAGTTCATGTCCATGTGTCATGCAAATAAGTTCTTTGGTGTCTCCATTTTCTCTATTATTCTTAATATCCCCCTGTAACCACCAATGTGTACTTCTTTTCTTTTTTTTACATCCAGACAATTCACCATTTAACTACTGCTGAAGAAGTATTTTAACATTTCGAAGTGAAAAGCTTTTCCAAGACAGTATCTCCCTACTTGCTATAAAGTCAGAGCTACTATATCCCAAATTTTCAGTACTGTTGCCCAGAAATCATTTTTACTGAAGGAATTTTTAACTTTTTTAATCCTGTTAAGCCTATTTCAGACACATACATTCCTGCCATTGAAGCTGATATTATCATTTGGAGTCAAGAAATGTTTATGATGGTCACCTAGGCCTGGCAGTAAGACCATATGCTCTGTGCTGAGATTGAATTGTCCAAGTTCTGTCTTCCTCACAGGCCCCCTGGAACGACTCACAGGTCCTGAGCACTACAGTTCCCGACTGTTGACTGGAAGTGGGGCTGTCTTAGAGGAGACCCTCAGAAGGCGCTCACCGTGCTTCACAGATGGATGGACAGAATGGAGTGTCCCATGGGACGAATGCTTTGAGGTCCTGCCACTTACACAGGCTTCACGGGTGTAGGTTCTGGGTCGACATTCACACAGGTGCGTGAGCTTCTTGAGGCACCTGGCTAAGTTCATCCAGAACAGCCAGATGTTTGTTTCACACACCCAGACTGTGAAGCACAAGATTTGCTATTTGTAGAAAACTATTTCCCCAGGGGCCCAATGCCTTCCAGTAGAGTGCAGAGGGTGTCCTGCTGCCAGCAGGTTAGCATCCTTCCCCTCCGTGCTGGGAAAGCCCTTAGGAAGCAGCTGGCTCCAGGCTGAGGGAGAAAAGGGGTGGGACACTGGATGAGGTTAAAGCCCTTTGGGGAAGTGGCTGGGTGGTGATGGCCACAGGAGCATTCACTCTAATAACTAACAAACCAACCAAGAAAGAAACAGTAAAATGCCATTTGGACACATTATGATGCAGCCATACAAAATCATTGAAAGCCAATGTTCAAAAGAATGAGTTTGCAAAGTCTGCAGGTGAGGATGCAGAAATATCTCCAAAATACACAATTACGCATAAAATAAACGGAAGAGCACAGGCCAAGTGCAGAAAAGTGAATATCGATCCCATGGGTATTTGTGTAATGGATGGACATTTGCAATGGCTACTGTTTTAACAGTGACATGATCTTTGTTCTGTGACCTTTCCTCTGGTTAGGCAGCAGTTAGAACAGTCTATGCACACCACCTCTGAGAAGCCCTACACGGGGAACAAAGATGTCGATTCCTAGCTTGGCATTTTAAAATAGCCTTTTGATACTCCTGGTCGAAATAAAGACTTTGAGGGGTTTAAAGGACAAGGCTTGTGAGTTTTAAGAAGCTAGGCTTCTGAGAAGCACATCATTTTACACCACAAGCCATAGTTTTGGAAGGAAGTATGCTCACCCCCATCCATTTTCACTCACTGACTAAACAAAGATTCCTTGGACTAGTTGAGGACAGTGAGTCAAACACGGTCAGGTCCTTAAGAAAGGGCCCTGTGCCCTGCCACTGCCCTTCCCCGACATGTGCCACCCGGGGAGGGTATGACAGAAATCCCAAAGACATGGAGGCAGAGAGCAGAGACAGCAGAACGGGGTGGCCCAGAGACATAGCCCCGTGGAACACTCACTAAAGAATGGGAAGAATCGGATACTTCCTAAAGCACCCCAAGGGACCCAGAAGTAAGTGAGAGATCAGACTTCAGAGGCCTTGAAGCCAGAATGAGAAAGGCTGGCGTAGCTCTCTGCAACAGACCGGTGACTAGACGCAGAACAGGAACAAGAACTTCAAGATACCAGAGCGGCAGGTAGCAGTGAGGACGGTTCACCCACCCACCCTACGTCTTGACTCTCTACCACCCTCTACCGACCAAACCCTCTAAGCCCAGTCACAACTCCAGGGAAAGGAGGAGGTAAACCCTGAAATGTCTATGCTCAAGTTCATACCTCCTGATGGCAACTTATATAAAGAATTAACTTCTGTTATAAAAAAAAATACTATATGTCTTGCCACATGGTAAGGCCTGAAATTTGCTATTGCTTATACTCATCTACATGCAGGTTGTATGTATTAAAAATTTCTGATATGGTAACAGTAGTCACCCCTATAGAATGGAACTGGAAAGGAGAAGATGAAGATTTGTATTTTTCATTTCCTCCCTCTATACAGGTAGTTTCCACCATGTGCAATAGCCTAAATGCCCCTTTTACTCAGTGGAAGTAGTAGCATGGGGAGTACATGCCTGGAATTTGAAAACAGTAACTCTTTCAGAGCACGCAACATTGTTGTGTCATCACCTAAGTGAAAGTGTGTCCTCAGACTTGTCCACCAGCAACCATAGAGTATGCCCTTCAGATCCTCTGAAGTCACAATGGGCGTTTCTCTGACTCAGCCGGTTTCTCTTGACCTCCACTCATTTACTTGACCACCAACCATTCCCAGGTTGCAATTATTTTTAATAACATCATTCATAAGGTAAGAGGATATCCACCAGTTCCAAACTGCTTACTAAAATTTACCCCTGCTTCTTCAATGATGTGCTAGAATAAATTCTAGACACTGTGAAAATTTTTAACATCCTTCTTGATGTTCTTGCTTGGTTTATTGAGGACCAGCACCATCACTCACACAACTTGGACCACTGTTATGAATCAAGACAATTCCCCAGAATACAAAATATTTGGCACAAAGAGAAACCACCATAAACCACACACATTGCAAAATGCACTTAACTCAGGAGACCATAGTAGAAGAGTCATTGGCTGAAAATATTTGCAGCATGGTGCATTAATAGTCATTGGCCTAAAATATGAAAGCCAATGTAGCTAAAGAATAGAGTTTAAAAGAGCTCGCACTGTCTGAGAATACTGTGGAAGAGTGATACTCTGTCCTATGTTTGGATCAAAATTCACAAGAGGCGCTCATTATTTCCAACAGGCCTAAAGGGAGAAAACTAGATTAGAATTGGTTGCGTTCTGACTAACAAGAGAATACACACAGTATATCTAGTGGAAAGTCAATTAACATAAAACTGGTAAATTCATTTACGAGAGTGGTGAGTTAATTAACATCAGACTGGGGAGTTCATGTATAGCTTATGTAAGCAAATTCAATTTTCTATAAAACAATTTATGGCTTAGTAGACAACTATCATTCCCTGCAATAAACACATTTTTCAACATTTAACAGCTCTAGTTAAAATGTTACTTTTCCAAGAAGTAAAATAAAAATTATATAGTAGTTAAAAAACAGAGTGACTTAGAAAGCTTCGTGCTCCTTCTCCTGGCATTTCAGTGGGCATGAGGGAAGAAATTACAATCATAAGAAAGAAAGCATATATAGATTTAAACTTGAACAGGAACTTTGTCCCACTAGGTTAAGAGAGTAGTTGTCCCCTCCTGTCCGTGGTTTTGCTTTCCATACCTTCAGTTACTTGCAGTCAACGGTGATCTGAAAATATTCAATGGACTATTCTAGAAATAAACAATTCATAAGTTTTTAATTCCATGCTGGTCTGAGTAATGTGATAAAAACCTCACACCACCCCTCTCCATCCCACTCCATCCCACCCAAGATGTGACTCATCCCCTTGTCCAGCATCCATGCCCTGTCCCTGAGTCACTTAGTAGCTGTCTTTGTTAACAGTTGACTGTCACAGTATAGCAGTGCTTATATTCAGTCACCTTTATTTTACTTAATAAATGCCCCAAAGCCCAAGAGTAGTGATAGTGGTAATTCAGATATGCCAATGAGAAGCTGCAAAGGGCTTTCTTGAAGTGAAAGGTGGGCACAGTACAATAAAATATTTTGAGAGTCTGCCCAGGTTGGTGACACAGTGGACAAGGTGCCAGCCTTCGAACCCAAAGGTCGCTGGTCCAATTCCCAGCCAGGGCACATAACTAGGTTGCAAGTCAGGTCTCCAGCCAGGTCCGTAGCTGGAGGCAGGTGAAAGGCTACTATACATTGATGTCCATCTCCTCCTCTGTCTCTCTCCTTTCCCCTCTCTCTAAAAATAATAAATAAAATCTTTAAAAATATATTTTGAGAGTGAGAACACATTCATATATCTTTTATTATAGTATATTGTAATAATTGTTCTATGTTATTAGTTATTGTTGTTAATCTCTTATGGTGCTTAATTTATAAATTAAAGTTTCTCATGGGTTGTAGATTAGGGGAAAACATAGCATGTACAGGGTTCTGTACTATCCATAGTTTCAGACATCCACTTGGGGGCTGTAGAGCATATACCCCATGAATAAGGGGAAACTACTACATGTAACAGGAGTCCTTGTTCACTGTACTCTGAAGTTAACAAAATGTAAGATGCTCTAAACTTCTCCAGTTTACCTCACTGAGACATTCAATAGAGCAACCTGAACTTAAACTTTCAAAGTACTTCTCAACAACAGAAATCCTATCAAGGCCTCCCATCAATTATAATTGACACCCATAATTTTCTAATATTATGTAAGGTTGAGCCAAAGTTATAGGCATTTTTTTTTCTTTTGAAGCTTATAATGTTGCTTCTATCATTCAATAATGCTCAGAGAATGAAGTTTTTATATAAAAAATATGTTATATTCTGTTTCCTATAATTGCTTATTTTACATACACAAACATCTATTTTAGAATAATGTTCCAGAGACAAATAGCACTATAACAAGTTAATAATGCAGAGAGCAGCATTAAACTGTTATCTATAGTACTTTTCTAATAATTAAAAAAAGGGCAACCAGTAATTACAAGGATAACTTTTTCTAAAAGCTAATGCTATCATTAACATCATTACAGACTCACTGAATGTGATTTCAATAACATTCATGGTTAGAATCTCTCTAACTGCTGTTCACATTTGGTTGCTCACCTTAGCTTTTCTTCTTTGCTTCCTGTGGTTGACTAATGTCCTAGAACAGGAAAACAGACACCTTTCAGGTGGGACATGGGAAGTCTTCTCTTACCTACTTCCTCCAAAGAAGTGGGGTCCAGGGGGTAAGTTGAGAGGCAGAAGGAGCTGAGAATACAGTGGCCCCCATGGGCCTACCCATCCAGGGATCTCAGTTACCCAACACACTCCAAAGAAAGTGTTCCAGGGACCTGAGAATGTCGGACCCAGGACAAAACCAGTGTGGGCTGTGAAACCAAGGAATGGAAACAGCTTATACACATTGGCATTGCCCTCAGTGTCCAGAACAGGGATGCTGCCCTAGGCTGAACTTGTGTTTAGTAAATTGATCGGAAAGTCTAAGATTGGACCAGTAGGAAAACAAAACCACAACACTGCCCAATACTGCCTCCTGCTTTCTCCAAAAGCCACCTGCAGAGGAGACCTGAGACCACTGATTTGTATTCCTGCTCAATTTCTAACAAGGACCTTTTTGTGTGGCAGATTTCAATAAATATTTGTTGAACTAAAAGCACTGTCCTGATAATTAAGGTGAATCCAGGATTGTTGATGACTCAGGAGTCAAAGGCAAGTGTAGAAAGTTGGTCTAAGGGGATTTTCCTGGATCATTCTGCAAGATTCAGCTCATTGCTACTTCCTTCCATCTGACTAAATACCCCATTACATAGACTCAAACATGCTCTTCTTTGTACCTCAATGATTCCAGTGCATGCTTCTATTATAGTGCCTGTGACTTTATTTATTTTTTTTTTAATTTTATTATTGTTGTATTACATCCATCCCCTTTTTGCTCCCCTCTGTCCCCCCACCCACCCACCCATTCCCCCCAAATGTGACTTTATTTTTAAACTTGCTTACAAGAATCCCACCTCCTTGCCATTCATTTATGAGATTCATGAGGACAGGCATCATCTGCTTCATGTATGCATCTCTAACACTTAGAACAATGACGAGGGGCTCAGGCTGTGGAATCAGATAGGCTAATGTTCTAGCTCTTCCACTTATAAGCTGTGTGACCTTGGAGCACTTCCCTTGTTTAACCTCTTTCAGCTGACTTGGTGGGTGGGAGGATTATTGCAACTCATTATTAAGATAATCATAATTACTATTGTTAATGCAAGTAGAGCGTTTAATTCGACATTTGGCTCAATCAATCAGTAAAATAGATGGCTGAGAGTTCATAAAGGCTCATTTTCACCCTCTTCTTGACTTTTACTGCCTTTTCCACTAATTCTAAATCTCTCTTTTCCTGCTTTCAGATTCCCAGTGCAAATTAAATAGATCCTTGATTATAGAATTTCTCTGGCTTCTCATGCTCATGGAACACCTTCTGTGACAGCAGTGATTTGTCAGTGTCTTTTGGCAGCTGTTGGACCCAGCATCATGCCATTTACTACTTTTCCCCTTATACTTATGTCATGTAAGTCTATGTCTCATTCCCTTCTCTGATCAGAAACCAAAAAAAAAAAAATCATAGTCCATCCTAGGGAATATTAAAAGTATAGAAATCAAACTAGGAAATTTCAAAGAGAAATTTCAGTTATCTTGAGAAAGAGTCATAGTGTGGACTTTCGAAGGATCACTCAGACCTCCATAGAAAAAAGAATAGCCCACACCAAAAATGGAAGGTGCACGGTAATTTGTAAGATTGTGTTCCACCAAAGTGCTACACTCCAGAGTTAAACATACACACAGAATAAGTTCAATTTTCCAGGAAAAAGAAGAAAGAAAAAACAAAACAAAACTTTCTATCATGAAATACAATCCAACCAACAAATGAGAAAAAATATAAATTAATAAGGAGATTCCAAAATACATTTTGAAATAACCAGAATAATTTCTAAAAAGAAGAGAAGTCTAATCACAACAGTCGAAAATAAAGATGTATAAATCACTATTTAATAATTCAGCCAAAGAACTAAGATGGCTGATATTCTATACACCTCTGGATTGTGCATATGCTGAAGTGTCAACTTCAGTGCAATAGATAAAGCAGCCAAAGATGAAACCAAAAACAAACAAAGAAATCAGCTTTGCTGCCCAAATGACCTAGTAGAGCGTTGACCTTGTGTCAACACTCCCTTCCCCAACCTGATCCCAGTGACAACATGTCCCTGGTATGTGCTTGCAGACTTCAAGGACCCAGAAAACCAAACCCACTGAACCTCAAATCCGGCCACATCAGCTCAGATCCCGTCACCCCCTTTGCTCTCTGTTTGCCATCCTGCTCTCCCCTTCAGTCCTACCTAGGCTAGCCCTGTGGGTGACGCAGCTCATGATTATGATTAATGGGGACATGTTGCAACTGCAAATGCTGAAAACCAAGTTTGAATGGGACGAGTTTTGACTGCTATGAATTGTAGGGTCTGATTTCTGCCTTAAAAGGCCATACGCTTGTGGTAGTGACAAACGTCAATAGGCTGCAGATGGCAAAAGCACCGTGTCAGGTTCTGACTCATTTAACATCTTTATTAGTGATCCAGGAGAGTGTAAATGGCATGTTAATAGTGCCTGCAAATGGCACTGTATGGGACAATGAGCACATAAGAAGGTAATACGACAGACAGTCCCAGGAGCTCAAACAAAAGAAAACCAAAGTCAACTAGGCAAACAGAGATGAGCTAATAGGAAGAATGAGACAAGCCATGGATAATGGATGGGCTGACTGGTTGGAACAGATGATGGAAACTCTTAAGAGTGAGTCATGGTCCATCATGCTTCTCACCACTCCTAGGTGAAGCCATCACTGCCAGACCACTGTATCTATTCGAAGTTCAAACCACCATCTGGGAAGAGTGTGTGCTCTCCAAGTCAAAACAACTAGAATGGTGAGTCTGAGAGTAGTGTGGGTGACGAGTCAGGAAATTGCGGAATTATTGGAGGAAAAAGTCAAGGCCTTCCTCAAAGGTCATGGGTACATGGCTCATAGTCTGTTTGCTTCCTTCTGTTCTTACTCTGCCTCCTTCTCCATCACAAGGTGAATGGAATCAAACTCTCACAGTCATGTTGGTACAAGCACAGCATGGCTGGGGTCCCCAACTATTAAGCCAGTAATAGCATTAGCCCAGGTTCTCCGCCACCTGGCTCCCAATTTCTCAATTATAGACTCTAAACATGAAGAAAACGCCTCCAAGATTAGCCCGAAGTCTCTCTGCCTTTTATAATCAACTAGAGGACACAGAGTTTCTCCTCTGAAAGTCTGTGAGGAAAGTGCTAACAGCGCTTGCAAAAACTCTATAGAGAGAACTGTGTGGGGAGGGTGAGGAACCAGGTGGGGGCCAGACGCAAAGCCGTTCCACTCAAATCTGCTTAATCTGAGGGTCTACAGATTTCATGGATAGTTTGCTATTAACAGTTTCCCTGTTGTTATTGATTTCCTGCCTTTACACTTCCTTCTTTATCAGCAAGCCCTTCCTTAAGCAAGTAACCGGTCGTTAACACCATCACAGAAAGTAAAAAGAATAAAATTGAAAAAAAGCTGGGTGAAATGCTATGAATTCCAACTTGACCTGAGAAAGAGCAATGGTTTATTTGCTGTCTTAAGCATCATCTAAAATAAGCATCTTACAGTTTTCCCCACAGAATCAAGGTAAGAAATAATGTTCCCTACTTTTTGTTTTTATTTTTGTTTTTAAAATGTGTTATTATATAACCCTTGATACTCAGAATCTTAAGGTAGTATTCATCTTAATAATAATTCATCCCCTGAGTTATAGAACGAAATGTGAATGGGATGAATCTTCTCTTATTGAGTCTTGTCTCTAGTTAGCTTTCTTTTGGAAACCTGCAATGTTCAGATTCTTGTGGGCAATGAAAGGGGGCGGAGAGATGAGGGGACACTTTTCTGAGTCACCATAGGGAACCTGGGGAACTGACTACTTCTGGAAAGACACCCAGGCCATATCTTAGTCATCTTCACTTGGCAAATGAAATAGAGACAACAGCAACCCTCTAAGAAAAAAACAAGAACTTAACAGGCAGGCAAAGACTCAGGGTTGAATTAGGAAAAAGCCAGAGGTCTCCTGTCGGGTGTCATATCTACCCACTCTGGACCCAGCATAGTACGTTCATGAAAATCACAGCTGAAGAAAGTCAGTCTTCTTCAAGGGGAAACCAGCCTTAACCGATCAGGATACTTACGCAAAATAAAAGGGAAAGACAGAATATACAAAGCCAAGGAAGGATTTTAGGACCAAGAGTTATGGGGACATGTAAGTTTAATTTTGAAGCCCCCTTCTTTGGGATAACAATCCTCCTTGACACAGCCGTGATGGTTTCTGGTTTTCAAACCAGCCCTTAATTCATTCAGATGTTGAAAAGTCATCTCAAGCTTAACATGTCCAAAATCAAATTCATGTTCATCTCAACCAATGATAATCGGTTGTCATTTCAGTTTACTCGCTTGAAAAATCATGGAGTCTTTCTTTTGGCACCTCTCCCTCTCTCCTTTTCCCTCTCTCTCCTTCCTTCCCTCCCTCCCCATCTCCTTCTCCCTCTCCTCCTCTCTTTCTCTCTCCCATACACACCCTACATCCAATGCCACCAACACAATCTGCTGGCTGATCTTCCAAGTTCCCTGACATTCCCAATCTGAAGGCTTTTACCACATCCTCACTTTGACCCTAATCCAATGGCCTCTCTTCTTCCACGCTTGCCCCATTAGAATCTCTTCGTTGCATAGCCTCCAGAATCACCCTTTAAAAATGTAAAGTTAAATCATGTTACCCCTCTATTCAAAGGCTCTCCAATGGCTTCTCATTTTCCTCAGAGTAAAACCCAAAGTCTCTGCCATGGACTATAAGGTCCTGGTAACCTGGCCCATGTGCTGCCTGTTCCATCTCATCTCTTACCAAGGTAATCGTGCCCATCCCATACCTCCTTGCTGTTCCTGGACCTTACAGATATGTGTCCTGCTCAAGGCCTTTGTCCCACCCCCACCCCCAGCATGCCACATCTTCCAGATCTCTGCTTCCATGCCAGCTCATTAGAGAGGCCTTCCTTTAACACTCTACTTGGAATAGCACCACCCACTCACTCCCCCTATGCCCTTTACTAGACTGGATTTCTTTATTAAACATTTCACCACCTAGTGTATCTGACTGTTTCTTACCTGTCTCCTCTATGACAGAGCATTAGCTTCATCATAACAAGCTTTGTTTCACAGTCGTATCCCCAGGACCCGGAACAGTGACTGACATATCATAGAACCTGACAAGTCTTTGTGGAGTGAGTAATGGCCCCCATTTCTCTGTCTATATAGTTTCCTTTCTATTTCCTTAGGGTTATTTGTTTTATCCATTAGAAAAGTCCTTTTGAAAAATGTCTGCCTTACCCAGGCTGGTCTAATGGACTAGGTGATCTGTCTACACTTAGCTTGAGAGCAGGGAAATAATGCTTGTGAGGCCAGGCATAGTGACAGCAGGGGCCAAGCCAGGCTGAGGTGCAAGAAGGAGTGACTGGAACTGGGGTAGAGCCAGAGAGAAAACACAAAAAGAGGGGTTTCAGCTCAGTTCAGAGCATTGATCTCTCCTCCCTGAGGTTTTCCTCATAAAGTCAGTTAAGCCCAGAAAGAGTAAGGAACTTGCCCAAGGTCACAGAGATATTTATTGCAGAGCTGGGTAACCAAAGCAAATTTCCTTGCTGTGTCCCCATGTTCTTTCCCTCTAAAGTACGATTATGAAAGGAAAAGAAATGTTGGTTTTTTGTTGTTGTTGTTTTTTTAAGATTTTATTCATTATTTTATTTTTAGAGAGAGGGGAAGGGAGGGAAGAAGAAAGGAAGAGAAACATCAATGTATTGGTTGCCTTTCACTTGCTTCCAGCTGAGGACCTGACTGGAGACCTGGCTTGCAACCCAGGCATGTGCCCTAACTGGGAAATCTAACCAGTGACCCTTGGGTTTGCAGGCCAGCACTCAATTCACTGAGCTACACCAGCCAGGGCTAGTAATGTTGTTTTAATTTAAAAAAAATTTTTTTTAATCTCATTTTATTTCTGGGTGTTAATCGATGAATTAATTTCACCCCTTATCCTTTCATACTTAACTTTTTTTTTTTCAATGACTCACATGAAGAGAAAGAAATGGAGTTTATCTAATTTGTATGTGACACAATCTGGGGGAAAATCGCTAATATAGTGAATGACAGAATCATAATCAAAAGATGTTGATGAGCAAGAGCAATGAGCCAAAACTGAAAAGATAAAAATGTATCAGGAGTCTAAAAATTTAACCACAAAAACATAAGAAGGAAACATGATGTAGCCACAGTGCACATGAAAACTATACGTGTGCTTCAGGGCTTTACCCAGGGAAACCCAAAGGAATAGACAGGCCAGTCCCACCCCTGTCTCGGGAGATTCTGATTCAGTGGCCCAGATATCAGTGCGCTTTTAAATGTGACAAGTCACTCAGAAGTACACTCTGGTTTGAGGTCCCCCAGTTCACAGCAATATCAGAGTCAGCCACCAGTGTAACATGGCACCCACCAACATCAATGTGTCCTTGAGCTGCATTAACAGAAATAAAGACTCTAAAATAAAAGCGATCATCCTTTTTATTGTATGTAGATCAAACTTCTTTATTCATTAATTCATTTATCAAATTTTGGTCAAATGCCTACTAAAAGTCAGGCACTGGATTTACTGCTATTAAAATACAGGCATAAGCTCTGGCTGGTAGCACAGTGGTTAAGGTGCCGGCCTGCGAACCCAAAGGTCGCAGGTTCGATTCCCCAGCCAGGGCACATAACCAGGTTGCAAAGCAGGTCTCCAGTCAGGTCTGTGGCTGGAGGCAGGTGAAATGCAACCATACACTGATGTCTCTCTCCCTCTCTGCCTCTCTCCCTTCCCCTCTTTCTAAAAAATAATGAAATAAAATCTTAAAAAAAAAAGAGACACGCATAGACCTGAGTTCATGGAGCTTACAACCTAATGGGGGAAGGCTATGCTCGCAAAACTCGCTTCACCTGCCTGTAAGTAAACATGAGGACCACTTTACAAACATCACTTAGATCTTGGTGTTTCTCTTCTCCATGTGTTTGCCTCACAAGAAGTCCATCCTATTCCTAGGTCCTTTCCCTAGATATTTCCAACAGTCTCCAGGAGGATTTATAATTGTCCATAATTCATTGCAGATTTCTTCTCACTTCTTCTTGGCAGGAGAATGGAGACTATACTTAGCCTAAGATGCCAGACCCTATAACTAATAGCTTCAGTACTAATTGCAAAGGAGATTTCCACCACAGCTCTCTCCACCCACCCACTCTCGCCTGGCTTGGTCAGAAAGGGCTTTCTTTCTATTCCTAATTCTAACTCCTCTGTACCCCTGGACCTGATGGTGAGGATTGCCTGCAGCTCATCTCTTCTTGTTTGCATTGAGTTCAGGGTTGCCATTCTCCTTGTCTGAGCCACCTTGATCTATCACACCTGTTTTTATATCCCTGGGCCAAAGTGGAAATCAGAGTCACATACCCTCTCTTCAGAAAGAAGCTCTTCAGCACCATATGCAAAGAAGTGGCTGCAAACAGTCACTCCTCCGGCACAACTCCGCATCTCCAATCCCCTTCCCAGCCAAGGGAAGTGTTCAACTCAGAGCACTACAATCAGAACCAGGTGCCAAATTTTTAAGAGTCATGAACAAGCAGGAGTTCTTTTCTGAAAGAGATCGAACGAAAGATGTGTTCAGCCTGGTCCCTTCTGGATCTATGATTCTCTGCCCAGCCTGGGAAAAGCTGACTGAAGCACAGGGTTTAGTCTGGGAAAGCAGTAAACAAAAATGAAAGGAGTAATTAGGCCTAAGAAAATCTGTTTGGAGCTAAAAGACCAAGAGGCGTTCATGGAGCCTTCTGTGTAGAGCAGAGGCCTGCTCAGGGCTGGGCTATGGGCCTCTGTCGGTGGACTGATTGGTGAAAAGCAGAAACTGAGGACAAAGCAACTGTGTCAGACAGGGCCACCTGAACTAGACAAGGCACAATGAGAACCGACACAAAGGGGGTGGGTGGATTTGATGAAAGACACGTTGCCAGTAGAATTTTGAGAACTCAGCAATTGAAGATGTGATGGGAAAGAACCTGGAAGAGGATGGAGTCAGTCAGACTGGACCTGCTATTTTGAGTCCAGGCCTGTGGGAGCGAAGCAATATCATCATCATCAGAAAATTTACAATGAAACAGAGAATTAGGTTGGGGGAGGAAAATGGGGAGGAACTGAAACAAGTAAATAAAGAATATTTATTCCATTTTGGATATTTTGAGATTGAGATCTTGGCAGGCATCCAACTGAAAATGTCTAGATGATAAAGAAAGTAGAAGTGACCTCCATGAGGCTGAAGTTCAAAACAAAAAACAAACAAACAAATGACTACAGTAAATAAGCAAGTGATCTTTGCGACCCTAGAAAGAACAACTTCGTGAAAGATCTGGGAGTGAAAGGTGGAATGCAAGGATTAATGAGGTAGTTGGTTAGAGAAACTGGAAAAGACAAGATGAACAACAATATATACTTTTTCTGGTTATAAAAACTAATATCAATTTTTTTGTGAAGATAAAAATAATTTCTACAGACATGTAAAAAAGAAAGTTGCAATTTCCATACCTCCACCCCAGAGATAAACACTATTAATATCTTGGGCTAGTTCCCCCTGGACATTTTTCTACGCCTAGAATTGGGAGATTTGTATTTTTAAATTGGAATCATACATTCTTTATATGCAGGTTTATTCTGGATTGTTTCATTTAAATTACATCTGGAGAGCCCTGGCTGGTAGCACAGCAGATAAGGCACAGCCTGCAAACCTAAAGGTTGCTGGTTCAGTTCCCTGCCCATAACCAGGCTGGCAAGCCAGGTCTCCAACCAGGTCCCCAGCCAGGTCCTGTGGCTGGAGGCAGGTGAAAGGCGACCATACATTAATGTTTCTCTCACTCTCTCTCTTCCTCTCTCTCTGTGGAAATAATAAATCAAATCTTTAAATACATAAATAACATTTGGAGAATTTTCCTATGTAATGAGTTGTCAAATGCTGTTTCCAATTTTTGCGCAATAATCCAACTTTTGCCTTAACAAAAATGTCTGAGAAACAGGTAGTCAGGGTTATTCCAAATCTCTCACTGTTACACATACCCATCTTTCTTGATGTTGGAAAGAAAGATAAGGCGAGGATGTCTGCCGCAAGGTATGGCAGGTGGAGGGGAAGAGTGATGTGTGAGGTCGTGTTTGCTTTTGGATGTAGAACCCTGAATTTGAAGAAAAACCCAAGAGAAATTGAGACAGAACACTGAAAGAGGAAGGCTCCAGAAAAGGGGTGAGTTCATGGGGAAGGGGGTGCTTTTGCGCCTCTCCCCAAACCGCAGGATGACAACCCCCAGAAAACCCCACGCAATCAAGGTCAAGTCTCCCGTGGGTGGGAAAGATGGCCCTGCTCCATCCAGCCTCTCGGCCCCCGCCTCTCAGGGACCAAGAGACCAGGTGACTGCAGGGACAACTCCCTCAGGGCCGATGACACCGCCTCTTCTGAGCTCCTCGGAGAATCTAGATTCACGACAAACTATTCTAATTCTTTTCAGGAGGAGGGAAATAAGGAAAGGCCGCAGCTTCATCTCTTTCACAGGTGCACCAACCTCCAGCGGCTTAAAGCTGGTTCCTTTCCCCTTGTTTGCGACCCCGCCCAGAAGCCCTGTGTCTATTCCTGCATTGCCTTCTCGGCCTTCCTTTGGTCCCCTCCGGCCCTGTCCCCATCCCAATCCCCCAACCCGCCGCGAGAATTAAAATCTCCGCTGCCCTCGAGCGATCCCTGCTGTTTGCTTTGGGGCGCAGAGGTTTTGTGTGCGCGAACCGCGCCTGGGCTGTTGTCTTGAGCGTCAGCGTTTCTTCCACTGAAAACTCTTGAACTCTTTGTGCTTGAAAGCATCCCAGTAGAGCTCTGCCAGAGGAGTAAAAGGCACACAGGTCTCCCAAGGGGGAACCTCCCTTTGCGTGTCGGATGTCTGAGATGATCGTGCGGAATGAAAGCAAAGGAAGCAGCTCTCAGCAGGCCCTGCGCGCGGGCGCTGGGCGGGTTCCCGAGACAAAGCCCGGGAGCCGGAACGCGGAGGTAGGGCCGCGCTATTCGGTAGCCGCCCGCACCCTCTAGCGTTGAGGAGGAGGCTTGACGACTCCGCCACCCTGCAGGCTGAGCGTCAACCGCAGGAAGGTATTCATTACCACGCGGTGGATACTCATCTCGCAGTCTTTTAGTTTTTTATTGCATTATCGTTACCGACGTAGTCGCACAAAGGCAAGCTGTCTGTCCTTTTGACAAATCATTCAGGTGAATAGAAAGGTTTCTTTAAAGGGAAACTTGGGACACTTAATTCACCATCCAACAGCAGCAGTTTCCTTGTTTAAATATCAAGAGGGGTTGTCATCACCCACATATGCTAAGCACACAGTTTTGATGGCAACATCCAGGACTGTCAAAATGTAGAAAAAGGAACAAGTTCAGCACCAGCCTGCGAAACTAAAGGTCTCTGGTTTGATTCCCAGCCAGGGCACATAACCAGGTTGCAAGCCAGGTCTCCAGCCAGGTCCGTAGCTGGAGGCAGGTGAAAGGCAACCATACATTGATGTCTCTCTCCCTCTCTGCCTCCCTCCCTACCCTTCTCTCTGAAAATGATGAATAGAATCTTTTAAAATAAAAGGTAACATGTTCATACTTGGCCTGCATCAGTGTGTTGGAAAGCATGACAATATGGTTATCATAAAATACATTATCTTCAGGTCTTGAAGTCAGGAAATAATGCAACTAAGTTTTTTTTAATTATGTAGACAGGAAAGTCAACCACAATTTTAGTTGCAAGAGATTTTCACTATTATATTACTCACCACTGAAAATAATGATTTTTAAACCACTATGTGAGGTTCAACACGAAATGAAAAGAACAGATTATAAATGGCATGTACAGTAAGTATATTTACAGGTTGTAAAATGTGTTTTGCATGGGTATGTACTAATGCTAGATTGGAATGTAAAATAAGGGAAGCAGTTATGTTAAAGTACAGAATGATTGATAGTCTTTTTATTTTGTTGTTTGTTTTTAATTTTTGAACTGCTGCTTATTCATAGCATAGAATAAAATTTTCAGGTCCATAAGCTCCTTCCCCAGGCGAGACCAAGTTTTGTAGCTTGAGGCTTAATGGTCATTTTGAGATTTTTGTTTTTAAAGCCCAAGAACCCTATTAATTGGAAATAAAACACAACAAACATGCAATAAGAAAGTGATTACTAAAAAACATGACCTATTGATCAAATCGTATGAAGTATATAAATGTCCAGGATAAGTGTAATGTTGATACAAGTAAATTGGAGCAGAAATCTTAGGGAAAATATTAGAATGCAAAATTATATACCATGCTTCTTAACAACGCTTTAATCACTGGTGTCTGTATTCAGGTCAGAGGTGACTTTGAAGAGCTTCATGTTGAATGAAATTGTTTTTATTTTGCGATAAAGTATCTGTGGTTGAGAGTTTTTTTGTGACAGCATACCTTAAGGATGAAGAGCACTAGGATCAAGCAGATTTATGCTTAGTCCTGCTGATCACTCTGGAGAAGTGCCTGTGGCCTCTCCACATTTCCCAGAGTGGTTCCAAAAGCAGAGGAGCAGTAGGCAAAACCAGGTCATTGTCTAAAAGGAAGCTTTACACAGGCCTTTTAGAGAGCATTAGTAACATCCGTTCAAGATTTCTGACAGATAAAAGTTCAGGGCAGGCTTTGGTCTGTCCCTAAAGGTTTGGTTTAAGCCACTGGAAAAGGACAGATTTAAAATCACAAGGCGTGCTCCAACCCATGTGATCTATAATCAACACCACAATGTTGTAAATCTCTCTGGATACATGATAGGGAGGTAGAGGTCCCGCCCAGGGAAAGTTTCCGAAACTGCCCTGCCATTCAAAGGCGGAACAAAGAAAGGCCAAGTGTGTCTTTGAAGCAGGCCAGGCTGCAGTTCAAGGACAAAGAAGTCAGTCTTGGCAAATAATATTAATTTCGTATTGATGTTTTTCTGACTGAAATTTGTATGCAAATCAATTTAGGGGTAGAAAGATAAGGGGAAAGTGATTATTCACATTCAAAGTAAACGAAAAGCCTTCAGGGTGATGAACACGTACATTATGGGAAAATTGAAACAGTGCAGCGTGTAAGAAGAGGCGTTCCAGCCGCCAACACAAGTGTTACAGTCGTGACAACGCAGTGCACAACCACCTCGGCACAGTGGGCTGAGTATCTGAGCTGGCGCTCCCCCCAACTTCATGGTGTAAAATGCCATACAAGTTATACTGTGGGGGGAAATAGAGCTTTCTTTTCTTTTTCTGGAATTGATTTCACGGTTGCACTTCAGAACCAGTGTTCAGAGTCCTCTGCTGCTTCTCATGCTTTCCAATTCCAGCTTCTTCTCCTTGGCCTGTTTTCTTCTTCCGTCACCCAAACCTTTACAACTAGGAAATCACAGACAGGATGTGCTTCTGAGCACACTCCGGCCTTACACAAGGACCAGGATCTTTTCAGAGCTGTTTTCGTTGCCTTTAGACACATCTCTGAGAGCTCACTTGAAATGGCTTACCTGGGAATTGGGAGCACTGGAATTAACAGGGAAATGGGGGAGCAGGTGATCCCAACCTCCAAGGTGAGTGTTAATCAGAGGGGTCTTTAGATGGAAATCTTTTTTGTCCAAGGAGAAAAAGGTATCCAGGTTGCCAATAGAAATAAATGGCGTTAAATTAGTAAATTTAAAAGAAACTGAACACAGCCAGGCAGAGGAAGGGGAAAAGTACAAGATAAAAAGCAGGACTGTGGGCACATTTGCATCTGTGACTTCACAAATCCGAAGAACATCCAAGTAAGGCTGAGCTGCATACGTGCTTTGCTTATTGACCTGGTGGTACACCCCACTTTCTTTTCGCAGTGGCTTTATGGTAAGAAAAAAACACATTCCAAAACAGAAAAGAGTAATGCAGGTCTAGGCTACATGCAGACTCATTGGCTTTATCTTGGAGAGGGAATGTCAAAAGAGGCATTGAGGAGCCCTGGCTGGTGTGGCTCAGTGGATTGAGCACCGGCCTGAGGACCACAGGGTCGCCGGTTCAGTTCCCAGTCAGGGCACATGCCTGGGTTGCAGAACAAGTCCCCAGCTGGAGACACACGAAAGGCAACCATGCATTGATGTTTCTCTCCCTCTCTTCCTCTTTCCCTTCCCCTCTCTCTAAAATTAAAAAGTAAAATCTTTTTAAAAATCAATGGTTTAAAAATATTTTATTCATTATCCACACAACTGCTGTTAAGTTGCACATTCTTAGAAGTTAGCTTGGAGTGGTCAGCAAAAAAATAAACCATTTTTTAAAGTTAACAATGGCTTCAACAAATCCAGGCAAGCACCCCAAAAGTCAGGCTGCTCCACAGTGACCTGAAGCCAGGCTGCTTTTATTTCATTGCTCTGCCAGGTACAGCCTTGTACCTGGTACTTGCTGCCTCATGGTCCAAGATGGCAGCAAGATGAAGAAAAGTTCTCAAAATCTGCTGCACACTATTTCCATTTATATCCCTTTGGCAAGAATTTAGTCACAAAACTATGTCCAGATGTGAATACCCTCTGCAGGTACATGCTGAGCTAAAAATCAGGACTTCTACTACCACAGAAAAGGGGGACAAGAGATACAGGGAGAAAATGAGCAGTTATGCCTTTCTGTCCTTGACCTGACCTTTATCCAGATGAAATGGGGAAGGGAAAACAGGGAATTAATGGATAGCCACATATGTATTGACTTTAGGAACATCAGTGCCCAGATGGATACTGAAATGCTTAGTCCAATGTAGTGTATTTTAAGTGTAATAGCTAATGTAGACCAAGAATTGACCTTTTAGAAGAAATATATCTCTTGGATGACTACTATCATAGCTGCAGGAGAAGAGGTGGCAGGAGGGATGGGTAAACAGCTAGAGGACAGCAGGAGGCACTGGGAACCCGAGAAGACAGGTCTTAGGCTTCCTGAGAGGGACAGTAATGGAGACGCACAAGGGAATGCCAGCAGGTGTCAAAAGCAAACATCATTTCCTCATTTGTACCCATAAAATCTGTTCAATTGCTTTGGTTTGCCGATACCCCCAGTTCACTGTCAGCTTCACCCTAGGTACCCTGATGGCCCAGAAGCTGCTCCAGGGAGCCCACATGCCAGGCCTCTTCTCTGAGGTCCACCAACAAAGGATGTCATCTGAAGACTGAAGAGCAAGCCAGCTGGACTGAGACTGCCACGGCAGGACCCGAGGGTCTCAGACGACTGTGGACCACACACATGGTCTTGCTCTTGTTTCTACCATCAACCTGCTGTAATCTTCAAAGAACTCTTCTTGTATCTCTAACCTACATTCACCTATTTATATCAGTAAGAATGACATCTCTGTCCCTGGGCCCTGGTAGGAAAGGACTTAAAACTCCTTGCAGAGAGAGAGAGAAACAAACCTATAAATAGATTTATGTACATAACCTAGAGATATTGCATAATTCTATATACTTTAATAATATTATAATTATATACTTATAATGTTATATAATTAATTATATAATTATTGCTATTATAATTAATATGTAATTGACAATATTGTTAATATAATTAATATTACATGGAGACATAACATTTCTATACATTATATTATTGTTTCTACTTAAATAAGAAAACATGGGAAATCTATATATATTATATATATTTATAAAATAGTCTCATATAATTTTAATGGTTTCAACAAATGGTTTCAAGAACTAGAGGTTTAATAGAAAAATTGGAGGTGGAAGAGAAAACCTAAAGGAGTCCTTCACCTTCCCTGTCCTTGGACCTTCACCACAGTGCGGCTATTTTTACACAGCTTCATTAGCAATTAAATTGGTCACAATGTGGGCTTTTCTTAGTTTATGCTAGGCCACCAATGAATTCGCTTCCTCACCCGCTCTTTCTGAAAGAAGTCCACCTCACTGAAATATGTGGCCCGCAAAAGTATATGGCTCCTACAACGCACATGGCAGATGATTTTGATGCTCAGAAGCTAAGGACATACATAGCACAGAGGTATGCTGCAACAGATACCGTAGGGTTTTCATCGCAACACCCATTTACAACTGGAACTAGTTAGAACTACATGTTTTCTATATGTAGCCACCTCCATTTCTGTACCAGGTACCACTCTTAGCAAAACCAATTACTCCATTTCACACAGGAGACGCAAACATTAGAGCAGTGCTGCCCTGTCTGGAAAATCTCAAACACATTGCTTGACTTAAAGAAACAAACAAACAGCCCTGGCTGGTGGCACAGTGGATAAGGTGCCGGCCTGCAAACCCAAAGGTCACTGGTTTGATTCCCAGCCAGGGCAACATAACCAGGTTGCAAGCCAGGTCTCCAGCCAGGTACCCAACGGGAGGCAGGTGAAAGGCAACCACACATTGATGTTTCTTTCCCTCTCTGCCTTCCCCTCTCTCTAAAAATAATAAACAAAATCTTTTTTTAAAAAAGAAGAAGAAGAAGAAAGAAGTGGGAAAAAAAGATCATTTCCATTTATAAAAACAAAAAATCATTTTGTTTGAAGATTAAATAATTATATATACAATCCTTAGAATAACACCTGGTAGGTAGATAGTAATTTCTCAGCAGATGTTAGCTAACATACCAAAGGCAAACAAACAAACAAACAAAAATCCATTGTGTAACTTTGGGAATATTAGGCACAAATATCTATTCACCTTTTCTTTCGAAGAAGTACTAAATTTTGTTGCTGTTGGTTAAACTGGGGGTTTTGGGAAGCTACTTTAGTTGGAATTAGAAACTTGAATATTTGGAACTTACTGAGACTTTAGAATCTGGAAGTCTCAGTACCCCCTGACTCAGTACACCCACTACACCCATGGCTTCAGCCCTTCACCAAAAGCATCTAGCCCAGCATCACTTAGGGGGAAAACATTCAGTTTTTTAAAAAACCATAATTTGTTTTCTGTCTGTATTTTCAACTTAAGATAGGTTCTCATGAAGTGTTGTTGAGTATAGCAATGAAAATTTGACTCAAAGTTGTTCTAATTATGGTGGCACCTCAATAACCATCATTAATTCGTTCCAGGGCTCCTGACAAGTGCGGAAACCCATGAGTACTGAGCAGCGCTAAGCACTGAAACAGTTTTTTTTTTCTTGTCAAAATGCAGTAAGTACAGGATTTAACAAGTTCTGAAGCAGTTGAGTACCAAGGTATGACTGCATTTGCATTTTTCTTTAATTGAAAGAGAATAAAACATGAGTGGCTTTAGGAAGATTAATGTGAGATTTTTCAGTTGGCACAAGAGGTGAAGGATATTTCTGCTTTCCTGTCATCCTGATCAATCAGCTATCAGCCCTGGACTTGAATACACCTGTTCCCCAGGCCAAACGCTTGTGCCCACCTTCACCAACGCAAACTCACAAACCCTGGGTCTCTTCTCAGTCATAGACAGTTGCACTCAAGCTCTTGTCAATCCCACCTGCCATGGGAGAACCGTGCCAATTAAAGATGGAAGAGACTGATCATCATTTTATCCTTTACAAACCTCTTCATTTTATGAGTAAAGAAACGGATATGCAGAGATGCCAGGTCACGGAACTAACGCCCCCTCTCCTGGAAGTCAGGTAGGAAGACCGCTCGGGCTCTCTATAGGCAAAACTTGGTCATTCCAATTCTCCCTCTTTTGGAAAGAGGGTTACAGAAATGAGAGTGGCTTTCTCTTGTAACCTAGCCTACCTATGAATCCACTCCACAGCCTTATGATGGCAATAGTTTGAGCTTGCTGTGGGCCCAATAAAATGTGTTCTCTAGCTGGAATGGGGCTACATGACTTCCGGGGAGTGGGAATGACTTCCCAAGAAGACGAGGTCCTCAGGTAGAAAGCACATGCTCATGATGTCACTGTCTACCCACCCAGAACCCGGAGCTCAGACGAAGGGAAGGCAGCCACGTAAGCAGGGGAGCAGTTAGGCTCTCACTTAAGGTTTCCTTTATGCAGGTGGTAGGAAGGAGGCGTTCGCTCATAAGAGCGGGTTTGGGGAATGCCCGTCGATGTCTGGCAGAGCTCAGAAGATCTTGGCGGCCCAAAGAGACCCAGAGGAGGCCTGGGCACTTGAGCCCTGGCAGGCGCAGGCCCAGGAGGCTGGGCTGGCCCCCGGGTTCCAGTGCCAGAGGCGTGGGCAGGGCAGGAGGAGGAGCGAGGCTCTTTTCCGCTGGCTCCCCACCTCCCCTGCAGCTGCTAGCTCTCTCCACCTGCCGGGCTCCACCCACCCTTTTCCTGCATTGGGTTCGAACCCAGCAGCCAGCTCCAGCAGCTAACAACACCTGCCCACTCAAAAACCTGGCATGCCATCAGGGGGCTGGCACAAACTCGACTATTTTGATACCTGTCATCAAAGCCAAGCTGTCTGTGAGCAAGAGGGAGAACACAGCCCAGGGGACAGGCTCCTGGGCAAGGGGGCATCCTCTTCCTGGGCCCCCCCGGAGCGCAGAAGCAGCTATCCGGCAGATGCCACGCCACCTGCCCTGCAGGTTTCCTGGCTGCTGAATGTTAGATTTTGCTGGACTTTCTGTGTATGAGATCAAGTGCCTGACCTCAAGGCACTTATGCGGCTTCATGACAGTGGGAATATAAGAAATGCTTTTTTTTTTTTTTTTTTTTTTTTTTTTAAGTCAAATTAAATCTAGTAAGACCCAACTTTCCAAAGGTGATAAAAAGTCTAGTGTCTGTCATTTCAGAACCTATGGAACTTAGATGATCGAAAAAATAGGATCCTGATGATCACCCCAAGATGTGTGTTACATGTATTCAGTGCCAGGTGGTTTTATTCCCTCCCCTGTGTCAAGTTCAACCATAAGGGAAGGTCCCTTAATGGCCATTGTTTATGACACTCACAGTCCTCTTTCTAGCCCTCAGTTCAAATAGCAGCACCTGGCACTCTGTCTCACAACACTGTCATACTTGCAGCTAGGGTGTAGCATGTAACCTAGATTCTTTCAATCAGGTGGGCCCATTTAAGACATAAATTAGAAGTCAGCAATGTATGTGGTATCCTTAGAGTGACAGTAGCTGCTATATCAGAAAAACCATGTCCTCAGCCTTGAAGCACAATATACATTGACTTCTCACTCATATTGAAGCCAAAGTGGGAGCTATTCTTCATAGCTCTGATCACTATCCTAAACCAATGGATCTATTGACTATGTTGGTTTTCTGTATTCTCCAGAATATAAATTCCATGAGAACAGACTCCTTCCCAGCCTTACTTGCTGATGTTTACCCAATGCCTAGAAAAGTGCCTGACACACATCACTGACAAGTATCTGTTGAACGACTACCTCAGCTTGCCAAGTCTCCAACCTCCACTCTTTTCTTATACTACCCAATATTCCTCCGACAACAAACCCCACTTCTAGTGGATCTAGATCTTCAAAAACAGCATAACTCAAGGATGGACAATGGGAAATAGTCTTTCAGTCTTTCAAGTTGAGTCCACAGCAGAAGACAACTCAAGTTAATTTTTTTTTTTTTAAGATTTTATTTCATTATTTTTAGAAAGAGAGGAAGGGAGAGAGGCAGAGAGGGAGAGAGACATCAATGTATGGTTGCCTTTCACCTGCCTCCAGCCACAGACCTGACTGGACACCTGGTTTGCAACCTGGTTATGTGCCCTGGCTGGGGAATCGAACCTGCGACCTTTGGGTTCACAGGCCGGCGCCTTATCCACTGTGCTACCAGCCAGGGCTTCAAGTTAATTTTAATCACGTAGTACACACATACAGATATATCTATAATTTCAGGATTATTTTAAGGGACTGGAGTGGATAAGAGACTGAGCTGGACACATCATCAAAATGCTCTGAATCCAGTGATTCTCAGAATAATGATTTAGGCCTGGATTAAGGTGATTTTCACTTCTGTCTGCTACCCAAATAGCCAACGAGCAGTGAAAAGTTAAACACAAGATATGGATAAGCTGAATACTCCTGGTTGCCTTTTTAAGTCCCCACAGTAAAGCCTCCAGAATAGACTTGTTTCAGCAGGCCAGGTAAAACCGTGAATCTACCAAGATAGAGGAGCCCAGAATCTGAGTTCTTACACTTTGACAGGAATCCCTAAACCATGTAAGTAAACTCCTGTTGCTCTGGTATAAACACATCCTGTTTATAACAGCCCCAATGGGCCAGTGTCAGGTGTGGGGAACTAGGTCTGGCCACAACCAATACCTTGGTGTGATCAAAAAATAATAATAAAGGTCTGGGTTATTACTTGAGTCTTGATCAATGTTTCAAACAAGGATAGAAAGTAGGTGCTTTCAACACGCAAAGAGGTTTGTTGAAAGATTTGAAGAAGAAGCTGAGTGTGCAGAGGCACCAACACAGGCAAAGATTAGTGCCATCGGTGGAAAATCCTGAAAGCAACCAAGAATGATAATAAGAATGAGTGAGAATGGGCTAGAGAAATCAAATCCCAAAAGTGGTGGGGTTTTCAGCTTAGGCTGAAAAAAAATCAGATAATGGCATTATTAAATTGGTCAACCTTGGATATGATTTAAGTCCAATATGAACCAAAAAGTAGATAAATTGGTTTGGAAGAGCCTCAATTATTAGGGGGTTTGTACTTCACCTTAAAACTGTAAAATCTCGCCTCTTCCTTAACCCAGGGATCTGAACAGGATCGGTCAGATCTCTTAGTTTTGATTCTCTATCTGGTTGTCCTCCAATAGCACGCAGCCAGATTCCTGGCTGTTTGTCACAACTCCACTGCCTGGCCTGCAGGACTCCCAGCAGGAGCACAGAGCGAAGAGAAGCAGCACATCCCTCCAAGAGTTAGGATTGCATTCTTGACACAAATGACAATGATGAGATGCCAAACAAAACTTCTCTTCAAAGATGATATCAGATGAACCAAAGATTAGACTGTCCTTCCTCAACTGCATATAAGTTATGAGTATTTTCCATGTTCTGATTTAGTTTAGGAAGAGGTGTCTTTGGGTCTGAAACTTGCAGAATGGGTCCTCTGTAGACACGTGTTGGTCTACATGTGGGTGTTGGTTTGGTTTAACGGGAGGAGGGCTAACAGGCTATTATGCACAGAGGAGTAAATACCATGACTTGTTTCAATAGACACTCTCTGAGGCCCAGTCTCAAAGGCAAATACAAAAAACCAAAAGAAAATAAAACACTCAGAATTCTTAGCTGAATTCTGAACAACCCATGAAATCCACTAAGGCTAGTTTATATACAAAAAACAACTTACTGAAGGATATTAAATGGCCAACAGAATTACAGGGAAGGGTAGAACCCTGGGCACTGAAACTACATGGGCAGGAGCCATACCCACCTACCTTGTGGGGGTTCCTACTCCTTACCTTTGCTGCACTGCTTAGTCCTTACACCTTTCCAGGCTGAACATTAGAAAGGTCCCTCATCACTTTCCCCAGAGAACCAGTCATCCGTCATCATGCTAGCCAAAAAGTCAATTCCACCATGGAGCAGAACTACTAGCCATTTACCAGAACTATGACAAGATTATATTTCTGTTACTGTTAGGTGTGGCATGTGTCTGAGTTCTGCCAATGGAATGCAGATAGAAGTGTACACTCCCAGGAAGAGCCTGAAAATCCCTGCCATAAATGGTCCTTGCCTTTCCTACTTCCTAAGTCCCTGAGAGACCACACAGAAGGCGAAGGCTACTCCACAAAAGCCTCCCACTTTGGCTTCAATATGAGTGAGAAGTCAATGTATATTGTGTTTCAAGGCTGAGGACATGGTTTTTCTGATATAGCAGCTACTGTCACTCTAAGGATGCCACATACATTGCTGACTTCTAATTTATGTCTTAAATGGGCCCACCTGATTGAAAGAATCTAGGTTACACGCTACACCCTAGCTGCAAGAGAGCCTGGAGGTGCAGGTTTTCCCACATTATTCTTGTGAAAGCAGGATTCTGAATGAGGATGGTCCCCAAAATGTAGAGAGAATACTTCAAGCAGCAATAAATAAATCATGATCCCTACAGAAAGGAACAAACAGTTCACGGAAAATGAACCCCACGTGGCCAGTAGATCTTTGAAGGGATTGTCATTCCACTGGTAATCATAGAAGTAAAAAACTTATACCAAAGGATAGACCACTTTTTAGGCATTAGATTGCAAACTTTTATAAATTATTTATAAGTCGGGTAATAATAGGGAGAAATGGACCCTTTCTTATTACCCTACGCAAAGTATAAATTATTGTAACCATTGTGGAGTTTTAAACTGGATATGATAGAATAAAGTTGAAGATTTACATGACATCACAACCCAACTAGTCTGCATCCAGATATATAATCTTAGTGCTGGAGTGTCTGTCACCAACAGATAAATACTTCATCCCAGAGTGATGCATGCTGCTTTTACTCACATCACATTGGCCAGAACTAGTCCCATGTGCCCAACAGGGGAAGGAAAATCAGAGATCACTTAGTACTAGAAATTCCCACCACGCTTTTTCAAAGAACATCAATATCGAAGTCTTTCTTGCATGAATAACCAAAGACAGCCTGACCATAAGAGCTTACAATGCAGAAAGTTGAAGTCATTGAAGGGTTCTAAGAACATTATATCGAAACAGAACCCATAATTGACAAAAGGGATTTTTTGAGCTATATTTAAGAAAGGTAGAAAGTAAATTCCAGTGATAAAATCATTGTGATTCATCCCTTGCCCAATTTATACACTTGGTCTATGATGACATCCTGCCATCTGTTGTATCTGAGAGTCCCAGTATCTACGTGTAAAACTGCTGCTCAAGAGCCCTTAACAGTAACATCATCTTGTTTATTTACTATGAGTTATCCCAGGAAGGCATCTTGATATACATATGCTGCAAAGCAGTCAACAGGTAGCAATAATTAGACTTATATGAGTATAGATACCATCATCCAGATAGTTCAAGTTCAGACAAGTCTGCCCTGTTGAATCCACATAATCTCCTAGACAATTAAAGCAAACAAACAAAAATCTACTGCCATTCACCTCTATTACATTTCAAGTTAAGGTGCTGTTGTTTATGCCAGCTTAACACCTGGCACATAGACACTTGATAAATGTTTGTTAAGTGAATGGGTCAACTCATCAATCAATCTGGATAATCATATGCATACCATTGGTATCTGGTTTGCAAACTACATTCCAGGATAAACATGTAGCCAATAAAATCACTGAGGAGCTAAATGGTTGTCTATGTCCAAGGAATTTTTGTCCAAATGCCAAGAAGAGATAGAGAAGAAAGATGAGAAATGTCCCAGCTGGCACAGCTCTGTATGTCCTACTGTCAAAGGAAAAAGAGGGAGAAACAGATTGTGCCAATTCAGTGAATCCAGATCCTGGAGAATTTTGTTTCAACCGTCCTCATGAAATTAGGCAAATCGCTTATTCTGTATTTTTGTTTTGCCATTTTTAACAAGCAGGGTGAGACAGAACCGGATTGAAATTCTAACCAGCTTCTCACGAAGAAAGGAAGAATTTATCTTGCCAAAGAACACTAGGATCCCAGCTCTGAAAGCCCAATGTTCCTGCTTGATTTGGAAATGAAGATAAAGATCCACGTAGAAGAGAAATCACAAATTTACCCATGTAGCACAGAAGCATACCCCAGTTCTAAATGGTTTAAGTCAAAATCCATCTTACTCTTGGGAGGAAGCAGTCTCTGAAACAATTATCCAAAGACCATGGAAGGCTCACAGCCTCCTGGAACTGCCTATACTAGCTATGAATGGGTAACTGCCCTAGGAGGATGCAGGCAAGAAGGTAGATGTGGTCACCAGGATAAAACAACGAAGGCAGGACCGTGGAACATCCTCAGCCAACTCAGATGGCACCAACACAATATTTGAAGTGACCAAGCTTCTTTAAAGATGCCTTCTTTTCACCTTTGCTCTCTCTTAGTCTAGTGTGTAACTTTGGGCTCTCCGTCTTCTGACTTCTGGATTTATGTCTATTAGAGTTTTCTTCACTCAAAGAAAAGTCAGTTAAAAACAACTCACTATTATTATAGTTACCACCTCCTGAGTGCTGACCACATGCCTATGCGATGCTGGTGTTTCACATACATCATCTCTTTCTTTACACAGACACACTCACACACACACCCCCCCCCACCACCACCACTGTCAGAGAAGCACTAGTATTTCCTTTTAATAAATGAAGGAACTGAAGTTCAGAGGGGTTAAAGAACGTTTTAGAGCTCACAAAGCTAAGAAGGTGCAAAGGTGGATTTCAGTTGTTCTGTTTTTACGATGTCAGACACCCCCTTCATTCTCATCAATGAGTAGGGGGCCTGCACTTTAAAAGACCGCCACCCCATGTTGGAGGCATTTGGTTTCTTTTAAGAATACCCACTGAAATATTTCCAGATGAAAAAATATGATACCTAAATAATCTTGGGGATGGGGCCAGATAAAGCA
This sequence comes from Noctilio leporinus, assembly GCA_004026585.1. Lineage (NCBI taxonomy): Eukaryota > Metazoa > Chordata > Mammalia > Chiroptera > Noctilionidae > Noctilio > Noctilio leporinus. Next base: position 653,263 of record PVIW01000111.1, read on the forward strand.
ACATTGGCCAGAGCAGGTAACTACTCAATATATTATTTTGAAATATATTGTTTTCAAATATATTGGAACCTTTTCCAAATAAATGCTAAAAGAAAAAAAAGAAGAAGAAGAAGAAGAAAGAAGCTGAGTTAAAATTGAAAGTCAGCCCTGGCTGGTGAGGCTCAGTGGATTGGCACCAGCCTATGAACCCACAGGTCGCTGGTTCGATTCCCAACCAGGGCACAAAACCAGGTTGCAAGCCAGGTCCCCAGCTGGAGGCAGGTGAAAAGCAATCATGCATTGATGCTTCTCTCTCTTTCTTCCCCACTCCCTGCCCTTCTCTCTAAAAATAATGAATAAAACCTTTAAAAAAATTGAAAGTCAAAAAGCAAGGACAACCTTTCTTTACACCCAAAGTGTTAATGATGGCATTTTCTGAATGATCATGGGTGGTCTAGTTGTGTTTTTCCTTTTATCTTTATTACAAAGTGATCAGAGATGACTGGTATAGTTTTTTCAAGAATTGAAGAAAGAGGTCTGACCCGTTGGCATCTGAAAGTTGTGATAGGTTAGGAGATGCAGATTAATCCCGCAGACCCTTCGGCATTCAGCGAGCCAAAAAGTCTTGAAGAGCTCACATTGCTTCAATATAACCATATAATTCAACCTCCTTCCATAGCTGACTTAATTGTTACTAATTTTCTAATTTACCTTAATCATAAAAGCAGAGTTGGAGAGGTTGCCTATTGACTGACTGGTCTCTAAAAGGGGAGTGAATTCAAAAGGCGTCGGATGGCATTTTTGGGGCTCGGTTGTGGGATGGTTTTCATCCACAGAGCCACTTTTCTTGTCAGCGAATCGCAAGTCAAATTACAGAAGAAAGTGACAGGAATTCGGCTAAATTCCAAGTCCCATTGTCAGGAGCTTATTCATCTACCCTAAAGCATCAGCTCCCTGGCAAGGGATGTTACTTCTAATTATGGATGGCTCCCTGTGGGCCACCAGCAGGACCTGTATTTTCCCCACAGTTATTAATCAGCTGTCCAGTGTTAACAAGAAGATCAGATCTAAAAGTGATGGAAAATCACTCAACACTCTGTCCTAATCACTCAGCAGGCTGCTTCAGGAGCTCACTAACAAGGTGCCCCAGCCATAACAAGCTGGTTGGCTCCTATTCTTCATTTTAAATTTCTTTTTAAGATTTTATTTATTATTTTAGAGAGAGGGAAAGGGAGGGAGGCAGGGAGGAAGAGAGACATCAATGTATGGTTGCCTTTCACCTGCCTCCAGCTAAGGACCTGGCTGGAGACCTGGCTTGCAGCAACCTGGTTACGTGCCCTGGCCAGGAATCGAACCAGCGACCTTTGGGTTCGCAGGCTGGCGCCTTATCCACTGAGCCACCAGCCAGTGCTTTGGTTGGCTCCCATTCTTAATGATCACATCCAAAATGGGATTTTTTATTTCAAACACATAGGCCAGTTCAATACGCTAAAATATATAATTTTTCTGCAACCTGCTGGTAAAACTGTATCTAAATCAGGCAAAGTTAAAGTTGAATAAACAAATTACTATCAAGTTAATTGCCCAGCCAATGGGGAATTTAACTGGGCGCAAAATCAATACCTGAGGACTTTTCCATCTGTCCCCTGTGACTGAGCCCTCATCATGTTTCTGTTATTAAAATTGCATCCTTCTGATATTTCCTTCTCGAACAATTTCAAAATAGAAGTCATACTCTAAAGTATTAGAGTTAACCTTGTGAAATTGCCAATATTTGATGATTTTTGACCTATAATCATGACAATTTTATACAGTTCAACTTAATGAGTCCTCAGAGATTTTTTTAATGGGTTTGAATTTTTTCAAGCATAAAAATAATTATAATTTCAACAGTTAATATATTATTGAGATCCTTCTATATGCCAAGCATTATCTATCTACCTATAGATAGGTAGATAGATAGATAATAGATTCATTTAACCCTCAGAACAAATAACACTCTCATTTCACAAATGTGAAAACTGAAGCATAAAGAGGCCAAGTGAGTTACTCAGGGTCACAGACTGGCAAAAGCTAGATTCAAACACAGGCTTGTCTGTCTACACAGGTATTAACCACTGCGCTGTACTTCCTGCAAAGTTCCTATTGATAATAAGTGTGAAAATAAAATTTAAAAAAGCTCCCTTTGATTTCATATTCTTTTACAACCATTCAAAGTTCTACTTTAAAAAAAAAAAAAAGGATTTTATTTATTATTTTTAGAGAGATGGGAAGGGAGAGAGGCAGAGAGACCTCAATGTATGGTTGCCTTTCACCTGCTTCCAGCTACGGACCTGGCTAGAGACCTGGTAATGTGCACTGACTGGGAATTGAACCAGTGACCTCTGGGTTCGCAGGCCAGCGCCTTATCCACTGTGCCACCAGCCAGGGCCAAAGAATTGGGTTTTATGTGCACATGGTGATAAAGACACAAGGCATGAGTTTATGCCCGGTAGGGAGTTGAAACTTGGTTCTTCCTACCTTCCTTCCCCTGCCCTCAGACACAGCGCAGTAGAAGAGCGACTTTGGGCAGCTCACCTTCTGACCAGATGAACCTGGGGAGCCTGTCTCTTATCTGGCCTGGGGCGTGGTTTGTACTGGTGATGCCTTCTGGTTAGCCCTTGCCAGTTCCTTGCTAGTTCCTCTCATTACCTCCCACAACTGTAGTTTTGAAAGCAAGTGATTTACCACAAAGTGTGGCGTGTGGCACGGGGGTAGAGCCAATTAGGGACTCTTGAGGAAAGACTGAGAAATAGGAAGAGGGTGCCTCCCACCCACTGCTTGAGCCAGCAGGTGGCAGCAGTATTGGAAGCCAGGAAAGCAGAGCTGCAGCAGAGTTTACTACCCTATCTTTCCGCTTCCTCTCACTGTCTCCTGTGCTGTACTACCAACCCCTGTCATCTGCCCCCACAGGGCCTACCCTCCCATAGCACAAAAGGAGAGGAAAGAGAGGCCCCTGGCAGGAAGAAGAAAGATGTGAGAACAGCAATAAAAGGCAGCAGAGACAGGAGAGAAGGTCCCCTGGCTGTGAACCATTCCCAACAGGCTGCACCTATGTAAGGAACATAGTAGGCTGGGTCCGTGTTGGTAGGGGATTATCAGATGGGCCCAGAAAAGTATAGGATAGAGAATTTACAGGATAATTTCTACAAAATATTAATGAAAGTTACTTTTACAAATGGAGATTGGAATTCATACTTTGCAATGCTCAGATACTTTTTAAGTGAAGGCAAAAGAGGTAGCTTATTTTTAACTAGCTTACCCCATTGGAACTCAAAATTTAAGCCAATGGGTGTTTCTGATGCTCTTGAAGATGTAGACATTAATTTGAGGAAACCTGGCCACCTGAGATAGTAACACTTCCATTTTCTATTTCTAGGCTCCTGCTAGGATTGTACTTCCCGACTGTATTACAGTTAGGAATAGCCATCTGACTTGCTTTGGCCAATGAAGAGCAGAAGTGACGTGCCATTTCTGGACAGGTTTAAGAATAAGTACATGATGCCCCACATGACCTTCCCTCTCCTGCAGCAACTGCAAACACACCAAAAGGAAGCTTCAATCAGCCAGAATCCCTCACTAACTGCCATGAGCTAAAGCCCATGCAAACGGTTGGTGTTGATTAAGCTGGTCAGACTTGGGGGACTGTTTGTTACGCAGAGTAGCCTGTCCTATCCTAACTAATGCAAGTAGTCAGAGTAGACCTCACTAAGGTGCCAGATGATGGTATGGTGGCAGTAGTGAATAGCAATAGTGGAAAAGATGAGCAGTCATCAGAATATGGATATATCTTTATGTACAGAAAAGAATTATGCGCTACATGACTGAAAAGGTGAGAACAGGGACAGCAGACCACTTTGCTTCTAAGAGTCTGTCAGAAACACCTTGTGTGAATGACAACTTTAATGTAAGCAAATCTTACATTCTGAAACTGTATGGGAGAAAATAATCTATCTAGGAGGTCTACAGCGGCACGAACAACTTACTAAGTATTAAAAGTGAAAAAAGAGCTTTCTCGTCGCTTTGACTGCTGTAGCATTATTGCCCCCTCGTGGTGAAAGAGAAAATTAATTTAGAAAAAACTAGCAAGTGGCAACAACCATGTTGCAAAGAAATGTATATTTTGAAATTTTGTGTTCTCTTTGTTCCATGACAGGATACTTGATAACATTTTTGATTAGGAGATATCATGAGAAATTCTATGTCATGTGAAAAAATCATCATTGTTCTTCAAAGTTATCCATAATTTTCAAGAAAGCAAGCCTCCTAAAACCCATTGGTTAACATACCATGACTAGTAGAGGTATAAGACTTAGTAGTACTTGTAGTGATACCAACAACTCAAATCTTTTCTCATCATCTGTAAAAGAAAAATGATGATGTTTAATGAGTATAACTGGGATTTCGTGAATTTAGATTTTGGGGATTTTTGTTGTGTTGTTGTTTTAGTCCATTGTGCAAATTTAGGATGGTGGCAAACTTCCTGGCTATAAACAGAGTGGCTTTTTTTTTAAATCATCTTCCAAAACTCAATATATAGTAAAGAGATGGAGCTACCAAGACTATAGTTAATAATAAAAAGTTTATCCACTTCAAGTAATATATCTACTGAGCTTTATATTGGCATAACCAGTATACTTATTTAATCAGCTTGAGAAACAAATATGGTTGCACCTCTTGTTTATTCTGAAATGGGCCAGAACCCCAATCCTTTAGATTATCTGGAGGCATTCTACCTCTCAAAGGACCTCTCTTCTTACCCTACTTACTAAAGAGCTCCAAGGACATTGCCCTGGACAGCTGAGCATATTTCTTAAATGGCTTCCAGACAGCAACCTGAAGATCTGATCCATCCACCTGCAGACCAGATTTTCAGCTACCTTATTTGTTGCCACATTCTGAAAACTGGCCTTGATATATTCTTTTCACTGTTCCTTTCAATCACTATCCAGGTACAGGCCACAGTGGTACCCTACCAGATGATAGATCTCTGGTTGGAGACCTCAGCGTTCAGTGAGTCTTTCCATAGCACAGCCATTGTGCCCTGTTGTAAGACCTGGGGCAATTCCAGTTCCAGACAGCCACAAAGCTAACCGAGAACCAGATTTCCCCTAAGGTCGTAGGGTAATAAGCAACTCCCCAGTCTCAACTCATGCTGCCCTCCCTCAGTAAGAGCTATCTCTACGCATCCAAGAGGTACTATTCATGAAAGATATTTATACATTATCTTCCAATAGCCACCTTGGTCTGCAAGGAATTACTTCCTCTTAAGCAACCTTTGATGTCTACATATTAAAAGGGATTAAAAGAATTAGCCTTTATCAAGCCATATTTTAAAGACCTGTTGTACAATTCCCCAAGAGCAGTGGATGGCTACTTACCCTGTAATTCATTTAGTTAAGAAGAGCCACAAAGTCTTCCCAGAACAAAGCTCTGCTTCACAGTGACTTTGTCCACCCTTGCAGGAAGATTGGAGGCCACATTTTTCAGAATTTCAGTCTGGATGCCACATTTAAGCATGGATCTTAGCACTCTAGAACTATATCCTACAAATCTAAATACATGTATGTTAAAGATCTCAATTATAATAGTGACTCTATTGTTTGGGTGGGGATCCATCCTGCCTCTTTGTAGAGTGACATAAACACACGTACTAAAGGTTCCTTTGGATGTTTGTTACTGCTTTGTTGAAAATAAGAAAAATTTTTGAAAACATGGCATTAGTAAAGGAAAGGGCAGCTTAAATTATGCTATATTGTATGATGAACACTATGCGGCTATTAAAAAGAATAAAGCATATCTGTTCTTTGTGGAAAAAACAGGAATATGATGTATTATTTCTATAACAATAACCAAAACAGTTAACAGAGATTACTGCCAGGTAGAGGCCACACTGAAGGGAACAGAGGAGTGACCATAGGGAGAAGTATGGATACAGACTTCTTTTGCTTTTCTCTTTATATCCCTCGAAACTATTTGAATGTTTTACAAAGAAATTGTGCTTTTATTTTTACTTATAGAATAAGTATCATTTATAACTTAAAATTATTAAAATATGTATAGTTGTAAATTAGTTTAACATAAAATATAATTTTAACAATTCAACTTAATATTCATAATCTTGTTTTGTGGAAGGAGAAAACATTTTTCTCAGACTCTAGAATTGTAAGGGAACTAAAAAATGACTGTGCTAGGGATAAAATGATATCAAACCTAAAATAATGACCAGATAGTGGGGGATCCTAAAAACCAAAGAAAGTAAGAAATGACTGCAGATGTTTTGGATGTCTATCTTGGGCAAAAGAGCTATCTTCAAGTATGTAAAGCAGGGAATTCCACTCTCAAGTAATTGAGGACGATATGACTTGAATCAATCCCACACACAGGAAAACTAGCAGTGCTGAACTGAATGCAAAAGGACAGCTTTCTGAAGTCATCATAGAGCTAACAAAACCATGAAGATTGCATGAAAATACACCTTTCTAAAGTCATCATAGACCTAACAAAACCATAAAGATGTAACACTCTTAGGACCAGGGGAGAACAGAGACCCCTACAGAATATGTGGACGTAGTTCATTACCGCACTTCATTCAGTATAAAACAATGCAGTTTGCAATACGGTAAATGCTTAGTAGGCATTTTGTAAGCCCACATATTGTGTATTTTTCAAGAAACATTTCAAGTGGAAAAAGCAATTCCACGAAATAGAGTAACTGTCTATTCCAATGACAGCAAATCATGATGGAAGCGGTCTAATGGAATCAAGGGGACCGATTCCCTGGCCTCCACCAGCCAGGAACAGCACCACAGAGCTGGGCTGATATCTGCTGCTGAGGCTGGGCCCTCAGCAGAGGCTGCAGCCAGATGCATTTCAGGAACAAAAGCCTCTGTTGCCGAATCCATGAATGAACCTTCCTCCCCTCTACCACTGGAAACAGTCACGAATGCCTTTCAATTTAATTAGATGAGAAAACAGATTGCAGGCAACCAAGAACCAATTCAAAAAACTCATCCTTAAGATTTCGTCTAGAATTACTTCTGACGCCAGAATCTGTTATCAGCCAGGGTGCAGCCAGAGAACCAGAGCCGGGAGAGCTATGTATGCAGGGTGTACGGGAAGAGCTGGCTTACACACTTGTGGGCTGGCTAAGCAAGTCCTCAGGCCACAGGATAGGCCACCGGGAAGAGCAGGTACTGAGACACAAACTGAAGCTGCCACCCACAGGCAGAATTCCCTCTTCCACAAACGTTGGTTCCGCTGCCACGGCCTTCGCCGGACTGGATCAAGCCTGTCCAAATCACCAAGGATCATTTCCTTTACTTCAGCGAACTGATTGCACACATGAATCACACCTACAAAGTGCCTTTCCAGCAATTCCTAGAATATGGTTTGATGGAATAACTAGGGACTATAACCTAGCCAAGTTGACACATAAAACTGGTCTTTACTAATAAGTCAGAAACTCTGGGGGCAGCACCAAGCCACCTCGAGTCAAAACACTCAGGAACTCTAATGCTCCTGGGAGTTTGAGAAGCACTGGTTTAGAGACCAGATCGAGAGGAAAGAACAGATGTTGGGAGTCAACCACGATGCGTTACAATTACCCAGTTTCTGTTGCTGAGAATTAAAGATTAGAAGAGTCACCTTATATATGAGGTTCTTCATGGACAACAAAACGAGTAGTAAACTGGGCAGAAAAGGAACCCATTAACATAGGTAGCAAGCAGTTCACAGAATTGATGGGGAGGCTGGCAATGATGCTCAGGAAGCCAGGCTTTCAGGCATGGTTGTGCGAGGCAGCCACAGCCCAGCCAAGACACACCACAGCGACTGTCCCGTAAGAATGTCTCTCTAGGAATCACCACTGCAAGCAGCCTTGTAATTTTCCTGAGGTCTTTGTGCCACTACCTCCAAAGACCCGGAGGAAGCCTCTAGCTGACGTAATTTAGTCACGTGACCATGCCCTGCCAGCAAGGGCAGGGAGCAATATTTGACCCTTTTCCCTAAGAAGCTCAGGACAGTAAGAAAAACCTACACTTAAAATGATAATTACAGCCCTGGCTGGTGTGGCTCACTGGATTGGCACTGGCCTGCGAACCCAAAGGTTGCTGGTTCGATTCCCAGCCAGGGCACATTACACCAGGCTGCAAGGCAGGTCTCCAGCCAGGTCTATAGCTGGAGGCAGGTGAAAGGCAACCATACATCGATGTTTTCTCTCCCTTTCTTCCTCCCTCCCTGTCCTTCTCTCTGAAAAATAATAAATAAAATCTTTTTTTAAAAATGACAATTACAGTACAATAGTAAGCACAATGTAAATGCGTGTAAAATGTGTTGTGAAGAGCAACTGGTAAATTTAAGCTGGTCTTGGAGGATAGCAGCCAGAATGGAAGAGATCTATGTCTAAAACTATAGAAATATAACGTTCAAATGTCAGAAATCCCACCCAAATATAAAAGTTCTGCTAAATCTTGAGTAAAACCATAAAGTTTATTACCTCCGGCTCCCTTTCAGCTCTCCTTTCACCTTCTCATGTCCTCCCAACCAGGCTCACCAAGTTCTCAACTGAAGTACCCCATCTTCCCTTGACTTCAACCCCTGTGGTGGGTCTCCTCCCTGATGGCACCCACTTGTGCCATTTTTAATTCTCTGAGTCTTAGAATTTGAAGTTGTTACCAAAGATTCTTTTCCATAAATAACAAGGAAGTGCAAACATGCAACAGATAAAGAAGGGGGGAGTGGGGAGCATAAGCCCTGCACACTCAACTTCTTCCTTCCCTTTGCTCTTCAAGTGAAACATGTCCAATGCAAGATGATCGATTCCTATAGCAAGAAATAAATGAAAACCCAAGTAAGCAAATGGGGGAGAAAGGCCATAAACTGGGTTTTCTTTTATTCCATCTCTTTCTACTAAGGAAAACTTGGATAAGGATTTATTGCAACAAACCTAAGGAAAAATTGTGTTTATTTTCTAACATAAGTTAAAATTTCTACCAAGGTTTACTGACAAAGAAAGGATAGTTCTATTCACGGTACCCTTTCAACTACTCCCTAAATCGCACTTCTTGCATCACATTTTTACTTCATGTGTTATTGTTCATGCTGTTACAGTTGTGCCATTTTCCCTTCTCAGTCCTCCTTCCGCCCCGCCCACCCCCACTTCCATAGTCAATCACCACAATGCTGTCCATGTCTACGGGTCCTTCATGCATGTTTTGACTAATTCCTTCACTTTCAATCAATCCCCGCCTCTACCCTCCCATCTTACAGTCTGTTCGATGACTCCATGCCTCTGGTTCTATTTTGCTTGTTAGTTTATTTGGTTCATTAGATTCCTCTTTATAAGTGAAATCAAGTCTAAATGTTTCCTAAAAGATAAAAATGAGACTTTCAAGTTACATAGCTTACCACTGTACAACTTTAGGAAGGCTGAAGATTTAATTTCTTTTTAAAAGCAGTTTTTAGCAGAGGCTTCCTTCCACACCACTTCTGAATTACTTTTTTGAAACTATTTTACCAAATGGTTGGTAACTAAGGCAACGCTATCGTGGGAAATTATTTTTAAGGGAGATGGAACTTCTTTGTAAACATCTTTTCCTTTGGGAAAAATGGTTTAAAAAAGTGTAACAGCTATTCATGTCCAAGGCAGGTAAAAAGAGTTTAAAAAAAAAAAAAAAGAAAAAAGCAGGGTAAAAAGAGTGAGAATAAAACCTTGTTTTTATTTTTTCTGCCATTTTAATGCAATTGCAATAGACTGCTACAACAATATTTGGGATTCCACAGAGAATTGCATGCATTTGCTATTACAGCCCATTGTTGAAGCACTTACACTTTGCCTCCTAAGAAATAAGTAAGGAAGACTTTAAGAGTTTTAGTCAGCACACATTCACAACAACCTTCTAGGTACTTTTTTCCTACTTTTTCCTAAAATAGGTAATTCTCGCCAGATCCCACCACTGCTGAAGGGTTCAAAGCTTCTGAGCTCTAAAGTGATCAAAACCTTCAAGTTAGTATAATTAGTGGTCCAAAACTTGGTTTAAATGTTTGCAGAATAACAAACACCAAACGCTGAATACCAAACATGTTTCTATGTGGTTAAAACTCATGAGCAAAAACCAGATTTAATTTTTCTTTACTTACTCTCTAAAAAGCCTTCATTCATAATGTTTCCCATCACAGGTCTTAGAAATTAAATAATTCATTTTCAACATTCGATGGTAATCATCACTTTCCAAAGTTGTAATAAACATCTGCATGTTACACAAACACTTTTTACGTATTTTGTCATATTATCAAACAGTCTCATTACATGATAAAATACACAAAGCTATACAAGACAAAACACTACAGAATTTTTAAATAATCCCTTCCCCAGTTGTTAGCACTTTTCTTTTTAAGAGAAAGTGATGAAATATCAGAAATTTTGCATCCAATGTTTTGACTTCAACTTTTTACTTTTTTATCGTCTTCTGGTACCACCATATCCTAAATGAGAAAAGGAAAAATTGTATTAGGTTTATTTTAATGTCCTAGAATTGCTTATATAATTACAACAACAGTACGCATCACTGGGAACAAATGAGCGAGAAGGAAGGACGGGGCCCTGCAGACCTAGTGCGGCACCTCCCCACCACCCGATCGAGCCTAGAGCTGCTTGCAGAGAATCGCGCAGTCCTGTGCGCCCAGGACGCGCTCTCCAGGGGGAACAACGTGGGGCCGGCAATGCTTCGAGTCTCGGCCAAACGCATGGAGGCCAGTGGAGCCCAAGCCATGAATACAAACAACGGGGGAGTTTCCAACCTTCTAATGCACACACGTGTGCACATGCCTACAGGTTACAAAATGACAGTGTTTCCACCTGAAAAGTTTCTCAATTTTTTTTCAGTTTCCCTTCAGGTTATCTGGTAATGTTGTATGATTTTCTTCATATAAGTCTCAGATATTTCTAGTTCATATTACACTTTACAATTGTTTCCACTGAGAGTATTCTTTTGTCTTTTTATTCTTGTATATCCTCCCAATTACTACCTCCTCTTTTCTCCCCAAAGTACCCACTATCATAGCATCTAACACCGTGTGTTAATTCGCTTATTTTCAAAACATCAACGTTGTAATCATTATTGTATATATTCTTTTGTGTCCAGTTTCCTTCTTTATATTTGGCAGACCTCTCCGCATCATTGGATACCACTTTTATTCATTCTCACTGCTGCACATGTTATAAGCACAACTTAGGCACCCATTTTACTGCTGCGGGACAGACCGGGTGGAGCCTACGGCGAACAGGGATGCTATGCGCACTCCTGTACTTACCTGCATACAACCCTATGCTCTTCTGTTGCTGCACACCTGAGAGTGAAGCTGAGCCTCAGGCATGCTTGTGTTCAATCAGGCCATACCGAGCAGCTTTTCAAAATTACTGTATCTACATTCACAGCAGCACTATGAGAATTTCACTCTCACCTTTCAAAACATATTTAAGTCTGTCCTACCAATTTCGAGACCTACATCACTGCTCTGTAACTTCCCCTGTTGAGGAAAACAAACTCGTCCCACAGCACCATCACCTACCACCTCCCATTCTCTGCGAATCAGCGGGATGTTTAGCTCTGAACAGTTTTTGTTTCCCAGTGTCTTTGCTTTTTGGAAAACATCCTCTTAACAACCACAATAACCACTGCAGTCAAGTTTTTGGCAATTATTTAAAATATGGTTCGATACATTTTTATTGTGTTTTGCTGAATTTAAAAAGTTCAAATTTCTACCTAGAGCATTCCATTTTAGAGCTGAAAGGATCCTTAGATTTCAGAACTAAACAGATACAGAAACCAACACCCAGGAAGGTTCAGTTAAAATCTTGGTTAGTGGTAGAAATCTAAACCAAATCCTTGTTTGATTTTCAAAGACCGTTTAGAAGAGGAAAGAATGAAAATCTGAATTATATTTTAATCTCAGTTAGTTATACTATTAATATTTTTGGTGGGTATACTAAATAAAACCATGATTGCTAAATATATAATCATCTTCTAAGTTCTGAAACTATTTCTGTACTTTACTGCTGTATGACATGAACTTCTGTATTTTTGCTCTTACCTGATGCTGTTCTGGTTTTTGTCTCTGAACTTGAACATGCTGAAGAGCTACCTGAGCCTTCAGGGAACGGTGAGTAGGCCTGGCCATTCCACGGGCTAGAGTGGGAGGGGCGGTAAGATGGACGGTACCAGGAGTCCGAAAAGGGTGTGGCTGCTCTATAAAGACATGAAAGTGTGTCAAGTATTTTTCTTGCGCTTTTAATTTTTAAATATCTTCCAATCCCTAAACTATAAGGAAAAAAAATCTTTACCAAGTGATTTTCCTTCAATGTTCTGGTATATTAGGATTAATACCAAGCAAATATTTGCTGTTTTATATTTTTGCTATTGTTAGTCATTGTCATGGGGGAAAAAAGTGAAACAGAGAAATGGCTTTCTTTCTGAATTTACACTTGAGTAAAATCTAAACTTAAACTACCAATAATGTTGAAGACATTCCAAAATCTAGCTCCAAGTTTTTTCTAGCCTTACTTCTATCATTCTCCTACCGAAGCAAACTGCTATCTGTTCTTAAAATGCTGTGTTCCTTCTTGCCTACTCATTTTCTTAAATGTCAAGTAAACAGTCTTTTTCCTCACTCGTATTATCTATACAGATGACACAGGAAGAAGAAACACAGTGAAAGAAAATAACATACACAATATTGATAAAAGTACATACAGATACATATAGTCTACCTTCCCCATCCCCAAAAGGGTATTATGGTTTAAAAGGGTAGTATCACCTTAATTATTTTCCTTAACAAAACCAAATCTAGCCAAATTGTAAGTGAAACAACTCACTAAAGAAAAGCTGAATTAAAAACCAAGTTAGATAAATGCAAAGCCTACCTGTTGCTGCCAAACAAATATCCTAATATTCCTCCAGTTCCCAAGCCAGTCCAGAAACCTGGCCCCTGCGAGTTTTCACATCCTTGTTGTCCCATGAAGGCACTGCCAAAACCAGAAGCTGCACCGTATGGTCCTACAAATAAAAATGAGCTCTTACGTATCCTCATGTAAACAAAACATACCCTATAGAACCAAAGGTGATATGAAAATTTCAATTATTTCATCTGTACCAGTTTTGAATACTACTCAGGCCTCAACTTATAAACAGGTTGTATTCAGAAAGTGTATTTGCAAAATGTGAGTTTGTAACTAAGGATTTAATAAACCCTAAAATATCTGCCCTGCTGAAGACAAGCTACTAGAAGGCGACTCCCAAGTGCATAGCTTGCTTTTTCACTCTTTTGATAACTAGATGTTCTTAATTTAAATAAAGTCTAACTTATCTATCTTTTATTTCATGGCTGGTCTTTTTTTACATTCTAAGAAATTTTTGCCTAAAGTCATGACAAATATTTCCTACATTTTTATCTAGAAGCTTAATTTTTTCCTTTATACTGAGATCTATAATACTTGAATAGATTTCATGTATGGTGTGAGACAGAGCTCAAGGTAAATGCTTACTATCAAATGCGATCAAGTTATTCTGATTAAGATGATTGACAATTTAGTCATGCACTCTTAAAACAGCAATTACAAATATCCTTATAGAGAAAAGGTCAAAAGAGGCAAAAGCTAAAAGTGAAAAATAAAACGAGAAGCCACACCTGCTTTGGTTTCCCCCTGCACAGGACTCAGACCCCACACACACCTTACCCAATGCCTTTAGAGGCCAACCGTACCTGTGAAGCCCGGCTTGAAGCCTGGGGGCGGAGGTCCTGCTGCGCTGGTGAATCCTGGGTAACGGTGAGAATTTGGAGGATACTCAGAATACGGTGGAGGCGCATCCTGACCATCACTAAGGAACAGCTTATAAACTCCAAAGGCAACAGCAAGCAACACCACGATGGTTATCAACCCACTGACACCACCGGAATCTGGGGAGTACATCTTTTTATAATAATCAGAGAAAGAGTTAAAGCCATAGTTCTTCCCCGATTCTCTTGATTTCTTCAGGCCATGGTCCGTGTAGTCTAAGTCATACTCCAAGCCACAGGACCCCCGCAGCACATACTGGTCATCAGAGGATTCGTAGCCTTCACAGCTTACCACAGTTTTTCCAAATCTGTATGCAACATCTAAATCAGTCTTACATTCCCACTGTGAAGAACAGAAGTAGGTTATTAAAACCAAACGATTTCACTATATATATATATATATATATATATGTATATATCATTTGGGCTATCTAGCTGTCATAAAACTGCTAAATGAAACAAGGGAATGACAAACTAAATTCAGGACAACAGAGGAAGGCAAGCTAGGGGCCTTGAAGATATTGATGATGTTAATATTCTACTTCTTAAGCGAGGTGGGGGACATGAGTGTTCATTTTATCACTATTCCTGATTCTTTACATACAGATGTAAGGAATTATTTCGTACATATTAAGCATCCCTTAACTTACACATTTTAGCAAATTATCTAAATGTCAACTTTTTACCACTGTTTTCTTTTAAAATAGGGTTTTTTAACAAAGGTGAAGGCTCAAAAATCAGCATCAGATATAAAGATCTGGTAGCTACATATAGTATCAGAGATAGAATATAACCTTCTGAAAAAAGTTTCTACACAAATTTTTAAAAACCTGGATTAATTTTCCAGAGTCCAATACTATAAGTAATTCTCTTTCCTTTCTTTAAAGATATTTCAAAAAATGCAAAAAGAATCCACACTAACCCCTAAAATTTCCACCTTAAAAAAAAAAAAAAAAAGCCCAGGTTTAATTTAAATCCTGTAATTACATTTTGAGCTAAATAGCTAACATGCCATGCCTCCTTAACAACATTTAAAAGAGACATAAGCTGAAATAGGTTTGATTGGTTCTATTACTTTTCTGTAAGGTTTCCTATAAGAGGGAAACAAATTATCTTCTCTCAAACTTCAGATATACTATTTTCATTTGTATAACAGCCTTATTAAGATATAATTTGCACATACACATTCACCCATGTCCATCGTTTTCCGTATATTCAGAGTTGAATAGACTAAAACTATCACCACAACCAATGAGAATATTTCCATGCCCCCCACAGAAATCTCATATCCATTTCCAGTCGCTCCCTATCCCCCCCAGACCTCCCAGCCCGAGGCTCTCACCGATCTGTCTGTATGGCTTTCCCTACTCTGGACACTTCACGGGGTCTCAAGTGACTGGCTTCCTTCGCTTAGCTTAATGTTTTCAAGTTCACACCATGCTGCACCATGTGTCAGTGCCTCGCTCCTTCCTATGGCTGAGTGTACGGACATGCCACGTTTTGTTTATTCATTCATCATGATGGACATCTGGTGTGTTTCTACTTTTTGGCTATTATGAATGACACTGCTACATACATTTATGTACAAGCTTTTGTGTGGACATGGTTTCAATTCTCTCGGGCACATCCCTAGGAATGGAGTGGCTGGAGTATATGGTAACGACATTTAGCCTTTTGAAGAACTGACAGACAGTATCCAACCTGGCTGCACTTTACTCCCTAACAGCAACATAAGCAGTTTCTCCACACCCTCACCAACATTTGCTATTGTCTCTTTTAGATCACAGACTTCTTATTGGGCATTAACTGGTAATCTTATTATGGTTTTGACTTGTATTTCCCTAGTGGCTAAAGATCTGAACATTTTTGCATGTGTATGTTGCCTATCTTCGTTGAAGAAATGCCTCGTCAGATGTTTGCCCACTTCCAACTTTGGTTTTCTTCTTATTGAGTTGTAATAATTCTTTCTATATTCTAGATACAAGTCTCCTATCAGATACATGACCTGAAAAGCTTTCACCTACTCTGTAGGTTGCCTTTTCACTTTATTTTTATTTTTTCCTTTAGATTTATTCATTACATCTAGAGAGAAGGGCAGGGGAGAAGGAAGAAAGGGAGAGAAACATCAATGTATGGTTGCCTTTCACCTACCTCCAGCTAGGGACCTGGCTGGAGACCTGGCTTGCAACATGGTTACGTGCCCTGGCTGGGGAATCAAACCAACAAACTTTGGGTTCACAGGCCGGCACCATCCACTGAGCCACCAGCCAGGGCCCTAAGTTTCTTGATGGTATCCTAGAAGCCCAAAAGTTTTTCATTTGGATAATACAATTTTTATATACTTAGCCATATTGCTGTATCATTTCACTTTATTATTATTTTCTTTTTAAAGATTTTATTCATTAGTTTTAGAGAGAGAAGGGCAGGGAGGGAAGAAAAAGGGAGGGAAACATCAATGTATGGTTGCTTTTCACATGCCTCTACCTAGGACCTGGCTGGAGCCCTGGCTTGCAACCTGGTTATGTGCCCTGGCTGGGGATTTATTTAGGTAAATAAAACAAGCTAAGTCTCTATTGGTATTTCATGTTAACTGTCATCTCTTTAACAGTGTATACTATAAGTGGTTCCAATTATTATATTTAACTTTTTGGAACTGGAAGAGGCTCTGTCCTGCTACTAAATGTAAGTCAACGTATAATATCCCCTACACCCCTTTGCTCATGCTATTCCCTTCTCTCTCTCTTCAGCTCTACAAATCTTACCCTTCGTTCTTAACACAGCTAACACAGCGCGAACCTTTTCTAAATCTGCCCTAATCCCTCCAATGTTATAAATGACATCACTTTGTAACAATTTTTTGGCACCTACTTGCAATTTGAGTGTTTAACTTGGCTCTTCTACTACAGAGTTTCTTGAGAGTTATGATCCCATCTTACTCATTTTTATATATAATTACATATGTGTTTACTGAATTACTTCACCATTCATACCTTTTATATACTATTTTTATGTATCTTTAATGAATGACATCACTATTGGTATCTTTTTTTTCCCCTCAAGACTGTAAAAGTTGCCCTGGCTGGTATGGCTCAGTGGATTGGGCACTGGCTGACTAAAAGGTCTCTAGTTGGATTCCCAGTTAGGGCACATGCCTGAGTTTCGGGCCAGGTCCCCTGGTGGGGTGTATGAGGCAGCCAGTCAATGTTTCTCTTGCACATCGGTGTTTCTCCCCCTCTCATTCTCCCTCCCTTCTCTCTCTCTCTCAAAATAAATAAAATCTTAAAAAGAAAAAGACTGTAAAAGTAAAATGAGAGTGGAATTGTGCTTTAACCTGAAGAAGATTCTGTGATTAAGTTAGCAATATGAAGGAAAAAGTGATGTGAAATAATTAGCACACAGTTAATAATGAACTCTCTCCTGAGCTTCCATGTTGATGGAAGGGGAAATCATCAACAGAAGTTTCTTACAAATGACTAGCTATCTTAAGTACTTTATGAAAGCAGGAAGAATACAAAGCAGAAGTATGTTAGTATTAATTTTAACTGAATTCATTTAATAAAATCTATTCCATTTCTGAATAAAATTTGAAACTTCAAGAAGATGGTCCACTCTAAGTAAAAAAATGCCTGAGTCCCAAAGACAAAATAACCAAAGCCCACCAACATGCTTTGTTCAAAAGCAGTCACCCTGAGTTCTAAAACAATTTTAAAATCAAGTGTTTGAAGCACGAAAGGGACACATGTACACCCACTATTTACAACCTTCAATTCCTTACCATCTTAACTTTATTTCACTCCCCCCAAGAATATGAAGTTTTGGAGATTTATTAATATCTTAGAACAAAGTTATGGAATGAAAACTACAATGACTGCTTCCAGGCTTTAAAACTGGTTCATTTCTTTCGGAGACTATTTCTTCCAGAGGATAAGTGACTGATTTACATTTACCTAGTTTAGGTTAACCTGAGATTTTCTATATGTGCTTCCCCAAAATGCTGACTAATGTCTCAGTAAACATTTATCAAGTAAAAATCCCACTTAGATCGCCATCAAGGTAATGAGCATTACCTGAACATCATAACCATCCCAGCCTTTGTTCTGGCACTGAACGACTTTTGGGGTGTAGGCACCGCATCCAGCTGTGCCTCCGACACATCTCAGCTGCGGGATCGGGTCCAGCCTGCGGGAGGTGGTGTAGCGGTCATGGTGGAGGGTAAGAGCTTTCACATCCCGCAACAATATTCTGTCTGAAACAGTAAGAACACAGATGAACAGAGACTAAGTGTCTTGTGAAACATAGAAAGGTATCCCAATAGAATTCTTGTCAGACTAAGTACTGTTAAAAGTAAGGCTCTTTCTCGCCGTTTAAGGATGACTAAGAGGAGCTGAAACAGTTCTCCCAAGCTATATCAAAACATTCGGGCCTCTTGCACAACTTTCAGGTGGTCACACCCCTATTGTCTCCCTTCATTTCAGGCTGGATGCCCCCCAAACTGCTTCTCTATCACAAGTTCTAAAAAAATTTTTGCAAAATTAGACCAAAAAGTTCATTAACCTGAAATGTACTACTGTACAACATCAACGGTTAATTAAAATGGCAAAAATATACATTAATGTTCCTGAAGCACATTTAATGTCTATGTCTCTGAACAGATAAATGGATTAATTCAAGTTTTTGTCTTGACTAGCATGGCTGAGTGGGTTGGCCATCATCCTGAAAGCCAAAAGGTCTCTGGTTCTATTCCCAGGCAGGTCACATGCCTGGGCTGGGAGCCAGGTCCCCACTTGGGTGCTTTTGCAAGAGGTAACCAATCGATGTTTCTCTTCCACATCGATGTTTCTCTCCCTCTCTTTCTCCCTCCCTTCCCTTCTCTATAAAATTTAATTAATTTAAAAGTTTAGCTTATTCAGTGGAATATTCTACAGCAATTAAAATGCATGAACTAGAACTCATGTATCAAACTAGAAATAGTAAAAACATTTTAAGCAAAATGCTACTGCACAATGTTTAGCATGACAGCTTTGCACGAACCTTGAAAACAAGCAAAGCAGTTCTCCATACTGTTGATGTCTATCTAATGATGTACAGCATGGCAGTGTGAAAACACGCACAAGAATAATTAAATTCCAAATTCAGATGAGTGTCTCTGAGAAGACGTGGAGACAAGAGGCACTGGCTCTATCCCTAACATTTTATTACTTTGGGGGTGAGAAGATATGCTGGCAATGTGGTAAATTATGAAGATTCAATAAAACTGGGTGGTGAGTATGTGGGTGTTCGCTGTGTACATGTTTATTTAAAATAGTTCACAACTTTAAAAATTAAAAATAATTAAACTACAAATTAAAATTCGCATGACAAAGAGGTTTAAGAATAAAAAATCAAGACAAGGAAATTACGTCTGGCATTCATGTGCATAAATGAATTTTAAAGTGTTATTGGAAAATGACTAGTACCGAGGTGAGACTAGAGTTAAAGCCCTGACCGGCGTGTCTCAGTAGGCTGGCTGTCCTCCTGCAAAATGGTCACTGGTCAGGGCACAAGCCTGGGTTGCAGGTTCCATCCCAATCAAGACATGAGAGGCAATCCATTGAAGTTCCTCTCTCACATCTGTTTCTCTCCCTCTCCCTCGCTTCCCCTCTCCCTGAAAATAAATGAAATCTTAAAAATCAAACAAACCAACAAAAACCCTTAAACATACCAACATCAGAAGTTCTTTTCCCCAAAAAGAACCATCCAAGTAACCCTAGAGTTACCAGGTCATCCCACAGTAAAGTTCCAAGTCCAAAAGCACCAACCATACACTGATAGCTTCCAACCAGCCTTTGGGTTCCCACCCTTAATTTTGAGCAGAGTCAAGAATTACTAAAAATATAAAGAAAGCCCCTAATATGGAATACAACAACTAGACCAAAACAAAGCACAGAAGCAAACTGGGGGAAAGAGAGGGTATTCAGGGATAAGAAAACTTTTTTAGCATATATTTTAAGCTATGATATCCTCCAAGTTATCAAAGGAAACACTAGATCCATAAAACAATCATTATTAAAGGAAACACTCAAGAGAATAAAACAAGAGCTCTTGGAAATTAACATCAGGGGTGCTTGAGATGAAAAACTCAGCAGAACTATTAAAAGTTAAGGGTAAGACAATCTTCTAGAAGGCAGAGCAAAAAGAGAAAAGGGGCGGAGGGGAGAGAGAAAATTGCAGGACCAGTTCAGGAACTCCAAAAATCCCACAGTGGTTCCAGAAAAAGGAGAGAAATCAGATGGAATAAATTCAGTGACCCACTTCAAGAAAAGTTTCCAAAACTTAAGGATGCAAGCTGTCCTATTGAAAGAAAATAAATAGAAACTCAAATCAGATTCACACAAAGGCACATCACTGTGAAATCTTAGAGCACTGTGGACAGTAACTGCCAGGAGGAGAAAAACAGGTCACATACAAGATAAAGAACTAGAAAAGCTTCCAATATCTCGACAGGCTAGAAAATGAAGAAATGTCTTTACAAAATCAAAAGCTCTGACAACACAACACTAAACAATCCAATTAAAAAATGGGCAGAGGACCTGGACAGATAGATACCTTTCCCAAGAAGCCACACAAATGGCCATCAGATCTGTGAAAAGATGTTCAACTGCACTAGCTAATAGGGAAATGTAAATCAAAACTACAATGAGCCCTGCTTGGCTGGTGTGGCTCCATGGATTGGGCCAACAGCCTTTGAACCAAAGGGTCTTCGGTTAGATTCCCAGTCAGGGCACATGCCTGGGCTGTGGGCCATGTCCCCAGTAGGCAGCATGCAAGAGGCAACCATACATTGTTATTTCTCTCCCTCCCTTCCCAGTCTCTAAAATATAAATAGGCCCTGGCTGGTAGCACAATGGATAAGGCACCGGCCTGGGAACCCAAAGGTCGCAGGTTCGATTCCCCAGCCAGGGCACATAACAAGGTTGCAAACCAGGTCTCCAGTCACGTCTGTGGCTGGAGGCAGGTGAAAAGCAACCATACATTGATGTCTCTCTCCCTCTCTGCCTCTCTATAAAATAATAAATAAAATCTTTAAAAAAAATAAAATAAAATATAAATAAGTAAAATCTTTAACAAAAAGAAAAACTACAATGAGCTACCACCTCAAACCTGTCATCAATAAGACAAGTGATAACAAGTGTTGGACAGATTGTGGGAAAAAAGGAAGCCTCATTCACTATTGGTAGGTATGTAAACAAGTACAGACACTATGGAAAACAGTATGCCGGTTCCTCAAAACACTGAAAATAATTACCACATGACCCAGCAATCCTTCTTCTGCATATCTAACTGAAAAACTTGAAAACATTTATTCCCAAAGATATATGAAACCCTAACATGTTCATTACAACACTATTCAGAGTGGCCAAGACATGGAGACAACCAAAGTGTCGTCCTTCAATAGAGGACTGGATAAAGAGGTGCTTCACATATACAGTACTTGGAATGCTACTCAGCCATAAGAAAAGATGAAATATTGCCATTTGCAACAACATGGATGAATCTTGAGAACTTCATGCTAAGCAAAACAAGTCAGAGAAAGCTAACAACCATATAATTTTAGTCATATGCGGAATATAAAACTGAAAGTCATAGACAGACAGATAACAGGATGGTGGTCACCAGAGGGAGGGGATAAGAGGATAGTAAAGGGTAAAAGGGGGACAAATATATGGTACCAGAAGATGATCTGACCTTGGGTGATAGGCACAGAATGCAATAAACAGAATGATAAACAGTGTATCACAGAATGTACACTTGAATATAATAAATACATTTATTATTTTTAATTCCCCTGACTCATCTGCAAAATTTCTTTTTTTTTTTAATTTAAGATCCTTGAGGGTTCAACTAATTCATTTTTCATTCCAGTTTTTAAAGTATGATTCTAATCAAAGTCTATTCATATACAACTTTCTAGGAATACATAAGGAAAATGTCCAGACATTTAAATCCAACTTGGCGTTTTATTTAGTAGTAATAAAACATCCACATCAAATGCATTACTCAAAGTCAAGTACTTGCAAATAGCACCTTCTCTCTCATTTCAGCATTTAAGAATAAAATGGGAATTTACAGAAATAAATCTGTTGCTTAAGTTCAAAAACAGAGGCATTTCCTATCACCAAATCACATATGCAATATTGGTACTTTCAACCAGGTTTTAACATCTTTACTCCTCAGAACAAAAAAAATTTTAATGTTTAAAAGTCATTTTTAAGTCCAAATGCACACATCACTTGTTAAATGGAAATCATCAGTATGTATATGGTATATACATACATGTTCATATATATTAATTTCAATACTGTTGATCCCATAAAAAATTCTTTAGATGACACTAGTAACAGTAATATAAAAGAACCTTTCCCCTAAAAATCCCTTATCATGTCCCATCACCAAAAAAAAATAAGATGAAAATATCTCTTAAATCTAGAGTAGGGTGAAAAACCATGAGAAAAGCTGTTGCAGCACAATGTACTTCACTGTAACGATCAGAATAAGAAGCATGAGCTTGGTTCACATAAATATGTGACTGTTAACATACAAGCTTGTGGCCCTGTCCCGCGTAAGGGTGACTCAGACGCTGCCGGGGCCAAGGCAACTGCCAGCCATAGCAACGGGCAGCCAAGACAACAGCCAGAGACATCAGACCGTCATAGCCACAAAGGATGCGCAGGTGGGGGTCCAGCTTTCCAGCCAGACCCCGCACCAGGGCCTTAGCCCGGGAAAGGTGAAGGTGGGCACATTTTGAGAGTCCAGTGAAGGAAGGAAAGAGGACATTAAGAATACTAAGTTGTCCCGCTCCGCAACAGTCCCCGCTCTGCCGTCTGACGCCTGGGAAGAGAAAAGGTTCCGGGAACGGCGCAGATGAATAGCGAAGGGGGCGGAAGTGAGAAATTAGGACAGAAAGGCTCGAGGGCCAGCGAACAAAAATGGTTGCCCGCGGAGCCGCTCAGAGCAGGCTAAAGGCACCGAGATGAAGGCGAGTGAAGGCAGCACTCACCGCGGTCGTTCCAGCCCAGGGCAGGGCCCGCGATCAGAAGCAAAAGGAGGCCGAGGAAAGGGCAGCGTCTGCCCGCCCCGGGCGCACCGGCCGCGGCCATGGCGTTGGGCGAAGATGGCGCGGGGCTGCCGGGCGTCCGCGGACGGAAACCGGGGCTGTGGAAATCCGCGCGCAGCGGCACGGCGATGCCAGCAATTCGGGACGCCGAGACGCAGCTTACGATCGATCCGCAAAGCCGCAAACACAACGAAGGCAGGTGCGCCCGGCTCACGTCGCGGCCGCTGCGACACGTCGGGGAGCGTGAGTGGACGCTGCTGGCTCCGCCCCTGAGGCTCAGGGCGGCGGGGGACTGGGCGCCGCCGTTGAGGGCGGAGCGAGGTGAGTGACGCGGCCGGTGGGCGGGGCCAAGACCTGCGGTCCCGGAGGTTCCGCGAGGGGCAACCGGGGTTTAGGGAGCGTGGAACCTACGCAACGCAAAATTTACGATGTGTGTAGTGAAGTTACGTATCTCCAAAACCTCATAACCTTCCCGGGGAAATTACTGTGCCAAGTTCAACGTTGTGTCTTCAGCACCTAGTTTGCTACATGGAGAATTCGAGAGAAAAATAACATGGTTATATTTCCTAGTGCACGGTAGCAGTAAACTCCTAAGAGTATCAGAAGGAGAAACTACTGCCTAAATAAAGAACCAGCTAGAGAGCACGTATCTTTGAGGTCTGACAGGCCTAGGCTTCGAGCATTCGTTCATTCGACATACGTCGACTGCCTCATACATGTCGGGTACTGTACTGATTTAGGCACGGAGGATGCAGTCGAGGTCCCTGTAGCTCATCGATCTTACGTTGAAGTGGGATAGGACACACAAAACTAGGTAACAAATCGATAAATTAAGATAACTGGTATTGGTAAATGCATCAGTGAAAATAAAACAAGGTGATAACAGTACAGACTGGAAGCGACTTCAAGGAGGGGGAGGGCCTTACTGATCGCGTAATTTCGAAGCTTTGAAAGCTGAATGATGAGGAAGAATTAGCCATACAAAGATCAGGGGAAGACACTTCGCGCCTGGTGATCAGTGGATGCAGAAGCCCAGCTTTGTGTTTTGAGGAACGTCATTCACGAATTTGACCTCACCTTTTAACGGTAAGGAATAGTATCTGCCAGCCACTGTTCCAGGCGCTGGGGATCTGCAGTGGAGAACCCGCAATTTGTGGAGCGGGGAGGGAGAGGCAAACAAGGCCAGTATAACTAGAGCAAAGTAAGACGGAGGAAGACTGGCACAAAAGGAAGCCGAACAACGGTGGCTTACAGAAGGACCCAGCACATATGGAATAAAGATAATAGGGAATTTTATTCTCAACATGTTAAGTTTGAGGTAGGCTTCCAGGTAGTCACATCAAACAGACAGTTGGATATACAAGCCTGAATTTCAAAGCTAAGGTAAACTTGGTAGCTATCAAAATGAAGGCAGCATTTAATGCCACAGGAAATACAATGTCTAAAGAGCGCATTTAAATATGGCAGTAGCAATGAACGTGGTTTGGATTCTGACTTAAACAAACTGTAAATGATATTTATAAGACAATTGGAACTGACTCAATATATAATGATATTAAATAATCATTTTTCACTGGTGGCACAGTGGATAAGGCGCTGGCCTGCAAACTCAAAGGTCATTGGTTGATTCCCAGCCAGGGCACATAACCAGGTTGCAAGTCAGGTCTCCAGCCAGGTCTGTAGCTGAAGGCAGGTGAAAGGCAGCCATACATGGATGCTTCTCTCCCTTTCTCCCACCCTCTGTGCTCTTCTATCTCTCTAAAAGTAAGGAATAAAATCTTCAAAAATAAACAAAATAATAATATATGGGCAAAATACTATGGGAGGTTGGATGAGGAGTATAGATTAA
Source organism: Noctilio leporinus (assembly GCA_004026585.1). Taxonomy (NCBI): domain Eukaryota; kingdom Metazoa; phylum Chordata; class Mammalia; order Chiroptera; family Noctilionidae; genus Noctilio; species Noctilio leporinus. Next base: position 678,060 of record PVIW01000111.1, read on the forward strand.
ACATTGACTATGTGTTAACTGTAAAGGGTAGCTGATGGTACATGGAAGTTGATCATACTCTTTGAACTACATTTCTATATAAATTTTTTCTTAGAGTTTTTTAAAAACTAAAATCTTCTCTAGGGTTTCTCTGACTTGATCATTAAGAGTTAGTAATTCCAAATTAACAAAATTGTAGAGAGGATCAAACCAGATAAATATTTAAAGCATAGTACCTGCTTGATAAATAACAGTTCTTCTCTCACCCACATCCCCATCTTTGTGAATTAACTGTGGAGGACAGCAAGCCATCTGAATGAAAAGTTTTGAAACTATGAAAGATTAACCATTACATAAGAATATTTGGACAGATTGCAAGCCAGGTGTTTAGCCAAGTCTGTGGCTGGAAGCAGGTGAAAGGCAACCATACATTGATGTTTCTCTCCCTCTCTACTGTCCTCCCTTCTCCTCTCTAAAAATAAATAAAATCTTTTAAAAATAAAATTTAAAAAAGAGAATATTTGGAGAACATTTAAAGGATATAACATTACTAACATTTAGGATTCACTTGGCAAACTGATGAAGAAAACTGCCTTGGCTGGGTACCTCGGTTGGTCAGAGCAGGGGTCCCCAATTTCTGGGCCATGGACCAGACATCGGCTAAGCCTGTTAGAAACCAGGCCACACAGTAGGAGCTTGAATATAATGAGCTGGAATCATTCTGAAAGCATTTACCCACCCTCCAGCCTGGGCCAGTGGAAAAATTGTCTTCCATGATACTGGTCCCTGGTACCAAACAGGTTGGGAATTGCTGGGTTTAGAGCATTGTCCTGGTACACCAACGTTGCAGGCTCTGTCCTTGGCTAGGACACACACAAGCAACCAATGAGTGAGTGCATCAGTAAATAAACAACAAATGGGTGTTTCTTTCTCTCTCCCTTCCTCTCTAAGTCAATAAATAGTTTTTAAACTAATATTCTGCCCCTTTAAGATTATTTTCAAGCTTTAGTTTGCATAAGAAACCTTTAAGGTTCTTGGTCACAAAAATTCTGGAATATCTGGAGTGGAACCCAGAAGTTTGCATTTTCAGGAAGCAGCCCAAAGAACTGTTATAGATGGTCCTTGAAATACAACATTGGGGCATATGGGGTTTTTTTGTTCATTTGTTTGTTTACTGGAGAGGGAGACATTGAAATTTTTTTTCTTCCACTCATTGAAAGATTCATTGGCTTTTTTTTTTTTTTTTTTTAAGATTTTATTCATTATTTTTAGAGAATGAAGTAGGAAGGGAGGCAGAAAGAGATAGAAATGTCAATGTATGGTTGCCTTTCACCTGCCTCCAGCTGGGGACCTGGCTTGCAACCTGTGCATGTGCCCTGACTGGGAATCGAACCAGCAACACTTGGGTTTGCAGGCCAGACACACTGTTTTTACGGTCTCAAGTAGTTCTAGACATCTATAGACCAAAAATAGTCTGAAGTGTAGTGAGTGTTTTCTTCTAAGAAAGTGTGGGTCACATGGAAAAGTCAAAGGAGCAAAAACTCTTAGGATTCAGTGACCATAGAAGCAAAAACTCCCTCTAACCTAAAAAGTAATCGCAGTTGCCCATTAATGTTATCAAGGATGAATGTCCACAATGCCCAGCCCATTACGTTCACAGCAGGGAACTAGGGGACTCGCATTTAACTCTGCCACTGGGGTTTTTGGAAGTTCCAAAAACTTACTAAAATGTGAACTTTCCCAGGAGTCAAGCCGTGAACCTATGAGATAACCTATCACCTTCCAATGCACCACCACTGATCAGCTATCTCTGCTGTGTTCCTCAACCATCCCTGTTTTCAAGGATGCAATACGGTGAAACAGAACAAAAGGTATCAGAGGTGACTATTTGGGATAGAATCATTTACTTCTCCAGAAATTCCATCCCTTTCAAGGTGGCTGGAGAGCAGGCTGCACATGTCTACTTCGGTTTAGAAAAGAGAGCTAGTGATCCACAGACTATTTAAATAACATTTCCACAACACATGTTCAAGTGTGCTTGCAGTTTTGCTGCTACAGTCCTTAAATGGAAACTCTTTCCTCTTGGTACAGAAGATGGCAGAATGTTTTGCACTAACTTGAATTGAAGAAAGTTCTCCACAAGATACCTATAGATTATTTGGGGCATTAAGTCTCAAGAAGAGACCTGTTTTAAAATGTTTTATTTTTTATTCATTTTTTAAAAGATTTTATTTACTATTTTAGTGAGAGGGGCAGGGAGAGAGGCAGAGAGGCAGAGAGACATCACTGTATGGTTGCCTTTCACCTGCCTCCAGTTATGGACCTGGCTGGAGACCTGGCTTGCAACCTGGTTGTGTGCCCTGGCTGGGAATTGAACCAGCAACCTTTGGGTTCGCAGTCCGGGGGCGCCTTATCCACTGTGCCACCAGCCAGGGCTTAAATTTTTATTTTTAATTCAACCCTGGAAGTGGTGGAAGGAAGCAGGGTGGATACTGGGTAGTTCCCCAGTATCTCTCATTTTTAAATATGTTGGAAACATGTCTTCTAACCATTCACCCAACAAGGTCTTATATGCAGTTTATCTTCGTCTGATGACTTAAAAGATTTAACTTCAAATCTTACGTCACCCACCCCCACTTGTATCTTTTTAAAACCCTTCAAAAGATTCTGGTTGCTCAGAAGGTGGGGGGCTTCTACTATAGAACCCTGCTGTATGGCCACACTGTCCACCCCAACCCCCAACAATCCCACTGATCTTCTCTCCTGTCCAGAGGACCAAGCTCCGAGCCCCCGAGTCCGCCGCCCCAGCTCGTCACCCCCACCCCCTCCACAAACACACAACCCCCTCCTGGTGGTGACTTTTCCCTCTTCTCTAGTTACACATCTGCTCCTCTCTCCGTCGTTCCTTCCTCGGGAGAATCCTTTGATCTAAATCGAAGGCTTTCCTAGGACTATTTACCCCTTTTTTCTAACAATCAGCACTGTTGTAATTTCACACTTTTTTTTGTGTCTCACTAAACTGTAAGTTTCTGAAGAGCACAAAGCGTACCCAGTTTTGCTGACTTCAGGGTCTAGCCTTGTGGCCAACACAGAGTAAATGTTCAATAAATTTCTACGAGTTAAAAGAAATGTATTTGTATCTTTTTCCTTTTTTGACGGCCCCCCCCCACCCCCCGCCCTCCGCCTTGTTACTACGCGGCGATGCTCACTGGTACCCGAGAGATCGGGTTTGTACTAAATCCACCCTCGCCCGGGTCCCGCTGCTGCCTCTGGACGGTGTCCCCACAACCCCAGTCCTGAGTCGGAAAACACGAGAAGCCAACGGCAGACCGGCCCACCAGCCTCACTTCACCTAATGACAAGGCTGGGAGGAGGGCGGAATGGAGGCGCCTGGAGGACCGCAGAATTCCCCCCGAAGGATGCCGCGCCGCGCGTTCCGAAGGAAGGCGACCGCGGGCGCTCGGCGCTCAGGAAAGAATCTGTGACGTTGCGGGACACCGACCCGAGCGACCGGCCCGGCGGCGGCCAGCGCGGGCAGCGACTCGGGCACCGCGCCGCCACGCCCCGGAAGCGGGGCTGGGGAGGACAGCCCCCCAGGGCGGTGACCTGCGGGGGAGCCGAGAAGGGGAGAGAGGGGTCGGCCCCACAGTCCCAAGTCCGAGCGTCCCGCGCGTCCCCCGCGTCCCTGCGCAGTGCGAGCCGCCGGCGGAAGTGCTGCGTCGCGCACTTCCGGGTGTTGTCTGGCCGCTTCCACCGCCGCGCGTCTCTGGTCTCCCTGCTGCCGCCGCCGCCGCCGCCGCCGCCGCCGCCTCGGGTGCTGGAGCCAGAAGCGACGGTCCCGCCATGGCCGGCATCAAAGGTGGGCCTGGGTGCAGGGCGCGGGAGGCCGGGGGGCCGCCCGGAGCGAGGGGTGGGGCGGGGGTTCGGCGCGGCCCCCGCACGCCGCCGCCCCGGCCGCAGCGCGCCGCGGGGTCCTGTGCGGGAAGCCGGCCCCTGACCCGCCTCCGCCCCCGCAGCCGGGGGGCCGGGGTGGGCGCCGCACCCTCTCCGGGGGGACCGCGGCGTCTGCGTCACCCCCACTTTCAGCCGATCTCCGCGGCCGCTGTCTCCCACCCATCGCCCCCGTGCAGAGGATGAAGTGGTCGGTGGTCAGTTAAAAGTCCCGCAGCAACTCGTTTTGCAGGAGTTTGCATCCGACCTAGAAAGGGGAAGAGGGTGCGTTTGAGGGGGTTGAGACCACTAGAGAGGCCGGTTACGGAAAATCAGTGTCATTTCCCACTTAAAGGGACAAGTGCGACCTTCGGGTGCTGAGCCGAATCGAGTCGCTCGGGAAGGGTTGGCCCTGGAGGGCTAGGGACGGTTCTTTCCGAAACCTCGGCGATGACAGTCACTCGCAGGAGCTGTGCTCTTAGCTGTCCACACTCCTCAGGCCGTTGCATTTTATTTTGTGGTGTTTGTCCCATTACTACACCCGGTATGCAACTTCCAAGTGCTCCTGTTTTCTGCCCTCTCTTCACTCGCGCATTGAGGCTTTATTTACCTGGGTTCTTTAAAAATAGAATAGTGTTTACGCTTAGTGAACGATCAGTCTTTTGAGTACCTTTTCTTTAGGAATAGGAATGCTGTATTCTTTTTAACTGGTTAGTGTGATTAGAAGCAGGTAACCGGGAACTGCGTTTTCAGCATGACAATAAACTTCATTGATTTCCTGGCCTGCGGCTTTGTCAAAGAGGCAGCGAGCAGCTAGTGAAGAACTTTGATAGCAATGGTTTTTTTCCTCTATATTTTACTTATGGACAACTTTTGAGGTCTTTTCCCAGAGTCCTCCCCCAGCCCCCGTTTTTGTTTTTTTTTTTTTTAATTGTGCCTGGTTTCTTTTTAATTTCTGGAAACATTTTGTTTCCCATGTAAAACCTAGTCATCTGTGCAGCTGAAAGACTTTACAATCTTTCTGAACCGTCATGGGCCTTTTTAAATCCTTGTGTGAAAGGCAGCTGTGGTAGAATGATGTGGTTTTTAGGATATGGCCAGGTTCCCATTTCTTCAGGGTCATTCATGCAGGACTCTCTTTCTTTCTTTCTGTTATAAAGATTTTATTTATTCATTTTTTAGAGAGATGAGAGGGGAAGGAGAAGGAGAAAGTGAGAAACATCAATGTGTGGTTGCCTCTGGCCCAAAAGCCAGGCATGTGCCCTGACCGGGAATCCAACCATGACCAACCATGACCAACCATGACGGATTGGTTCACAGGCCAGCACTCAATCCACTGAGCCACACCAGCCAGGGCAGGAGTCTCTTTCTTAAAATAATTAATTTCTTCCTGTAAACCTAGGTAAATATTTACTAGGTGAAAGTGTCTCCTCTGATAGAATTCTACTTAACAATTTTGGCTTAAGATTTTCTGATTGTTTCGATTATGATTGTTTTATCAGGATATTTTATTCCTGTTGGACTATTCATAATAAGGAGGAGTGTTGCTATAATTGGGATTCATTATTTCTTGAGACACTTACTTGCTTATTGCTTTGCTACGTATTGGGTTTTTCTTTTAATGCCTAAGTTAGGAAACTGGTCCCCTCTCCTACTGTAATTTTGTAATCACAGAACCAGCACCCTGTCTCTAGACAATTTAGATAATTGGGCTCCTCCCTCCCTTGGGTAGATGGTTTGGGAAGAGAAACCAGACTCATGTAAGTTTTGCTTCCAAGTGTTGCATCACTCAGTTACAGTATAAATTCTTGTCTTGCTGATATGTCATCTAGGAGAAGCATTATATACAGGTGATGAAATTCATATATAAATCAGCCTAGTTACTGATTTCATAAGACTGGAGCAACTTTATAAGTTTTGGGAAGATACTTTACAACAATTTATTTAACCCCATTGGCTTTGATCCAATATGACTGGGAGGTGAGCTGTCACATAAAATTATTTTTGATACATGAATCTTTGCTCATCTTGGTTTCCTACCTTTTTTTTTTTTTTTTTTAAAGAAATTGTCTTTAACTTTTTAAGAGTATCCTCAAAGATTCTAGGCTTTCTTTGTTGATGATAAAAACAATTTTTCTCTGTCACAGAACAAAGTTACCCTGAGAGACTGAGTCCTAAAGCGGTTTGCCTCTTGGCCAAGGTTACCAAAAACTGATAATGCTTTTTGAAAACTTTTCTGCCTGGTTCAAAATTTTTTTCAGCTTCCTCCCTCCTCTCAGAGGCAGATCTTGCTTATATGCAATTCATCTCTTCTTTTTCATTTGTTTCAGTGTGGGGAACAAGATCATCAAACAAAAAATTTATGTCTCAAGATGCAACAGTCAACTGACCTTTTCTGGGAGGGAAAGTTACTTTTTACTTCATTTTGTTTTGGGTACCAAAAAAAAAAAATATATATATATATATACATATATATATATATATATATATATGTATATATATAAAAGCATAGGTGATTCTTAAAAGTAAAAAATGTTTATCATGCTGAAGGTCACACAATAATTGTATCCACAAAATATAAATAAATAACCTTTGAATAAGAGCCTAAGGATCTGTTTATAAAGAATGTTGGCTTTGTGACATATTTTGTCTCTTTAGTGATTTTTGTTTCCTCCAGGATTCTAAGCTATAGTCTGGGTAAATGGCTTCTGAATAAATAAAGTGTTACTATGTAGTATTTATAGTGGTAATTTTTTTTTTACTTCATCATGTCTTATGACAAATATCTTTAGTGTTCAGAGAATTATTTGCAATTCAGATCTAGTCCTCTCATTGAAGAAGAAACTGACACTCAGGCATAATGGTTTAGACAGCTAGTAGGAGGCTGGTAGGAGATAGGATCCAGCATCTCCTGACTTTCAGTTAAAGGCTGTATCTTCTCTTCTACATCAGGCCCACTATCTCCCCCTCCCACTCCCCTTTTCCCCCAGCCCTTTGGTTCTTTTCATTAATTCTACAGATATTTATTATTGAGTGTTAAAAGCTGGGCCTGAGCATCAACAACAGAAAAACTTTTTCCTTGTGGAACGAGAACTTTGAAAGGAAAGACAAATACAAATCAATGTAAATTACAGCTATGGAAACTGGGCAAAGAAGGGGTGTACCTTGTGAGGAGAGCCTGCCCCTCCGCCTGGAGCCTGGATGCTCCCACAGGTGTCCACGTGGTGGTTTCTCATTTCATATGGAGCTCTGCTCAGATGTCACCTCATCAGGGGTGCCTTCCCAGGCTAATGTGTCTGGAGTAGCACTCCCTCCCCTTACTCTGCCTATTTTTGTTGTTGTTATTTTTTATAGCACTCGACATTTATTTGCCAACTTTAAAAAAATCATTTTATTCTCCTGCTAGAATGTAAGCTTCATGAGAATAAGAGCTTTGATTTTTTTTTTTTTTTCATTGCTCTATCTCCAGAATCAAAAATAGTGACACACGTTAGGTACTCAGTAGGTATTTGTTGAATGAATGAATGGAATCGGGGCAATTGTCCTACTTAGGAGGTTTGCAGAAACTTGACTGAGGAAGAAATGACTGAGCTGAGATCTGAAGGAACAGTGGAAATCAGCTTGGAGGAAAGAGGGAAGAAGTAGGACAAGAACGCAAGCTCCAGTGTGTGAAAGGGTCTTGTCCCCTTTATTAATATACCCCCAGCGCCTGTTACATGATTGGTACTCGATAATTGTTTTTTAATGAAATGAAGGAATAAAGAAGTGTCTGACCTGGCTGGTAGCACAGTGGTTAAGGCGCCCGCCTGTGAACCCAAAGGTCACAGGTTTGATTCCCCAGCCAGGGCACATAACCAGGTTGCAAATCAGGTCTCCAGTCAGGTCTGTGGCTGGAGGCAGGTGAAACACAACCATACCCTGATGTCTCTCTCTCTCTCTCTCTGCCTCTCTCCCTTCCCCTCTTTCTAAAAAAATAATGAAATAAAAAATCTTAAAAAAAAAAAAAAAAAGAAGTGTCTGAGGTAGGAGAGACACCATGTGCAACGACCACATGCGTGAGGGAACCTGCTGGTTTCCAGAAAAGGGGAGAGGGCCGGTGTCACTGGAGTGCAGAGGCCAAGGATGCGAAGCCTGCTGCGATTGACACGTGTCAGGGGAAGTAAACAGGGCAGACTGTGAGGGCCTGTTCTGAGCTGACCAAAGCAGATGGTAAACTCAGGATTTTCCTAATTGTTTGATTCGCATTCGCATGTAAATTTCTTCATTTGCCATGAAATAAAAGTGCAAGCTTTTATTTTCTCTTTTATTTCTGTACCTGAAAATATTATGGAATGGAGGACTAAGTGTTCAGGGTTGACATGACATCAATTATATAAATGAAAACAAAGTCCTCCAAGCTACCATGTCAGTGGGCTTCCTTGATTTTATGCCTATTTTGTTTTTTTAAATTCGTTATGCAATTTTTTTTTTTTTTTTTTTTTAAGAGAAGGGCAGGGATAGAGGCAGAGAGGGAGAGAAACATCAAGTATGGTTGCCTTTCACCTGCCCCCAACCATGGATCTGGCTGGAGACCTGGCTTGCAACCTGGTTATGTGCCCTGGCTGGGAATTGAACCAGTGACCTTTGGGTTCTCAGGCCGGCGCCATATCACTGTGCCACCAGCCAGGGCCTGCCTTTATGCCCATTTTAAATCAGAAAAGTCTATTGGTACTACTTGGAGGCAAGTTATGGTTAGTTTTGATTTGTACATGTTATGTATATGCCGTGCTGACTTTTAGACCTTCTACAAATCTTTGGAATTTCAACTACATCACTAAAAAGAAGATGTAAGTTATTCTTAGAAACACAGTTGCAGAAATATGGATTATATAGAATTGGGAATAAATTGATCACTTCTTGGCTTAATTCTAGGCCACTGATTAACTATGCCTATTTAAGAAAGTTGTTTCTATTTACTGATATACATCAAAATACTTTGTAAAATATAACGCTTTGGATAATATGTGTGTGTAACTTTAGAAGCTATGTTTCACCACAGAATGTATCTGTTGCTTGTGATAAGGTCTTAAAGTAGTGAAAGCACGAAGGATGTACCCCATACCCTGCCCATTTCCTGGTGTATAGGATGTTAGAAAAGGAAACCCAGCTAGCCTTGCTTGGACACTTCTCCCTGTCAGTTTTGTGCCCACTGCGGGTATACAGATGCACAAGAAGCAGAAGCTGAGCCACAGAGATTTGCCCAAAGCCTGGGGCTTCTAAAGGCAGCAGCACTGACCACGGAGTTCCTCCCTGTCCTTTGCAGAGCGGAGTGACCTGTGGAGCAAGTCTGCCACACTTACGTCTGGAGGAGCGTTGAGCTTGCAGATTAAGATACTCGTTAGTGATGGAACCAGTAGTTAGAGAATTGTTGGTGTGCTAGCAGTAGGTCAGGGCTTTGAAAATCGGTATTGCTTCATTTTGCCTTGAAGAGGCTGCAGAAGACGAATCCTGAGACTAGATAACAGACTGTGAAAGATAACTCACTTTTAATACATTCGGTTTTTTGTGTGTATTATTTTGCTTTTTTGGATTACTACTAATGTTCAGACTGCTAATGATAATATTAATGTAGTTTAATATTTCAGTTTGACTCTTTATTTACTTGCAGCTTTGATTAGTCTGTCCTTTGGAGGAGCAATTGGGCTGATGTTTTTGATGCTTGGATGTGCCCTTCCAATATACAAGTATGTAAAACTTTTGTCTTTTTGCATAAATAGGATAAAATATTTCCACTTTTAAAGCTTACAAATTGTTATTACTATGAAAGTAATCCTGAGAAATGGTCAAACCATTTTTTTAAAGCCTCCACTTAAAATTTGTAAATATTTTATGACACCAAGATGCAAAAAAGACTTTTGGCTATTGTTTCTGGACTACTGCTAAGCCTGGAGCCACAAGATAGCAACACAGCCCAGCGCTACTGCCACTTTGAGTACCTACTGATAAAATTAAGTATGAGAGAATTAAAAGTGTCTTTGCAACAAAAAGTAACATAAGCAGAGTCTAGAGACGTTAACTAAGGAAAGAAATTATAAAAGCAGTTACTTTCCTTAGGATAGCAAGAAATTTTAAAACTTAATAGAATAAATTAGTAAGAAAAATGGAACAGATAAATGAAAGAATATTTTCAACAAATAGGTAAAAAAAACTGCAAATTGCATAAAAGCTCATGAAAATATACTCAGCTTCACTCAAAATCAAATGAAATTCATTGGCAAAAAGAAAAAGGTACAGGCAAATGGCATTGTCGTGTACTGAGTGGAATCAAAAGAAATAAGATCAGTCTTTTAGAGTCCAGTTTGCTTGCAGCTCTCAAAATGTAAATATTCTTTGAATTCACCTTCCAGTTCTTAGAATTGCTCACACAAATCTACTTTCAGATGTGTGCAAACATGTGTAGTTGGAGAGAGTATGGATGTTCATGGAAACCTTGTTTATAAAAACAAAAAAAACTGGAGGCAAATGTTTGAATTACGCACTTCCTTCCATGTGGAAACAAGCAGTGGTCTTAAAAAGAATGAGGAAGAGCTGTAATTGCTAATATGTAAAGTTCAAGCAAATTTTCGAATGAAAAAGTGCAGTGATTCGTTTATATGTTGGAAGTTTATCTGTATGCAAATATGGAGGGACCCACAATAATCTCAATAGGAGCATCAAAAAACGGGAGATGTGGCCAACTTTTGAGTTTCCACTTTTGAGCTCTTGTATTGTTTGAATTTTTTTCTTAAGCATATGTTCGTGTGTAACCTTTTCTGTTCTCAAAATATTTAGATAAAAATTTTTAGGATAAACAGATCTTTGCTTGTCATAAACCTGTAAATATAAGTGAATCTCCACTGTGTATTTTATTATGGCAATTTTCAAGGCTGTCTATTCTTTTTTAACTTTTTATGTTGAAATAATTATGGACTGTAAAGAATTTGCAAAAATAGTATAGAGCAGTCCCCTTTACTCTTGGCAGTTTCCCTCAGTGGTCTGTCTTACATTAACTGTAGTTGTATTAGCATAACCAGGAAATGACATTGCCATAGCTAGACTGTAAACCATCCATCTTTGTTATAAAACTTTCTGTATTCTGTCTGAGAGTTTTGAATATTACTTTCAGTTCATTTTTGCTATTTTGATTTCAGTATTTTGATACCTCCTAGAGACCCAAGAAAAGCTTGGAGGTGTTCCAGCTTTATGCTAAGGCCAGGATATCATTGAATTCAAGGGCATGAATTTTTAATTTAAAAAATCACTGTGATAACATACCTATTTTCTGTCTGCCTCTTTACTTACAACCTGAAATGGAAAATATTTTAAATTTTGGACCTTGGTCCCAACTGTTATAATTGATAAAGCATTTTCTTTCAATATAAGAACTATTTTACTAATTGTATCATAATTGACATTAGGAATACTGTGATTCTAAATGTTCCTCTTTTTAGTATTCAGGTTATAGCTTATTTTTAAGCTAGTAGATCTCATTTTGTAGGTTGCAATATTCCTTTGGTCCTTATATTTTAAAAGCATATTTTATGAGTAGGAAAATAATGTAGATAGCAAAAACTACATTAACTTTTTTTTTTTTTTCCCCTAGTCAATACTGGCCCCTCTTCGTTCTGTTTTTTTACATCCTTTCACCTATTCCGTACTGCATAGCAAGAAGATTAGTGGATGACACAGATGCTATGAGTAATGCCTGTAAGGAACTTGCCATATTTCTTACAACGGGCATTGTTGTCTCAGCTTTTGGACTCCCCATTGTATTTGCCAGAGCGCACCTGGTAAGTGAGTGCATGCTTCCTCAGGTCATGCCAGGTGTTTCTCAGGAAAAAGCTTTTGTTAAAAAGACAGAAGATAGGAGATAAGAGACATGGGAGATTTAAAAAGCTAGCTTTTATGTAACTGATAAAAATGCTATTGGAGAGCATGACTCAGGCTTGCAGCACAGTTGGCTTACCAATACTTTGCTGTCAGAATCGGGGCTAACAGCTCCCAACCCAGTGCTGGGAAACCGCAGGCCTGCCCTGTCCAGCCTGGAACCTGAAGGTTCAAGGAGCTCTTGTGTTCTTTGCAGGTAGGGAAGGACAAAAGAGAGGCTGGGTTCCGTATACTGGGTTCTTCTCCCAAACCGCCCGTTGGATTCATCTTCCATCCGTGTGGAAGTAGAGAAGACAGGGACTGGCCACCCTTCCCTATGGAGGGGGTGATTACTCCTCTCGCCCCTGTAAAAGAATGCACTTGAGTGTGTTTTCACCTCTGATACTTTCAATTGAATCTGCTCTCGAGACAAAATTTTAGACTCTCTGAAGAAGAATTGGAGCAAATTTTTTCTTTTTTTTCTTTTTAATTTTATTGTTGTTGTGTTACATCCATCCCCTTTTTGCAAATTTTTTTATAAACAAAAATTATAGAATTTTATGCTGCCTCCTCATAGCCCAGAAGTCAAACTTGCTTTTCAGTAGATAATCATCTTTCCATGACTTTGTCTTTCTAAAGGAACCAGAGTTCCAACAGCCATGTAGAAGTACCATTAAGTGTTCAATAACGGGAAAGTAATTATTACAGATCTTACCTATTTTGGATTACTGTTGGCATACAGCTAGAGCCATGACTTGCTTTTCACTTTATTGTGGTTTCACTCTATTAACTGAGTATTTCCACCTTACTTCCACAGATTGAGTGGGGAGCTTGTGCACTTGTTCTCACAGGAAACACAGTCATCTTTGCAACCATACTGGGCTTTTTCTTGGTCTTCGGAAGCAATGATGACTTCAGCTGGCAGCAGTGGTGAAAGAAACCACTGAACTATTGTCAGATGGACTTCTCGTTATTTGTTGGCCATCCGTGCGCACAGGAGCTGGGGCAGCAGTGCTGAGCGGGGTAGCAGGCCTCTGGGGGTGTTGCAGGTGCTCCCTTCCCACTTCTGTTGTAAGCATACTGTTCTCACAGAGACTTGCCGAGGGATTAAAAGGATTTTTCTCTTTTGGAAAAGTTTGACTGATTTCACATGTATCAATAGTATGCTTTTTTGTGGTGTCCTGCTGAGTTTAAATATTTATGTGTTTTCCTTGTTCATTTTTTAAATCAATATGCAATGGTAAACATTTTTTAAATGCAACAACCATTTACATGGGTTAGGAATTAGATTTCTTCTGGCAATTACTGGGCTAAAGTATATCTTTTCTCTTAAAATTACTTAACCTTCATTATTATAGAAAGTTAAAAAAGTAAGTTTTCCATCTGCCAGGATGCATCACTCCCAATTTTATGCAGACATTAAGACTGTTGGCATACCTTACTGACTGTATGCTCAGCGCAAATAGAGCTGCATTTATACCTCAGAAGGGCCAAGCGCCAATGCCCATACCCGCTGTAAGGGTTGCTGGTTTTGCTGGTTCTGCTGGTTAAGCAGAAGTTTTGTGAATTGAGAATTATTTTATGGAGTTACTACAGAGGCATACTTTTCTTCTCACTTGTTTGAATACTTTGTTGTTAAACTTTGACATAAGGGTGTAAACCAGAGTTTTGAGATACAGTTTTAATTTACATTGATGATAAGGAGTTGCAGATAGTTAAAAGAGTGGCATTGTGGGAGGAAATGATATTGAGATTTCATTTTTTGAATCCTGTTCCTATTTATAAGGGAAATTTTTGATGTTCTATCAGCCTTTTGTGTTCTACCATGGGTAAAATGGTCATTTCATGGATCTACTACTGATAATGGAAAATTGTATGTTGGCATCATATGTACCAGAAAACTTTTCCCTGCTCCTTTTAACTTATTTTATACAATGTATGTATTAAGTAAAATAAATTTCCAATATAGTTTAATAACACTTTCAATTAGAGGTGTTTAACTCACCTGGAAAGACATTGCTATGTCATACATTCAGAATGCCCCCTGCCCGCAAGGCCTTGACGTAATTAACAGGTGACTTGTTAGTCTTGCAGATAATTCTTGCATTAACAATTTAAGATTTAGACCGTGGTAATTGTAGTTCTTACTCTCTAAGGCTATATCACATGTTAATTTAAAACTATTTAAGACAAGTTTCCTGTATACCTCGCAATTGTTTTCATTTTTATTTCATCGTTATAGAGATGCTGGTTCCTTTTAAATGGCATTTTGTTGTGTGAATTAATGCAAAGTAGCCAAGTCCAGCTGTACAGCAGCTTCAGACACAAACCTGACCCCAAAATTCCCATTAACCAGGCATGGTCAAATTGTAGTGGTTATGTGCAGCCCACAATATCAGTAGTTATAAAGATGTTCCGAGTGGTCTGACAGTATTTTGTTAAGGACGATGTTTGTTTGTTTATTGGGTATACTCACATAAAAAAATTGTTTTGCCTTCAGACATAACCTGAGTAATCATGACAGCTATCTTTAGTTAAAAACACTATTTCTCAAGAAAATGGGAACAAATTTTGGACTTGTTCATATTTTTACTGAAGATGCCTAAGGCCACAGGTTTTATAGCTGAACCCAAGTTGTTACATTTAGCTGCAATGGGAGGCAGAATGAAGTATCTGCATGTGGCTGTCCCGTTTGCACATCAGGCTGAAAATGGCTTGCAGTGTTATAATGCTGTAGACTTAAAGAGGAAGGTACAGGCTCCCATGAGTTATCTGGTAAAACCATCTCGAGCTCAGTGCCTGTGATCTACTTGGTTTTTTTGGCAGGAAGTACATTTTCTGGTCCTTCCCCATTTTCTGTTCTAGAATGTCAGTGCAGGGCACTGCAGCTGTTTTAGTCACGTTGCCACAGACTTTTCCTAACAGCCGCATAGTCTTTCTGTATACTAACCGCATTGGCAGCGTTGTGGTATTGACCTTGCACACTGGCTTCACGTAGTGCTGTCTTTGATTTCTAGACTAGTTACTTGGGGTATGAATTTTCCATAGAACATGCACTGATACTTCATTGCCATTCTTCTATGGAAACAGGATTTTTGGTGATGAAACAATAAAGATTTTAAATATCTATTTCTAGTTTGTGGGTGTTTTTGAAATGAAAATGTACTCCACACTTCAGTTTCTGAAGTACATTATCCATGTTAATAGTGTGATATAAAGCTAATGACATTACTTATAATGATAGACTTATAGAAGTTCACTTTCAAAATAAAAGTGAAGTTGTGGTAATAGATACTATGATAAAGCCCTATGATTTTGAGCTATCATAGAAAGATTGGTAATGTGGGGAAGTAGAATTTTTACCCAGCCTTTTACAAAAATACCCATAGAAGGTTTTGTTAACATAAAAATGTTACTGGCCCTGGCTGGTGGCTCAGTGGATAAGGCACCAGCCTGCAAACCCAAAGGTGGCTGGTTCAATTCCCAGCCAGGGCACGTAACCAGGTTGCAAGCCAGGTCTCCAGCCAGGTCCAAAGCTGGAGGCAGATGAAAGGCAATCATACGTTGATGTTTCTTTCCCTCTCTCTGGAAATAATAAATAAAATCTTTTAAAAAAAGATTACTGATCATCTGAAGTCAAGGTTGTACTTGGTCTTAAATTTTCGGAACTTTTTATGACTGTCGTGTTTTAATATTTTTATTACCATTTATTAGAGTAATTTGCATTTTGCAAACATTTCAAACAGTTAAAAAATTAATCTGCGGTTCTATGTGAACAGAAAGAAGTACTATTCTCTTATCAAATGTAAATCCTGTCCCAAATTATCCTAATTATAGTCTCATTATATACTTTAAAAAGCTCACATTGTGGGTTCTTAGTGTCTAATATGATTTGGGGGACATTGTCAGAATAATCCAGATTTCTAGAGTAACAAGAATATTTATATAAAGAGTGACTAGACTTCATAAGTTTCAGATAACTTTCAACCAATGCAACAAATAAGCAACCATGCAGCTTACTGTTAGGTAATATGTATGTTTTAAATCTCAGGATGCTTTACCATCTATAAAATTGGTGGGAAATGCAAATTCATATTTCTCCCATATAAACTTTCTGTTGGGGAAGGTTAGGAAGGAAGCCTCCTAATTTCTGTCATTCCCAGGGGACAGAATATATCCTGTAAAATAAAGATCCCAGATACCTGAAGCTGAACTCAAAAAGAACTAACATTTGCTGATTGGAAACCTGAATGAAAGCAAAAGATGTTCATTGTTGGCCAGCAGTGAGCGGTGAACAGGCTTTGGTAGGTGCAATTCTGCATCCCACTGCTTTTAACCAGATGCAGGAGATTTGTGGCACTGGCAGTGCTTTTCTGACCCCTGGACTGTACTGCTAGTGGAGATCTCCATTCCGGTGATCTTGTTGTTGTTCTTACTTTAAAAAAAAAAAACTTTTCCACTTTAGGTGCCAAGACACTTCAATAGACAAAGGATAATGTTTTCAACAAATGTTGCTGAGACCACTGGGTATCCATATCCAAAAGAATGAGATTGGACCCTTACCTCACACGATATTCAAAAATGAACTCAAAATGGACTTACATGTAAGAGCTAAACCAAAAGCCTGAGATCTATATAAGTGTAAATCTTAATGGCCTTGGATCAGGCAACAGTTTCTTAGGTTGTGTAAGCCTAATCATCAAAATGTAAGCCCTTTGTGCTTCAAAGGATACGATCAAGAAAGTGAAAAGACAACCTACAGAATAGAAGATCCTTGCAAGTTATGCACCTGATAAAAGATTAAGTATCCAAAATATATAAATGACTCATAATGCAACAGTGGGAAGGCAACCCAAGTAAGAAATTGGAAAGGCATCCAAATGCCCATTTCTCCAAAGAAGATAGAAATGCCACCAAGCACGTGAAAAGATGATCAACCTTATTAGTCATCAGGGAAATGCAAATGCAAACCACAATGAGATACCGCTGCATACCCCATGCGATGGCTAGAATAAAAGATAATTAGTTGGAGAGGATGCAGAAAAATTGGGACCTTCATATGTTACTAGTGGGGATTTAAAATGGTGCAAATGTTGGGAAAACATCTCTTGCAGTTCTTCAAGAAGTTAAACATAATTACCATTGACCCAGCAATTCCAATTCTAGATATATACCCAAGAAAATTGAAAATACGTACACAAAAGCTTGTGCAAGAATATAATAGCTAAAAAGGGAAGTGTGTTCTTTAATTGAAGTATGTTCAAACTTTTTGCACATTTTTATCATATGGGCTTGTGGTTGTCAAGTTCTGAGTTGGATGTATGTATTAGGTTAGTTTACCCCCATTCTGAGGTGTGTGTGTTGCTTTTGTAATGTCTTTCAAAAAGAAGATTTTTTTGATAAATCAATTACCAATTTTTTCTTTTAAAAAAGATTTCTGCTTTTTCTGAGTTTTAAGCATTTCTTGACTACATACAAGATTTTTCTTCTGTTTCCTTCAGTTTTATAGTCTTACCTCTTATATTAAGGCCTGTGATTCAAGTTACGTTTGTGTGTGGTATAAAGGAAGAGGAGGTTCACTTTTTTCCCATGTGAATATTCACTTCTGTCACTGTTTATTGTTAAGACTGTCATTTCCCCTTTCAGATATCTTGGCAGCTTTGTAAAAAACTGCCCGCATCAGTGTGAATCTCCTGTAGTAAGCCTTCCTGTTCATTTTTTCCCCCAAAATTATATACGCTAAGTACATTTATACTTCGTACATTATCTTGGTACATTTATATAAACGTTAAAATTAGCTTGTCACCTATTTGTAAGAAGCCTCTGGGATTTTGATTGAGAGTGCATTGAATCTATAGATTTATTTGGAGGAGAATTGAAATCTTAAGTTATCCATCGTTGCATAACAAACCACCCAAAACCTATTGGCTTAAACCCATGATCATTTACTTAGCTCATGAATCTACAGTTTGGGCCAAGGCTTAACAGTGAAGGTTCATTTCTGCTCCATGTGATGTATGCTGGCTCAACTTGGGACTAGGGGGTGGTCATCTCCCAAGATGGGCTACTTACATGCCTGGCTGTCAATTGAAAGCTCAGCCAGGGTGAGGGCCAGGACCTCTGTTTCTCTTCCTCTGTGAACCTCTGGCTCTCTGTGGAAATTTGGCTTCCTCACAACAGATGACCAGACTCTTAAGACCAAATGTCCCAGGAAAACGAGGCATAAGCCTGTGGCAATTTCATAGCATCTGTACATTGGAAGTCACATAGCATCACTTCTGTCATAACCCATTGGTCAAGCTGGTCTAAAGTCACTCCCCCTCACTCAAGTTTGAAGGAAACAGCCATAGACCCCTCAATGGGAAAAGTGTATTATTTTGTTTAAAAAAAAAAAAAGCATATGGAAAGGAATACGTATCTTGTGGTGTCCATCTTTAGTAAATACCGAGTGTTTCAACTGACCACATTACATCTATTTTGGTTTTTAATTTTTCTCAGCAAATGTCTTGTGGTCTTTACTGGACAGGTTTTATACTCATTTTACTATGTCCCCTAAATATTTCAGGGCTTCTGATGTCATACTAGCATATTCTCTCAAACCTGAAGCGCAAAGTATGTTCACATGTCTTGTTCCTGTTTATGCAACTCTCCAGGCCTCTTGGTCGCGGCAGCTGACGGCAGAGGAAGGGCACAGGCGAGTGGCTGCCTGCGTGTCAGGGGTGCCGGGCTGCTCTGTGAGCCTGCCTTCTCCAAAATGACAGGTCAGGAGATGACCTGCAGTGTGCGTGGAACGTTCACTAGGGAATGCCACAAGCGGTATCTACAGTGCCTTGGTCATCTTGGGGAGGCAAATTTTGTGGCTTTCTGTTAAATATTTTCTGATGAGCCTTTGCCAGCATTCTAAGCTTTTTAGTTATCATGGCTTACCCGCTTTTCATGGATTTCTTAATCACCAGGAGTCTAAAAGGGTTCCTACCAAGCCCTTCAGAGTAATTTAGCTGATAAAAGGTAGGAGGCCCGGATGTGCCCACTGGGGGCTGTTTCCATGGGTTCCTTCGCCTTAGTACTTGGTCCACAGAATAATTCACTTGCCCCAGCCTATGGGACAGAGGCTGCTGACCCCTTCCTTGCATTTGTAGAAGATACCCGTGACTTGTCAAAATACTAACATGTTTAGGCCAAGAAACAGGCCCAAACAAGAACTCTAATTCATGTCACAAACCAGTATAATATGATTTAGGAATTGTTTTGTTGACTTGCTAAATTCACATTCCAGGATCAAGTGGACCAATCGGACACTCAGTTCTTGTATATTCCGGTGTATACCATTTGCCATTTGGTTCACAGTACTGTGTGTTTTTATGTTTGGCTTTACTTTAACTTTGCGTGCACACCCAAACTGTGAACCCTAAGGGGAAAAAAAACATGTATTTTTCTTTTGTGGCCATGCAGTCCCAGTATAATAGCCTTATTAAAGTAGATGGACAAATTTCTATAGCAAATTCATCCAATACGTTAAAATTATTTTTTATTAAGGGAAAGTTTGAGTATCTATCTGCATCATCAAAAGAGCATCTAGCAGTTTCGAAATTCTGTTTCATGGATGTGTAAGATGAAGGCTGGGGAAGGATCAATTCAATTTGTGCCTTCTCTTTGCTAATAGGAAAAGCAACACACAGTACACCACGGGAAAGACAATGAGGTACGAATTACACAGCAGCCAGAGAGCGGAGAGGCTCCTGACCCCCATGGCCAGCATTATGTAGGCGATGATGAGCTGGGTGTGGGCCCAGGCGAGAGTTCTGTAGAGCAGCCGCACCGGCCAGGAGCCAGCAAGCAAACTGGCAGAGGTGTGAATCAGGTAGTCTGCCTCCACCATCACAGCCCAGCAAAGGAAGCCGAACGTCTGTCCCGGATGGAGTCCGTGCCACCAGGCAGAGAAGGCAAATGTCTGCCCCAATGGCCAGGCCCTGCCTCGCTGGAATATGAGGCGTCTGAGCCACCGGGCTGTGCTTTGGTTCCATTTTCTCGTGAACACGGATATCCTGTGGGTTGTTTCCAGCGTCCAAATGTCCGCATCAGGGATGTACCCCTCCTCGCCAGGGCTGTCACCGAACCCGGAGGCAAAGCCCGCTGCACAGAGGAGGGAGTCATCCAGCAGCCAGCGGGAGTAGCAGGTGAGTTTGAAGAGCCAGGCTGTGGACCACATGACGTAGATGCACTGCAGTCGCTGGCAGTCGGCCAGCCCTGCTCCTGCACCCACCACCCGCCTCGTGACCACCGCTAGGCACTCCAGTCCCAGAATCTTCAGGCCCCTCCAGGTGAGAGCCCAGAAAGAGCACCTGGGCCGCAACAGACGAGACCCTTGAACACAAGCCTGAAATCTCTGGAAAGAACACAGAGGACCTCCTAGGAGAGCAGGAAAAAAGAGCAAGTAGCTGAAGTAGGGCAGCACCTCACACAGCTGCCCAGACAAGGAGCTCCTGTGCCCAGTGCCTGCTCTCGCTGCCTCCACTTTCCCCTCACAGATGTCCAGAGAGAGGGATGTGACCCTCTGGGTCAAGAGCATGAGGGAAGAAAGAGCGATGCAGAACCTGAAAGAGATTTGTTTTTTTTTTTAACGTAAAAACCATTCCATGTTTATGTTATCCCATTCCAGCCCCTTACACGTAACCTCACAGCAAATGGGAGGTCCTGAACAATTAAGACCAATTCATGGCTTGAAATGTCCCCACAAAGACTCTTGGGTTGATTCAGAGCTACAGACGACCCCAGGCAGGATCAAAAGATAAATGTGAAAGGCATCATTAGAGGAGCAAAGAAAAGACAGAGCTAGTATAAATGACCCATGGACATGGACAGTGGGGTGGACAGATTGACTGTAGGAGAGGGGATGGGATGGGAGAGAGCAATGTGGGAAAAAGGAACAACTAAAAGAATAATAAAAAATAAAGTGGTGAAAATTTTGTAAAACAATGACAAGGAATATTGAGGGGAACTAGTGATATTTCTAGTGGCTTATAGAGATTAGGATCAGGGTCCTGGGAGAAATTTGCCATAGAATAAACAAGAGTTTAGTAGTGAAGAGATGATAGGAAGTTGAAGGTTTTAAAAACAAACCAGCTCTGGATGGTGTGGCTCAGTGGACTGAGTTCTGGCCTGTAAACCAAAGGATCACCAGTTCGATTCCCAGTCATGGCACTTGCCTGGGTTGCAGGCCAAGTCCCCTGTAGGGGGCACATGAGACCCTCTCTCCCTCCCTTACCCTTTCTATAAATAAATAAATAAATAAATAAATAAATAAATAAAATCTTTAAAAATAAAGACGTTCCAGTGCCTGACTTCTGACGGGTTTGTGCTGCAGGATGAGGGACAGTAAATCAAGCTAGAGGGTCGGGGTCATTAGCAATGTCAGATGTGTTCTTAACCAATCACCTGACTGTCCCTGCTTCCCCATCACAAAGTGGAGAAGGTCCTGCTGGCAAAATTATTGTGGAGGAAATGAAAAATTGCAGTGACGTATTCTACTATCAGGAATGCCCTTCTATGGAAAGAAAATAGCATGTTTCCCAATCACTGTTGTTTCTATCTGTGCACCCGGGGACTTAAGGACAACTGACCTTTTCATTTGATCCTAACAGGAAGCAAAGCAGCCTCCAAATGCCACCAACCCCTGTTCACTCACCTTTTGTTAAGGATTAAATGTGTCCCCTACAAGTTCATGTGATGAAGTCCTAGCCCCCTAGTACTTCAGAATGTGACTGTATTTGGAGGTGAGGTCTTTAAAGGGGTATGTAAATTAAAAGGAGGACATTAGGATGGGCCCTAATCCAATACAACAGAAGAGATTAGGACACAGACACATACTGGGAGAAGGCTGTGTGAAGACACAGAGAAGATGGCCATCTGCAAGCCAAGGAAAGACCCCCTCAGGAGAGGCTGAACCTACCATCACCTTGGTCTTGGCCCGCCAGCCTCCAGAGGAAGTAAATGTCAGTTGTTTAAGCCACCCTGTTTGTGGTACTTTGCTGTGACAATCGGGGCAAACGAGTACGTCTTCCCATTTCACCTCTGGCTCAGCCTTCTATCCAGCCAGATCCTGCTCACCTTGTTCCTCCCACTGACACCCCAACCCGCCACAGGCCCATCGGTACTCCCCACCGGCCACCCACCTGCCAGCTTGCCTTTTCACAGAAGCAAACCCGGAGGCTTTAATGAAACGGAAGAAAAGGGCTCTTGGTGTGGTGGGGAAAGCAAAGTGAGTGAACCAATCAATCAATGGCGGCTCGAGTCAGCGAGGTGACCCACCTCGACAGGTCAAAGCCCCACTCTCTGAGTGACCGTGGACCCACATCAATTGTGATGACGGAGGGAACCTGAAACACAGGCCTCCGGATAGCAGAGATGTGTTTCTCCCTAATCTTGGTGATGTCACCGGTTCATGAAAACACCTCCCTAGGCTGCAATTAGCGCCCGATGTTTTTCTTTCCTAGACTGGGTGACTTTCTTCTGGGAGGACGGAACAGCTGAGTCTCAAATGCAATACAACTCTGTCTTGCACAGCAGGTGCCATGACAAGGTAGCAAAGGTTCCAGTGCATTTATACATTCCCTGTCCTGCTAAAGGGGAGGACAGGCTGCTGCCTGTGTTTAAACCACCCACGCAAGGTGAGCAAACTGCACTTTGTCACTGCCAGGCAGGCCTCGTCTGTGGGCCCTGGGACTCCTGGGTCAACCCCCTTCTCCGGCACAACGATCATTACAGCTAAGTGCCAGGCTGTGCTTCGTCCGTGATAGGTGGTAGTTACCAGTCATATAATTACATTTCATTCATCATCACTAACACCAGAATCTTGCAAGATAGGTATTGTTATATGCCCCCACCAGCACGCACCCTTTTCCAGAAAAAGAAACTAAGGCCAGGCAAGGTTGAAGTGAATTGCTCTCCATCACACTTTCAGATGCAGAAAAATTCGGATTCAAACTCAAATCCCAGTCTTCCCCGCAGTGCAAACCAACCCTTGGTCAGCTCGGAGCAACGGAATGGATGAACTGCTTTACCTCTCAGAAGGAGACTCCTGCAGGTAATACTCGGTGTAGTGCAAACCCAGGTGGCACAGCGTCTGCCAGCCCATCTGAAAGAAGAACGTGCACCTGTGGACGTCCTGCGGGCTGAAGGAGCACATCAGGACCACGGCGCACACAGCGGGGATGAAGAGAAGCACAGCAAACCAACCCAGGGCGGCCAGGGCCAGGACACCGCCACCAGCCAGGAGAAAGAGGTGCCTGAAAGAAAAGGCACACTGGTGAGGCTGACTTAGAATGGTGCGACACCTTCGGACCTCACTCTGTCTGGGTAATGCAGCTGAAGCAGGCTTCACTTAACATCAACCAACCGTTATCACACCCAAATCTTCCTTTTGTTTTTCTGAAGGGAACAACCATGGGAGAAAGAGCCAGATTCAATTTTTGTTTCGATCATCTCGAGACAAATCTTCATTCCTGCCTTAGTGGCCCCAGGAACCTCTCTAAGGATTGCCATTCAAGTAGGAACAGCACCTGCCCCTAACAATCCTGTGGGTGACAGGTGCAGGATTCCCACTGGGAACATCTTCAAAACCCAGTGGTGTGAACGTGGTGCCAATCTGGCATCAAGAACCTAGGAAATCTCTCTAGACAGCAGCTCATCAAAAAGCACAAATTGGTAGTTACACAACAGCCGCAGGGATGTAAAGTACAGCCTAGGAAATGTAGTCCACGATATTGTGATAACTGTGGAGGGTGTCAAGTCAGCTGGGTAGTAGATTATCGGGGTTCTAACTTGGTAAGTTATAGAATGTCAAATCACCAAAACTAATATAATGTATGTCAACTGTAATTGAAAAATAAAACTTATTTAAAGTCAAAAAATAAAAAGATGAATCTCTTTTCTTTGCACAAAATTGTATTGCCTTGAACTGTTTCAGGGAGGAGAAAAAAAGACCCAATGCCTTCTCTTGATAAGTGTTTGAAAACTCAATTAGAAAATCTTTAATCTGTCCTTAATCCTCTCTACTGCAATGAAAGATATCATGAGTTAGAGTCTTTAGACGTAAATGCCCACGTCAGTGAAGTGGTCTGTGGAGCATGCTTCCCTCTGATGCCAGTAGATACCCTGCGGATCTGCAGAGGCCTGAGAAATTTCACAGTATAAGGTTTGTTTGTTTTTAATTGTTGCCAGATTAATAAATCTGAACAAAGAGGTCAGAAAATGCGCAAAGCACGGACTGACTAGTCAGGGATAGGAACACTGAGTCAAAGAGGACTACGTTTCCCCATGTCCTGGGGCGCACCCCTGGCAGCATGGCACAATGATGTGCATGCCATGGTGAAAATTTCTTTCTTGAGTGAGACCGGCAGTCTCTTGGGTGTGAAACTTACTACCCAGGCCCAGGACCATTCCTGTGCTTCTCTGTGTGCCTTTCTTGGGCTGACTCCTCCCCACAACCACCGCTGTTAACACTGGCCCAAGCCCCTCAGTCCTGCCTCAGAACACTTGCTCCTTACACAGCAGAGTGGAGACCACCCAATGCTCTACTCAAGGCAACTGCCCTGGGGATTTTTAAACAGTAAAACATCTACACGTGTACAATGCAGGATGCATGGTATTTTGAGAGCTTATTTCATTCTAGGCCATTGTGGTAATAATCCCTTTGGAGGAACTTTTTATTTAATACTTACAATAGCCCCATAAAATAGGTGTTATTATTTCCATTTTTACAAATAAACTTGAGAGTTTATTCACATAAACAAGCACCCTCAGAAAGAGAGGGGACCAGTACACACCAGGCTGACTCCACAGCCAGCAATCTTAATCCCATGGAAATTAACACTGATTTTGCACGTGTTTTGTTTTATTGTCTGTGATTCATTCTCAACAGAAAGTTTTTTTTTTAATTAAATCTGCCTCCCCATCTCCTAATGAAGATGGGAGCCATCAACTAGTTATGATACAACTAGATCTTACTTAGAAACACCCTGATACGTGAACTCCTAATTCCCAAAATACGTGATTAAGAGGTAGCCCTTTGGCAATGGATTTTCACTTTACAAAAGGATATTCCACTAAACTTTTTTAAACTATGTCTCCTGGTTGGTGTGGCTTACTGGGTTAAGTGCTGGTCTGTGAACCAAAAGGCCGCCAGTTCAATTCTCAGTCAGAGCACATGTCTGGGTTGCAGGCTGGGTCCTCAGTGTCTCTTGCACATCGATGTTTCTCTCCCTCTCTTTCTCCTTTGCTTTCCCTCTTTCTATAAATAAAATCTTAAATAAAAAAAATAAACAAACTGGAAATTGTCTCTAATGTATTGAGTTTATAGCTATAAAAAATAATTTCAGCCCTGCCTGGTGGCACAGTGAATAGGGTGCTGGTCTATGAACCCAAAGGTCGCTGGTTCGATTCCCAGCCAGGGCACATAACCAGGTTGCAAGCCAGGTCTTCAGCCAGGTCCGTAGCTGGAGGCAGGCAAAAGGCAACCATACGTCTCTCTCCCTTTCCCTCTCTCTAAAAATAATAAATAATAAATAAAATATTAAAAAATAATAATTTCAATCAAGTTATAAATTCTTTACTAACAATAAGTTCTGACCCCCCAGATAGCTAATCTAACAAAGTTTGCTCTGATATTTCATTTCTCTTAAAAAATCATACAAAGGCATTTTTAGTTATATATATATTTAATAAAATTTGGTTGAAAATGAGAGCATTCCATGGAATTAAGACTGTTCAGGAACATATTTGGTGCAGAGTCGGTGTGCAGATGCACCCATTTGGGGCATTCTTGTACCACCACCCCAACATTAATCTCTCCCAGTTGCTTTTCATACCTTCCTGCTTAATGTGAACCTATCAAACTTTGGCTGAGTCAATACAGACACGATGTCAATTTCCAGTTCGGTTTTACTCTATTTGTGATCAAGTAATCATAATAGGTGGCAGAAATAACTTCAAAACCACCAGTGTATTTAACCTTCATATCTGCACTCCATCTGTGCTTTTTACCCTCATCAGCATTCACAGTTGGAAGAACAAAATTAGCTATCAAACCTACCTGGCATGAGTGGAAAATGAATCCATGTTGCAGAGGTAATTAAACAGAAGTGCAAAAGGAAAGGCAGCCCCTTGATAAAGTGAGACAGGGTTGAGGAGAAGCAGCTGGAGCCAACCCATTAGGAACTGGAACAAAAGATAATGTCCTCTCCAAGGTCTCTAGCTGGTGCCTTCCTTCTGCAGAATCCTCAACCAGGCTCTCTTTGATCCTTTTATAAGGTTCAGCTAGGTCTGGGTGAGCAAAGAGCAAACAAAAGCATTGGCAAGGCAGCACAAAAGTTAGCTTTCTGATAAAGGGAACTGCACTATAGAAACACATTCGGGGTTATATTATTTAATAACGACATGTACAAAAAACATCGCTTCCAGAAGGTCTGGTTTTGTTTCGTTTACATACCACTGTATTTGTCTTTCCAGCCATCTGACGGTCATATTTTCTTCACTAAGTTAAAGAACAATCTTACTTTCCAGTTGTGGATGGGAGAGTGGGGAATGAGGAGTTGAGCATGAGGAAGGGAGATGGGTTCTGGAAAAATAAGAGAATCTCTCCTCCCAACACACCTCCTGTCCTCCTTATGCAACTTTTTGTTTTTCATGATCTCTGTCACCCTTATAAATCTATTTCTCAATTCGTTTATTGCCCATCACCCTGCTACAAATGTGAGCTCTGCGAGGAAAGGCCTTTGTTTGTTTGGTTGTTTATTGTTGTATTCCCAGCACATAGAACAGTGCCAGGCACATACTATGTGCTCAGTAAATACTTGTTGAAGTTAAAAAAGGTTTTAAGGAAGCAAAAGTGTGGAAAGGAAACACAGAGAAGCTTCTCTTTGGCGCGAGGCAGAAACACAGGTGACATGGCTAAAGGCTAAATAGCCTCTTGGCTATTAAAGTCCATCTATTGAGCCCAGCACATTACAGCGCTGTCCAAGACTGGCCATTTTTCATCTCCAAAGACACATGTAAGAGCAAGCCTTAAAGAACAGATGCGGGGTGGGAGTAGGGGTATAACCTGATACAAAAGCACCATAAGGGCAAGGACCATGTCTTTGTAAGACCTGTGCTAACCAGTAGAAATATGAGGATGAGTAAGACATGGCCCCTGCCCTCAAGTAGATCTTCATCTACAAGGGAGACAGCAATGGTACCAAATACTTTAATTAAGAACTAGAGATGTCATAGGTCCACTGTCACAGGTAAATAAAGAAGCAATTATCAGTAAAGAGAGGGAATTTTTCAAAAGCAAGAGAAGTGGAAATCCTTTTAAACTGGCTCTGGAAGGATGTTTCCAAACAGATGGATAGCTTATTATAGGTCACAGATGGTACAAAGATGTAGACACATCGTAGAATAATTAATGGGGAGGAGAGGGCTCCCCAAGTAACGAGTAAGTTCACATCATATTAAACATATTAAAATACAACCACATTCCCCACTAAATGTAATTGCTTGGTACCGAAGAATCAAGCTGCAGTTGATTTGTTAGGAAAAAAGTTATGCTTTTTGTCACTAACTTAAATGTTCATTAGTTCCTACTTGTACTTTTTGTATTTTGAAATCAGTACATTTTATTTTCAGCTCTTACTTATTCTGTAGGTCCCTGAGAAGTTTATATGCCCTAGACACTGTACCCAATGTTGATTAGATGATCCTCTCTATAAACATGATGGTTCATTTTGTGTCAACTTAGGCTGTGCTGCCTAAATTGTTGGGCAAACAATGTTAAGATAAGATTAACATTTAAATCGGAAGACCGAGCTAAACAGCGGGTGGGCCACATCAAATTAGGTGAAGGCCTTAAGAGCAAAGACAGGTTTCCCAAAGAAGGAGCAATTCTGCTTCAAGATTGTAACATAGAAACCCTGTCTGAGTTTACAGCCTGCAGATTTTGGGCTTGAGACTGCGACATCAACTCTTCGTCCCTAAATTTCTAGTTTGTAGGTCTACTACAAGTTTCAGGCTGGCCAGGCTCAACATGTATACATCTATATCCATATCTATCTGTCTATATCTCTGTATCACCATTGGTTCCATTTCTCTGGAGAACATATACTTACCATGGAAATCTTTCATGTTATGAGGGACCAAAGGTCCTCCCCACCCTTTATATTTTCTCTTCCCAAGCCACATGTTTCCATGAGGCAAGGCCATTCTAGCATATCTCACTTTCTCTGACACCAACCTTAATGAAAAAGTTAATACACTGAGTATGTAACATCTGCGACTTGAAGGGTCAGTGAGGGATGGGCAAAGGACAGGTTGCCGCTGTCTAGGGCGGAGAGTTAGTTTGGCCTTCTAGAGCATGAACGTGTGATTCAGAGACAAGTGGAAGAGGAACATGAAATTAAAGAAGAGAGAAGTAGGCAAGGGTTGATTAACTACAAAGATAGGTTATGGAAAGAAGTTGGATTTGAAAAGGAATAGGAAGTAAAAAAAGAAAAAAGCCAGATTTGGTTTTTAAAGGATGATTTTGACTACAGGCTTGGGTGAGGTAGGGGAAGGCACAATGGGGTGACATTCAGGGAGGTCAAGGGTGGACAACAGGGGAGCTAAGATTAGAGAGGCTGTAGGGTAAATGATGCAAAGTGGAAGAATAATACCAGATGTAGGACCAGCAGGATTTGCCAGTGAATTACACATGGAGAGGTGAGGCGTGCCTAGAATGACTCGAGTTTCTGGCTTGAGCAGCTGGGTGAATGGGGGGGTTCCTTTCTCCATCCTTTTGGATGGAGATCGAAAGACCCCCCTGGCTGGAAAGAGGACCAGGTGTCCTTCGAAAGCTCCGTTCTGGACTTTCTAAGTTTGATGGAACTTTCAGGCAGTAAGCAATGGAATAATCAGGTGTGAGGCTCAACAAAGACGGAACGTGAGATATTAACCCAAGAAAGCCAGCAGGTT
Source organism: Noctilio leporinus (assembly GCA_004026585.1). Taxonomy (NCBI): domain Eukaryota; kingdom Metazoa; phylum Chordata; class Mammalia; order Chiroptera; family Noctilionidae; genus Noctilio; species Noctilio leporinus. The sequence goes on from PVIW01000111.1 coordinate 706,836, forward strand.
GTAGGCTCTTTATTTACGGGATTGATGAGCTCAGCCAGGAAGAGAGAAAGTGAACACCGAACAGGAAAAGCGCCGAAGGCTTAGCTGGAAGATCCTTATGGGAATAGAGGCCGGAAGGAAGGCTGAAAATGAACAGCGGGGTATGATGAGGTCACAATGACCTGCGCCAGGTAGGGCTGAACGACTGGTTTCCACCTGTCTACCGGGCCGCGGCGGCGTTAATACCAGCGGGCGCCCACTGCGGCGGCCCAGCTCTCGCGGCGGAGCCCCGCGAGCCCCGCGGGCGGACCCACGCCCTTGCCCCGCCCCCTGCCCACCCTGCCAGGCTCTCCAATCGCTTGCAGAGATCGTCGCTTCACCCAGCCGCCGCTGTCGATCCCGGCTCCCGTTGGAGACCCGGGCCCAACCATGGCGGAAAAGACGCAGAAGAGGTGAGTCTGCTGTTTGGGAAAAGCCTGTTCTCGGCCCCCGGCCAAGGTGGAACCCGTTCCTGGTCGCCAGCGGTGGCGACTGGGCTGGTGTGTGATCCTGGCACTCGGCCTGGGTGGTTCCCGAAGCCCAGGCCTGGCTTCCGCTGAGGGAGGAGGCGACCCCAGGCGGGGAGTGGGAGGCCTGGGAAGGGAGGCGGAAGCGCTGCGGCGGAGGTTTTCTGGGCTGAGCCCCGCTCGCCGTTGCTGCTCAGCGCGCCTGCGCGGAGAGGGTCTGGGGCGGGGAGCGGGGTCCGCGAAGGGGCGTTCGCGGGGCCGGGTGACTTCCACGCCGGCCGGTGCGGGTGGGTGATCGCCCACTGCACCCTCGGGCGTGTTTCCAGGCGCCCGCAGGAGCGCTGGCCGCGCCCCCACCCCTTCCGGCCTCTCGTGGGCGGTGTGTGTCTGTGTAAACTGATTCGGGGTCGCCTGTCAAGAAGGGGGCCACTCCTGGAGTGGGACTGAGACTTTCTGCGCGGCGTGGACAAGCTTCTTTGTAAACCCGCGAGGACAAGAGTTACGGCTTCTTCTCCAGCAGCCCCATTGCTAGGAGCTGGTGTCGGTGGACAGCAGCGGCTGGGATGAGCCAAGTGCTTAAGTCAGACTAGGTCCAACAGCAAAAGTGTTAAGCAGCCTCTGCTGACTCTTTGAACAGAACTGACAGTTTCTGCTGCCATAAGTTAACATTGAGGTTGTTCTAGTGAGGCGGGTAACTAATATTTTTTCATCAGCTACAGAGGAACATCTACTCTGAACATTACATTATACAGCAGTGTACGGTGGTGATGAATGTACTTATTGCTGACTTATGTTAATCGATTTTGGCTAAACCTCCTCCCAGCTGTCTGCTCTCTGCTCTGCCCCACTACTCAAAGGTGCGGTGGGTCTACTTGATACAATGGTGAATTTAAGTATTTCCTGCCGCACAGAGAAGAATGCCGAATGCCTAATGCTGGTTGTGACACAAACTCTACCTGGGGCCTCTCTCCCTTAGGCAAGAAGACAAGGGGACGTGTATGAATTGCTCCTATCCTCACTTGTCCAGGACTTGTTAAATGTTGGCTAATGCCCTTTTCATGAAAAATCGTAATGAGAGGGAGACTGAGGGAATGGAAAGTTGGAATGGGAAATAAGATCTAAAACAAGAGGCATTTATAAAGCCTAATTTATTTGACCAAGGCTTAATCAAATACACATTTTAACACACAAACCCACTCTGAATGAAAGGCATTGGAGAACTACCATTATATTCACCACATCCTTCACCTCTTACAGGAAAAATATCCAAAATGACAGGTTGTTTCCAGAAAACTTTCAACATGGCATAATGTATTTATGATAGATCATTTATTTAAAGATTGAAATTAATGAAAGTGATATTAATGAGTGATAATCATTCCCTGGTTAAAGAGGGTTGCTGAAGCAATGAGAGAAATGATTTAAAAGAACAGAAAAACTGGTCTTAATAAACTGAGGGATGTAAAATTCATGAACTGAAACTTAACAGTTACAAGAAAGTGTTTTTATATTTTAATTTTTCCTTTATAGTTGGCATGCAATATATTAGTTTCAGGTGTGCATTACAGCAGTTAGACATCGTATAATTACTAAGTGATTATTCTGATAAATCTCGTACCAATCTCACACCGCTGACACCACAGTTATTACAATATTATTGACTATATTCTGTATGCTATCCTTTACATCCCCACAACTGTTCTGTAACAACCAATTTGTACTTCTTACTCTCTTCACCTTTTCACCTATTCCTTCAACCCCTCTCCTTCCATCTGACAACCGTCAAAAGGTTCTCTGTATATGAGTCTGTTTCTGTTCTGACTTCCATTTATTTTGTTTTTAGATTCAGTTGCTGATGTGTATAATATTTATTGCTATTTCATTGTATTGTTACCTTTTTTAAAAGAAGATTTTATTTATTGATTTTTAGAGAGGGGAATGGGGGGCAGGAGGAGAGGGAGAGAAACATGGATTGGTTGCCTCTCACATGCCCCTAACCAGGGACTTGGCCCAAAGCCCAGGCATGTGCCCTGACTGGTAATTGAATGAGTGACACTTTGGTTTGCAGGATGACACCCAATATACTGAGCCACATCTGTCAAGGAGGGCTCTTCTTCTTAAAGAAGACCTTTTAACATTGCATATCATACTAGTTTGGTGGTGATGAACTTCTTTAGCTTTTTCTTGTCGGGAAAGCTCTTTATCTGTCCTTCAATTCCATTTGATAACTTCGGTGGATAATCTTGGTCATAGGTCCCTGCATTTCTCACTTTGAAAATTTCTTGCCACTCCCTTTTGTTGAGAAATCAGCTGGCAGTCTTAGGGGAGCTCCTTTGTAGGCAACCAGCTGCTTCTCTCTTGTTCCTTTTGGGATTCTTTATCTTTAACCTTTGCCATTTTAGTTATGATGTGCCTTGGTGTGGGCCTCTTTCGGTCTGTCTTGTTTGGAACTCTCTGCACTTCCTAGACTTGTATGTCTAATTTCCTTCATCAAGTTAGGAACGTTCTCTGTCATTTTTTCAAATAGGTGTTCAATTTCTTTCTTTTAAAAAATGTTTACTTATTTTTAGAGAGATGGGAAGGGAGGGAGAAAGAGGGGTGAGAAATATTGATAATGTGAGAGAAACATTGATCAGTTGCCTCCCACATGCCAAATGGAGACCCAGCCTGCAATCCAGGCATGTGCCCTGGCTGGGCATCTCACCTGTGACTTTTTGGTTCCAAAATCTGCCCTGGCTGGTGTGGCACCAAAAGAAAGAAAAAGACCTAGACAGAAGAAATCCAGCCAAAACATTCATAGTACAAAACTCAGGGGACCATTATAACTGGATAAACCTACAGCCGAATTTTTAAAAATATCACTGGAAGCACCAGGAGAGAGGGGTATAAAAGAAGTAAGAGCTCTTCTGGCAATGGTAAAGTTAGGATTTTCTTTTCTGAGTGCATGCTGTACTGGGGGTGAAATGTATGCCCTTGTACACTTGTTTCATTTGAGCAGAACAGTGTGGCTTTTATTTTTATCTGAATGTTTTATCTGAATGTTCTTAAGGGAGACTTGGACTTAGCCATTGACCTATTGTTCATTTCCTTCTGTTCTATACCTAGAACATATATTACCTGTCTGGCCTCTGAAGGGATTTCCCTGCTTCAGAAAAAACTTAAAAATACATTTTACTTAAAATATTATGAATCTATTTCACAGTAAAACATTTGGGAAAACTTGCAATAACAATTTTTTAAATCAAAGAACTGTCAAAAAGACATTTGTATTATCCTATCTACTGTAAGTTAAAAATTAGCATTTTCATATATCAATATTTATAGAACTTAAAAAGTAATGTTGATAGGAATGATTCTTTGCAATGTAGATTTTGGGTCGTTGCTGGTTGTAAAACATTTGCTGAAACGAGAAAATAACTTTTTGAAAAATTTATAAATCAAAGCAGTGATTTTGATAACAAAGCTTCCATTGTTTCACATACCAGGTTTTAATAATTTACTTAAAATCCAATATTCATGGCTTAAAAGATAATTTGATAGCTTTTGTTGGTCTTATGAAGTTAGAACAAGGCTAGGCTGTCTGGTCTCCTGATTCCCATTTAATATTGTACTAGAAGTCCTAGGCAGGACAACAGGGCAAGAAAAGGAAATAATGGTTATACAGATTGGAAAAAGAAGAGAAAACTCCCTATTCACAGATACAAAATTTTTTACATGGAAAATCCCAGAGAATCTAAAAAAAACCCTACTTTGAATGAGTTTAGCAAGGTCACAGGATACAAGGTTAACCTACAAAATTATTGTATTTCTATCCACTAATAATGAATGACTAGAGATCAAAATTTTGAAAAATCTAAATAGAATTATAAAGTCAAAACATCTAAAGAGGAATTGTTATTTAATAGACTCTGAGAGTAGATTTGACGTCAGGAATAATTACTAAGAAAAAATCTGTATGTAATGAGAACAAGTTACTTCACAACTGTCAATTTAAAAAAAAAATTTATTCGTTATTTTTAGAGAGAGGGGTAGGGAGAGAGAGGCAAAGAGAGAGAGAGAGACATCAATGTATGGTTGCCTTTCACCTGCCTCCAGCTACAGACCTGACTGGAGACATGGCTGGGGACCTAGTTATGTGCCCTGGCTGGGAATCGAACCAGTTACCTTTGGTTTCATAGGCTGGTGCCTTATCCACTGTGCCACCAGCCAGGGCTCAAAGCATCTTTTTTTTTTTTTTTTTCCCTCCAGCTTGGTAATAATAAGGCATCATATATGGTTTTTAACCCAATGGATAGTATTTCAGTTGAGAAGTTTCTAATATATTAAACCTTACCCTCTTACAATTTACTGTGCATTTTTCCATCAATTTTTTTTCTTAGCCTTTTTTTCACCACAGTGTCAGGACAACTTCTATCACAATTTTTTAAACCTTACCTATGATAAATGTTACCTTTTTTTCTTCCTATAGTGTGAAGATTGCTCCTGGAGCGGTTGTGTGTGTAGAAAGTGAAATCAGGGGAGATGTAACTATAGGTAAGAAAGCGGTTTCCCAATGTTGTTTCTCAAGAATTGATGTGACTTAATTTCAATGCTTTCTAGTATTTAGGTATTTGCCTGTTCCACTGATGTCCTAATTTTATTGACAAAACAATGTATTTTCTCCCAAGCATATTTTATATTTCTAAAAGAATGTAATGTGATGGAGTCTCTATTTAAGCTTCTAAGATCAGATAAATGAATGAGGCAATATAATAAGTCATTTGTTTATTTGGGGAACAGCTGTTGTGTACCCACTATGTGCCAGCTAGCACAGGGACACAGCAATGAATACAGCAGAAAAATATACTGTCTTCATTAAGCTTATGTTTTACTGGATGTGAACTATGAAGTGTGACAGATTGGGTTAACATCCTTGCACTTTACTTGCTGGGTTACCTTAGACATGTTTCTTAACTCCACTAACCTTTATTTCCCCCATTTGTGTAAAAGTGTGTCTCAGGAATGGGTTCAGCTACATGTAGGGGTGGGTTAAACATACAAAGGTTTCTTCTCTTACACAGGAAGTCTAAAGATAGGCAATTCAGGGCGGGTCAATTGATTATCCAGGAGTTCCAGCCTTGCAAGCTAAAGCACCAAATGTGACATTGATTAAGACCTCTCTTAATCAATTGGGACAGCTCTCTTTAAGTAATCATCCTGAAAGTTCCACGTAGCTCTTATTTATTGTCTAATGCCTTGGAGGAGAAGGCTGGGAGATGTAGTTTTAACTCGTCCTATTGCTGCCCTTAAAAAAGTAGGATTCTGTTACAAGGAAAAGGAAGAATGGATATTCAGTGGCAACTACAGTTGCTGTCACATGCAAAATAGGAGTATTTCCCTCCTAAATTTTCGAAGAGAATATTTGTGCAAGTGATTGCCCAATACTTACATGTTTTTACTGCATACAATCCCCTTGTATCTTTATTCGTGTAAACCCATCCTTACCAGCAGCTGCACATTATGCCATGTTCCCTCTAGTAACATCTTTCTTTAATAGGAAAAAAAAATTATACATTTCAGTAAGTCTAAGCTTTCAGCCAATTTAGGCATCATGTCTTATAAAACCAGTGAAAATTGCGCCACTATTAAGGAACATCATTAGGAATTTGCCAGGTTGGAGTTATTTTAAATTGACAAAATTTTAAAGTTTAGGTGACCCTGTTTCTTTGTTAATTCTTAAACTACTTGCAAAATTTTTATAAGAAAAAAAATTTTTTTATGAGGAGAAATTTTGAGGGCATATGTTTATGAAAACATCCTTCTGAATTAATTCTATTCTGGTATTATGTTTTTATCATGATTCAAGGAATGACATCTAATATTAGCTCACAAGATGTTCTATCATTAGAAGGAAAGTAATAGTAAAATAATGTAGTTAATTATTATATTTTAATTATTTTATCCTCACCCAAGGTTTCATAGTATCAAGTCTGTCTTAATTAGGCTGCTTTGATTCATGGGCCATGCATTATTTCCTATAAATTTTATTTCGAGGGAATCTTTTTTAGAGCCAGTTGAAAATGGGTGTTTGTCCAAGATGGCCGTTTTGTTGTTTTGTAACCATTGTAGATATCCTCATGGTATCTCACAAAGCCTAGCACTTCCCTCCCTGTCTTCTACAGACTCATTCATTCATTCATTTTTGGGAGCCTACACTGTGCACTGCGCTGGGAATGCAGATGAATCAGTTAGTGAGCAAGGAGTTTGCAATAGCGTTTGGGAGACAGGACAAACAGGTGTGGGGAAATAATGGCTGATAAAAACATTTATTTTGAAGGTACCGTGAAGCACAGTCCTCCAGTCCTATGCATTAACAGGGTGAAAGGCTGTCCTGGTGTCAGGACTGGGCTTGGTTGGGATTTCGTAATGTGAGGGCAGAACTTGGCACAGTGGAAAAGTTCTCCGTTAGAAGCCCTTTGTCCCGTGTAATTCTGCCTTTCTCTTCATTAGAGTTTTAATGTAGATCAAAAGCTTCCCTTTTATTGTGGGGATCTTTTTCAATAAGGCAGAGAAGTGGTTTTGACTTGAAATATTCATGGACTATGAAGTTTGTACAGATACTGCAGCTTATAGGTCAAAGTAATCATTTTAATTTTCAAAAATAAAAAGCTATGGTTTTTTCCAACTAATTATTGACATATGAAAACACACTCAAAGTTTGCTTTCTGTGGCAAAGATAGAGAAGAAAAATGTCCTTTACCAAATGAGGGGAATGGAAATTTGATGCAAGGAATGCCTTTCTGGCTATGTTGAATCAAGCCCAGCCAACCATTTAGAAAAATATTTCATCAACCAGTAAGGCAGCTCCAACTTTAGACATTTATCCAAACAAGGAGATAAGCCAAATAGGGTTTCACCACATGTGGTTAAGAAAATATACAAGCTACCCTGCCAGAAAGAGCCCCAAGAAGGTTCACAACAGCCTTCTTTAAAAAAAAAACTTTCCATGGTGACAGGTTTTTATTTTTAAAGCATTTTAACCTCAAGACCCTTAAACTTGGTTTGAACTCAGACCCATTCTAGGTGAAAGTGCTGGGCGCAACGGGCAACGCGGAGAGCAGACTGCGCCCTCTGTCAGCATGCAGTCGCTGCCCGTCCCACAGCAGCGCTCCGGCGCCGCCTCCCGCCCGAAGCCGCAGCGACCAAGTGGCATCGGACTCGCCACTCACCTGAGTCCACTTGTCCAATGCTCTACAGTACTTGATAGCATATTTAGTAGCCACTTAGGAGCTGGAACATGAACAGATAGCCCACAGGGCCAGGGTTTGCCTAGTGAGAAGGAAACACAGGCTTGGGTTGGGTCCTGGACAACAGGAAATCCTTGCTTGGGTTTGGGGTCCTTCCCCCCACCGGGTGCGCCGCAGTCAACGACAGCCCCCCTGCTGCGCTGGGACAGACCCGATGGCCCGTCAGTTCTGGAGCGGGGCGCCAGGTGCAGATAGGTGGCTTGACCACGGGGGCGTCTGCTTCCCTGAGGGCTCACTAGTGCAGGCGCGCTGGGCGGAAGTACTTGTATCCTCACCTCTCCTGCTTCTGCCCGGGAAAGACCTACAAGAGCTCTAGAGGAACTGTTCAGTTTATTGTCGCCCTTGACTTTTGCTGGTGCTTCACAGCTCAAAGTTGATAGTTTGACCTTTTACGTCAATTTAGCCCGGAAACAGCAGGACTTGTAGTGGGGCAGCGCCGCCGCCAGGGGGAGGCAGTGTCATAGCCCGGATCTCTCCGTTGCTCTTCCTCCCGGGCAAGACCCTCGGGTTTAAAACCAGCTTTCCAGGTATTTACTAACTAATAAGAATGATAGAAACAATAAGAAGAAGAAAAACCTGGTTAAAATAGCTCAGGCATTGTTTTAAAATATTGTGTAAGACTTGAGCTGGGATTAGCTTAATTTTTAGGAATTTGTATTTATCTGTTTGGTTTTCTGTATAATTAACATGTGTTGTATCATTTTTGAAACAGAAAAGAGCAACTTTTAAAGAAACACGGGTCTCAGTGGTACCATTTTCAGGTGCCTCCTTGCAAGTATCTCTGGAGGGCCAGCAGAGTAGCTCGTGCCTCCGGGCTGCTTACCCAGCCGCAGCCAAGAATCTGCTATTTAAGAGCTACGATGATCACTTCATCCTGCTTACTGTTTTTAATGCTCGTGTGGGAGATACCTTTATTAATTTTTTTACCCTCTTAAAATAAGGGGCAGAAGTTTCTCTCCTGGGTGCCCCTGCTGGCCAGAGTAAAGGAGAAAAACACACGCTTTTCTTCTGTGGCTCAGGAGTTATTTTGCTGACTGTGATAAAGGTATTTGTTAGCTCTTAGTGTCAGATAGTGAGGAACCTTTATATATATATATATATATATATATATATATATTTTTTTTTTTTTTTTTAATTAAAAAATTTTTTTATTCATTCTTTTCAGAGAGAAGGGCAGGGAGGGAGGAAGAAAGGGAGAGAAGCATCAATGTATGGTTGCCTTTCACCTGCCTCCAGCTACGGACCTGGCTGGAGACCTGGCTTGCAACCTGGTTATGTGCCCTGACTGGGAATCGAACCAGCGACCTTTGGGTTCTTAGGCCGGCACCAATTTATATATATTTTTAAGAACTATAGGCCAGATCTCATGATCTCCCTTTCAGACCCTTCCTCTAATTCACATTTCAACCCAAAGATATAGTTATACTTCTCATCTTTTTATGGATGAGAAAACAGGCTTTTAAGAGATTAAGCACATATCCTTCAAGTGATGCAGGCCTGAGCCTAGACCTTCTAGACAAGGGATGTGGTGCTGGCGGGTCTTTCATGACGAAGAACTCACAATAGATTGTGTTCCTTTATCATAGAACATTTTAAAGTGTAAATCTAGGATTGTGCAAACTACAAGTGTAAATTGGTTCACACAGCTGGAAGACTCATAAGAAATACATCATTTCAGCCCTGGCTAGTGTGGCTCAGTGGATTGGATACTGGCCTGTGAACAGAGGGTTGCTGGCTGGATTCCCAGTCAGGGTACATGCCTGGGTTGTGGGCCAGCGCCCCAGGGGTGGGGGTGCGAGAGGCAACTGATTGGTGTTTCTCTTACATATCAGTGTTTCTCTCCCTCTCTTTGTTCCTTCCTTCCTGTCTCTCTAAAAATAAATGAAATCTATTTTTAAGAGAAAACGATATCTCACGTCAAAGGAATGCAGTGTTTGTTTCAGCATTGGTTACTGCTCCTCCCATAGAGTGATAACATCTGAATGCCCATTATTAAGGAATTGGTTAAATAAATTATATGTTAATATGATATGAAATACTATTCAGCCATTTAAAAGAATATCTACGTTGATGTACTTATGGGGGAAAATGACCATGACTTATGAAGTGAAAAGAAACCAAATTACAGAATACCAAGTACTATTCTTCGGTTTAAAAGAAAAGTATGTACTTTTAATGTGTATTTATTTTCTTTTTCAAGTTGAATTCATTTTTTAACTATCTAACAAGATATGACTTATATACAATAATACGTAATTCTGAAATAATGGACCTCAGACTTTTAAGAATAGTTATCTTCAGAAAATGAAATTAGCATGAGATGATCTTTATACTTTTTGCTTTAACTTTATTGTAATTTTTTATATTCCTTTTATAAATTGTGTGTATTAACAAAGAAAAAAAGGCACATGTGTTCACAATCATGGTCAAGTTGAGAAGCTTTCCAAGAATCTGAAAGATCCCATCTTTTGTCCTGAAATCTCCTATCCTGAACAGGCAAATTTGCCAGGGAAATTTTACTATGGCAGCTGAGGATTTGGGGGAAGAGAGGTGACAGAAATAACAAACCACTCTGATGTTATTTCTTTTTCTTTTTTTAAAAAAGATTTTATGTATTATTTTTAGAGAGAGAGGGGAAGGGAGAGAGGCAGAGAGAGAAAGAGACATCAACGTATGGTTGCCTTTCACCTGCCTCCAGCTACAGACCTGGCTGGAGACCTGACTTGCAAGCTGGTTGTGTGCTCTGGCTGGGAATCCAACCATTGACCCTTGGGTTCGCAGACTGGCCCCTTATCCACTGTGCCACCAGCCAGGGCTGTGGTATTATTTCTCTTTTTTGTTTTTTGTTGTTGTTGTTTTTAAGATTTTATTATTTCCAAAGAGAGAGGAAGGGAGAGAGACATCAATGTATGGTTGCCTTTCACCAGCCTCCAGCTACGGACCTGACTGGAGACCTGGCTTGCAATCTGGTTATGTGCCCTGGCTGGGAATCGAACCAGTGACCCTTGAGTTTGCAGGCCAGCACCTTATCCGCTGTGCTACCAGCCAGGGCTTGTGGTGTTATTTCTTATCAGACTGTGTGCTCGTTGTGCATCCTATTTTAGCTCCCCCTACCCTTTATCAGTCTCCAGGTCTTCATGTTAGGGAAAAAAAATAAGCTGCATTGAGGTTCCTTCCAATTCTTTGGGTACCAGGAACACCTCCTTCCTTATTTTAATACACTTGTGAGTGAGTGTATGGGATCTTCCCAGTTGTTTTTAAGATAACAGGCTCAAATGGCAAAAATAGCAGGTGTGTCTTTTGTTTCCTGTAACATACAGGACTGCATCTTGTGTGTCACAAGCAGATAATGATTATTGAATATGAAATACTGTTCAGTTTTTACAATTGAATGTCATGGTCAGCGTCATCCTCCTGACTCCCTCCCCCTTCTGTCAACACTGCCACTCTCTCTGGCTCCCAGAGTCAGTTACCTCCCGTCTGCTGGCTTACCAATCAAAATAGCTTTGAAATTGGGGGTGGGTAGAGTGGGTGTTGGAGGGAGAGGCCAAAAGGAGGTTATGTTTTCTCCTGTGTGGTTTCATCATCATCAACATGTTAGGACTGGGGGTAAATAAAAGCCAGGAGAGGGAATGCGTGTGCTGGCATTCCAGGCTGTGCTTAGATGCTGCGGTGCCACCACCACCCCGCTCGGGAGGTGGATGTGATGAGACCCCTTCCCTGATCCCTTTGGTTTCAGAGTGGACTCAGTGCCTCAAATCCTTCTGTGTGAGAGGCTCAGGACTCCAGTAATCCCGTTGGGCTCCTTACACTATCTCTCTCTAACCTTTAACCGGTGAAAAAACACACCCTATACCAAACGACAGAAGCTGTGCCTCCTCCCCATGGCTATAGGGATGGTGACAAAGTAACAAAGCTAAGTTTAGTTTCCACATCTTCTGTCTCCCTTTCTTCCCATAGTCCCTCTTAATCATTTAATAAAAACACTAATCCTTTAGTACACTAGCATAAGAAAGCTTAGGTAGGTCCTGACTGGTGTAGCTAGGTTGGTTGGGTGTCATCAAAAAGTTTCTGGTCACAGGTTCAGTGCCCAGTCAGGACGCTTAGAGGCAACCAATCGATGTTTCCGAATTAATTTTGATCGTCAACTATATACTAGAATACTGGGTTTACAAACATCATCTCAATTCATCCTTACAACAGTCCTGCAAGACTGGTATTATCACCATCTCCGTTTCACTGTTGAGATAACAGGGGCTTAAAAATAGAGGGTGAGCCAGGGCTGTCTGGCTCCAAGGCATGGGCTGTCTCCGCTCACCCTGGTTTGCAATTTGGCACTAACTACCAATGATAACAGCTGGGGAGATAACAGTTGTAAAGTACCTTGTGTGGTGCCTGGCAGTACTTTTGAAAATGTTCCACCCAAAAGCCTGCCCCCACCCTTTAGTCACATCCTGCACTCCTGTTTGAAGCTCAGGCTCCACTAATAGTTTCTTTTCACCATACTTTTTTAACAGGACCTAGGACAGTGATCCACCCTAAAGCACGCATCATTGCAGAGGCCGGACCAATAGTGATTGGTGAAGGGAACCTCATAGAAGAGCAGGCGCTCATCATAAATGCGTGAGTAGGACTCTCACAGATCCTCTGAACTGAGCACCACAGGCAAAGTTTTTATTAACTCCCGCTACCTATAGGACCCTTTTATAACTGATACCTGGAACACTCACTGTTTTAGAATTAGAGAAGCTTTAAGGACCGTTTCGACACAAGTAACTAGTAAATGAGGAAACAAAATACCAGGGAATGAAGAGACTGGAGTCCTGAATTTGGACACAGACGGACTCCAGTCGTAGGTGAGGTAGCTCATTGGTGGGTTGGTGGCTGACTAGACTCTCCCACTCTCAGTCCGATAATCTTCCCCTTGCATATGACTGCTGACTCTGTTCCTTAAGCAGACAAGTCCTGAGTACTTCCAACATCCAAGCGCTGTGCTGTTCACCCTAAAGGGAGACTTGGTTGGCTTCTTGGATCTGTCTGAAATGTTATAACTCTTGTTCAGACTCAAGAAATTTGACTTGTATCTTCACATGCTTTGTGAGGGTAATACCCAGAATTATACTTGAAACATTTGGGGTTCTAGAAGCCATTTTTAAACTTTAAAGATTAAAAATAATAAAATACTAGAACATGTTCATGATCTTATTAAACTAGATTGTAATACCTGTGAAGTTTTCATAAACATTTATAAAGCTGTCTAGATAAAATCTTGGCAGGAAATTCAAGCTTATACCTAATTCATAGCAACAATGTGTGGAATTTGTAACAAAGACTTTGAGAAAATACTTAACTGATAAAGATATTTTTTTTTTTTGTCTTAGAGCTTACTTAGGATTTGGGAGTTGATAAGCAGTTTCTTCTTAAAATATGTTTTGGCATCTTTAGCATAAGTCAGTTAACAACAGCTACGTTCTGCAGAACTCAATAGTCAGGAATAGATCACCATTTTGAAATTACTTCCTCCTCTTAGACCACAGATATTTTATGTTCTAAATATTTCGACTAACTCATAGCCTAAAATAACTATTTTATGTGAATACCTGTTTACGGATGATTATTAAGAATGAAAACTTTTTAACTTAGGCATGATTTTGATTCTAGTTCAACAGGCTAAATAAAAGTCAGGGCCGGTATTTTTTTTACGTTGTCCTGGAGAAGGCCCTCTGAGCTTTGAGTTTAAAAATTAAAAGGAATAGCCTGGCCAAGTGGCTCAGTTGTGGAACAACAAATCAATCTCCCCCCACCCAGCACCCCAAAACTCTTTCCTCTATAGATGAATGAATGAAGGAATTAATTAATTAAAGGAAGGCTGTCCTCCTACATATACCCATGACTTCTTTACATTTCAATAGTTCCTTTTTAACTTTGAATCAAGTATATGGGATCAATAATTCACTTGGATTAAGAAACTGCATAGTTGCATGTTTTTTTTTTATATATATATTTTAAATTTTATTGTTGTATTAATAGTTGCATGTTTTAAGCTTGATATAGATAAAGTTGAGAGAATGAAACTAAGTTCTGAAACAGAATTGCTTATTACATTTTTAACTTTTTGATGATTTATCTCTGCTTTTTATAGTCACCCTGATAATATCACCCCTGACACTGAAGATCCAGAACCCAAACCTATGATCATTGGCACCAACAACGTGTTTGAAGTTGGCTGTTGTATCTTTTACAATAATCTAAGATAAAGCATTTCCAGCTATCTTTTAGTGCCCAGGACTCTCATAGAAACTGGCATGATTGATCTATCAAATACATTTACCATGTACTATATATTAATTACATGTTAGGGCTCGGCTATCACTTCTTGGAGAAGCTAGAGTGGCAGTGTGTCAAAGTGCCCCCTCTGTTCCACTGAGTGACCCAGTAGCGTGAAGGAGGTGTGTCACCCTCAGAGGCACTTGTACACACATGTACACACACGGATGCATCTTGAGCTCCGCATTCTGCAGGTACCATCTGGTTGCTGTTGCTACAGCAATGACGAGGTGACAGGAACAGGAGTCATGTTCCTATATCTCAGGAAGCCATGGCGTGTGTCCTGATTTAAGAACCACAGCTATACCCATTGGTTCCTGTGTAGTTTTAGGTTGACAGTACGTTTTGTCTGAGGCAAGGAAATGGTGGGTGGGGATGGAAATATTTCCTTCTTTGTTTGCTTTTTCCCAAGTGTCACCAGTTCTTTTGCTTGATTTTGTGCTCTAAAAAAGACAGTACAATCTTTTGATGATGTCACCAAAACATTATTTTATAATAAATACTTGGAGGAAAAAATTAAATGTTTTAAGAATAGCAAAATATTTAAATAAAATATAAAATGGACTGCTATAACCATTAAGCATTTTAATGGTATATAATGTGCTTGTAAATTTAAAGGGACAAAATAAAGTTAGCTGCAGAAGTTTATACAGTTTGATTTCCAGTTACATAAAAGGAAATATATACATATAATTATATAAAAATGTATCAAACCATTAAATTATTGAGTGATAGGTAGTATTAACTTTCTAAAAACAATTGTGGAAATATGTTTATGAATTGTGGTATAATTATGCTCATTAAAGAACATAGAAATCATTTATTTATATTTAGACATATTTGTATTTAAAGATTAAAACTTCACGTCACTCTCAGATTCCCCTGAGCAAAGAATTTTGGCCAGGCTGAGTATGCACGGCCCTTCCCACGCCTTGTCCCTGTCCTCTGCCCCAGTGCAGGGTAAGGTCTCAGGGAGTTAATAGGGGAAAAAAGAGGACCATCTTTACCATGTTTACTTAACTCTGGCTTACAGATTCCCAAGCCATGAAAATAGGAGATAATAATGTTATTGAATCAAAAGGTAAGCTTGTTAAGAATTTTATTGTGAAAAGTGATAATCTCCTTTTTCTATGTGGCATCAGGAATGCAGCCTGAGAACAGTCATAACTCACTTTATTGCACTTTTCCAGGTACTGTGTTTTCATCAGCATCAAGGCAGGAAGCTCAAGCAATAAAAAGATTACAATTTGCTGAAAGCTCAGATGATGGTTAGCAATTTTAGCAATAAGGTGTTTTGGGTTTTTTTATCCTCACCCATAGACATGTGCACTGATTTCAGAGAGGAAGGAGGAGCACAGAAGAGAGACAGGGAGAGAGAAACACCGATCAGTAGCCTCCAGGACGAGTCCTGACCAGGGTTGGACTGCAGCCTAGATAAGTGCCCTGACTGGGAGTCGAACCCAAAACCTTTTGGTGTACTGGATATCGCCCTAGCCAACTGAGCCACCCAGCCAGGGATCAAAGTGTTTTTCAATTAAGTTATGTACAATCATTTTTTTCAGATTAGTGCTAGTGCTCACTAAATAGACTATAGTATAGTATAAACATAACTTTTTTTGTGAGAGATTTTACTATTTATTCATTTATTTTAGAGAGAAAGGAACAGAGGAAGAAAGGGAGAGAAATATTGATGTGTGAAACATTGATCAGTTGTCTCTTGCACGCCCCCAAGGGGGACCTGGCCTGCCACCCAGGCATGGGCCCGGACCAGGAATCAAATGGATGACATTCTGCTTTGCAAGAAGTTGCCCAACCCACTGAACCACACCAGTTAGGTCATAAACATAACTTTTATATGCACTAGAAAACCGGAATTTTAATGTGACTAGTTTTATTACATTCACTTTGTTGTGGTGGTCTGAACCGACCCTGCAATATTTTTGAGGCATGCCTGACAAACCATGGCAAAGAGGTGTGCATGGACTAAAGGTGTGGTTGGGCGTGGACTGAAATAGCTGCAGGACTAATTCTTTGCCTTTTAAGGAACCCAATCCAGTAATGTGTTCAATACATTAAATTTAAAAATCACCTGAATATATTTAAATAGCAAGTTCAAATGAAAGTTTGAAAAAAGATTTCTACTAATACTAGTGTCCATGAAATGTAGTTGATTAATGTTATTATAGAATCAAGGGAAAAAATCAGTTTCTCTAGTCATTTTCTTCCTTGAATTTAGATCTACACTAGCCAATCAGAAACAAATCTAAGCTACTTCCTGTAAGTAGCCAGGCAGAGGTCATGTAAAGTCATCACCACTGCTAGGAAGCAGCTCCAAGAACTTGTTCCACTAAGGTCCAGAAAGAACCTGAACAATGAAACTTCTTTAGAATAATGCTTTCTCTTTTTTGGTTCTGATTGGCATAAAAGAATAATAATAAAATTAGACTTTTTGTGACTCTACCTCATGGTTTTATTTTAATTTGAATTACCAATTATTATAACCACCTTTTTTCATTTTCTATCTGTTATATATTTACTATGTGTCAAATCTTTGCTTAGCACCATACAATACTATCCCATTTCTTTCTTACAGCAAACTGAAATAGAGTGGTCTTTTCATTTATTAAACTTGCTCAGAGAATTTACTGTGACTCGACCAAGGTCACACAATTGACCAGTAGCAGGGGTCTGTTTTGAATATTAGTCTGTTACTGCCTCTGTGCTACACAAACTCTGAAATGAAGTATTTTCTTTCATTTTTTTCTTAAGCCAGTTTGCACTTTTATATCGAAATCATCTTAGAAATATACTAGTCTAATCATTTGATGTTTTTAATTGTAATTCATCCTATTTTTTACTGCAGCATATGTAGGCAGAAACGTAATATTGACAAGTGGTTGCATCATTGGGGCTTGTTGCAACCTAAATACATTTGAAGTTATCCCTGAGAATACAGTCATCTATGGTGTGGACTGTCTTCGTCGAGTGCAGACTGAGCGACCACAGGTACCAGGACCTCCCTTTAAAGAGTTCTTTCTATGCCTGCTCATTTCTCCCAAATATTACCTATTTGTTGTAATGGGGCAGCAAATCTATTTAAAAAGCAAATAATTAAAGTGAAACATCATAGAAGCATCCTTAAAACTAGAATTTATTTGTAGTGAAATTATTCAGTCTTTAAGTTAATATCAAAAAAATATAAAATTCGACAAATTGACGAATTTATTATGGGAAAAGAATATTCAGGGATGCTTTCCTGATCTTATGCATTTTTACTGAAGATTTATTACAGAATCTTAAGATATATTGATTCCTCCCAAAATACCAATCTTCAAGGGTTAGGAGCACCAAATTTATAATGGACAGCAAGCTGAGATCCATTGATTAGTTTGCTAACATAATTAGGTTGAAAATAAATACATCTTGTGCATATGCAAGTATGTTTGGATAATTCTCTGGCTTATGAGAAATTATCCCCTCCTAATGACCACGGGTAATGAAGACCACATATGTGGAATTTCTTGTTAGAGTAGTACTCGAATAAGAAAGGGCATTTGGGACTTTTGGCAAAAGACATTCTGATTGAAATGTGGAGCCTCATTGGTAGACATACTCAGTATACTCCTTTAGTTCTCCTCCAAAAGAAAATATTTTTCAAGACATTTATCACTTTGCCTCTGATTCCTAGCCATATTTTATCAGAAATTTAAACTCCAGTTCTTTTGTGTTATTTTATCTCTGTAATGTTTGGCTTTTATTATTACTGTTATTATAAACAAATATTACTTCTTTATACTAAAAAGAAAATAAGAACCAATTCAGTATTTTTTCACTATCTTTCTACAGAACAGCAAAAATGACTAAAGAGGAGAAATGAACCTAGAGCTGGGGAAAGGAGATTAGAATTGAGTAAGAATATCTGAAATTTAATACATAATGGTGTGCAATGCTGCTTTCCAAATTTCAGTGATCTTAAAGATCTTGTAGAAGTCCCCACACTAAATGAATCAGAGTGCCTAGAGCGAGGGCCAAAATGTTTTGTATTTTTCACAAGTACCCCTCAGGGGTTTTACAGTGAGGGAAATTTGGGCAAAGCTGATGTATGAATAGTGAGGATCAGATGAATATGCAGATATGTGCTATGTAGGTTTTGTGGAGAGCAATGTACTCTGGGTATTTTACTTACATTGTCTCATGTAATTGGAACATTTTTAAAACATTAAATTATATTGTATTATTTATGCTATTACAGTTATCCCAAAATTTCCTCCTTTGCCCCCTTCCACTCAGCACCCAGAGTTGGAACATTTTAACTTTTTAGAGGTTAGGGTGAAATCTATAGAGGCAGTGTTGAAAACTGAATCATATACGTGTGTGTATATTCTATTTATTTATTTATTTGTTGTTGTATTCATTACAATTGTTTCATTTTTCCCCAATTGCTCTCCCTTGTTCCACCCACCCCCAGCCCCTCTCTCCCAGTCACAATCCCCACCTCGTTGTCCATGTCCATGGGTCATTCATACTAACTTCTTGACTCTATATATTTTTATATATTAAATCTTTTGGCTTTTCTCATTACCAAACTTAATATATGTTCATTGTAAATTTTTTTAAAAATGGGTAAGCAATAATAAGTCATGGCCAGACTCCCGTAATTCCATGACCTAGTGATAATCATTTCTACCTGTACTCTTAACTTTGTTTTCTGTTAGTCAGTTCTTAATTATATTTTCATTTTAGCCCCAGACACTACAGCTGGATTTCCTGATGAAAATCTTGCCAAACTACCACCACTTAAAGAAAACTACAAAAGGAAGCTCAACTCCGGTTAAGAACTAGGAACCAGCTATAATATCAAGATAACGTTTTGTCTTTGACCACTGACTTTTGAAGGGGCACTGTGTTCATGCCCCTCTTAGCAGGTCACAGTATGGTACAAGTTGACCTTGTTTTGTAACACTGAGTTAGAAAGGAAAGTGACAGATTTTCATTGTGACTGTCTTCTATAATTTATATAAAATGTATTGTTATATCCTTGTTCCTTTTCTGATAATTTACAGATTTAGTTTTCTTTTGTTATGTAAAACGTCGACCACAAGTTTTAGTTACACAAAAGACTACCTGTGATAAGAAAGGGTGTATTGTTATTTATTTATAGTCTGCCGAATACTAAACTAAATAAAAATGTTGATGACAGGACTTTTAGTGAGCACACTTCAATCAATGTTTCTTCTTACTTTAGCTTTCCCCAAAATAACTCTTTTAATTTCTGTTATGTACTAGCTGTATTAAAGCTAACGTGTTTGCCTTTTCCTTTGGTGGATTTGTAGCTTTTTAAAATTTCAAGTAAAATTATAGCAGCTATTAAATTAATTCATTTTGTTTCTTTTTTTGTTTGTTTTTCTTTAGTAAAACAAAAATGGTCAGGGAGAGATATGTTCATAGACTACAAAGTCAAAAAGAATGGCATCTGATGAAAATGACAAGTGACCATTAATTGAGTGGTTTTCCTGGGTTTTTGAGAACAATGAAACTAAAAGAGATTTTGATATATTTATAAAACTATGAAACCATTTTGCCATATTACTGATTATTGAACTAATTATAATTCTATTTACCTAATAGCAAAATGGGCAGAATAGTATTCTGTTGTAATTCCAAGTATTTTTAATAATTTGCATACATTTAATGGAACATACTTTTCAACTTTTGAATCAGTAGATAATGACTAGTACTATTAAATGCTAAGCTATTTTCTCTTAAAATTTAATTTTTAATTGTGAGTAGTGAAAACTAAAACTGTTTTTGAATTTCTGAAACTGACAGGTACTTAATTAGCCCAATTATTCGAAATTTGAATGAGTTGGTTTTGGAAGAGTACTTGTGACTCAAGTTAAAAACCTGTATGACTATACACAGTTTCTGAAAAAGGAGAATATCACATAAATACCCTATTTTTGGTAACTGGTATTTATTCATTTATCAATTCCTGGGGGTCAACTCAGGCTTTAGATGATCATGAAAATTATCTTAGATAAAAGATCAGAAATTACAAAATTGCCTTTGAAATGCTATGCCAGTTCTAAAATACTATCTCTGGACAAGCTCTGAAATGCTAATAAAGACTTCTGTCCCCAACTGTCCAGGTAGTGTGTGAAGGCACCTGTGATATACCCTCAAGGACTTGGTCTGAAATACCCCCTGAGAGTTAAACTAATTAAATCAACATGTAGCAAGAGGAACCTCCTTGTTTCCCCGGTCCAGTGTGGTTTTTAAGTAATATCACTAATTCATTTAAGGAAAAAGAATACAAATAGAACTAGTCAATTTACCAAGCAAAGATTGGAGGAAAAGAATATGACAGTGTCCATACAGCGTTACCCACACATGGGAGGCACCAACTCCAAGAGCTGTGTTGTCCAATGACCAGAAAGATGTCTACTCTACTTGAGGGAGGATCAGCTCAGCGAGGCTTGCTGTGGTTTGGAAAGAACCTAGCTTGAGACTTGCCACTTCTCATGGCTCTAGTTGCAAGCAAACCTTTTGATTGCAAGTGAGGCCTTCCGTTTGTCATTCAGGGAAAGAAGGAAGTTGGGTGAAGGCATGGGAATTCCATTCTACACACAGCATAATTGAAGAACCTTTCCAACTGCTACCTCAGTCTCATGTGAATTCAGTTTGTGGAGGTCTGTGCCCAAGCTTGTCAGTTGAGTCTGTGAGTTTCAATATTCTTATAAAGTACAACTTCTGACCCTTCAGGACAAAGTAACCAAAGCCCAGACAGTTTATTGTAAACTTCAGCCCTTGGGGCTTCTCCATAGCTAGCCTTCTAGAAACAGCCTGTCTCACTGAGATGTGCTTCAACTTAGTTATTCAAGGCGATTGTGCTAAATGACAGGACAAACCCCAACAGCTTGTGATGTAAAGAGTAGCAACTGGGCAGGCAGGGAGAAGAAAGAAACCATTTTATCACAGCTTCTTACTGCAATTCAGCGATAGGTCATGGATCAAGATGATGGATTTCACCGGATGAATAGTGTCAGGTCTACAGAGGGTACCAGATAGCACTGTATAGAAAATTATCCCAACTATAGAGCAACTTAAAACAATGAACACATATCATCTTACATGGTTTTTGCAGGTCAAAACTTAAGGAGTAGTTCAGCCAGTGGTTCCGGCTCTGTCCTTCATGAGGTTTCACTCAAGCAGTCGGCCAAAGCTGCAGTCACCTGAAGATGTGTGTGGGGCTCGATGTCCGCTTCCCAAGAGGACCGCCTCCCATGGGTGTTGGCAGGAGGCCTCAGTTCCATCCCTCATAAGCCTCTCATGAGCATCCTCATGACACGGCAGCTGGCGTCCTCCAGATCCAAGTGAGGAAAGACCTCGTCTCTAAGGTTGCACACGATCACTTCGACTTTATTTTATTTGTTAAGAGCAGGTCACTAAGTCCATCTCACAGTCAAGGGGAGAGGATGAGGCTGCACCTTTTGAAAGGAGAGGCATCTAAGAATTCATATTCTAAAACCACTGACATGCACACGCACATCCACCGAAACAGGGGTCCTCCCAGCACACTGCTGGCGTTTCTTAGGGGTCTCCACGCTGGGGAAGAGGACGTTAGGAAGGATTGCTGTTTCATCTAGGGTTCAGTAGGGTTGACCTGTAAACCCTATTTCTTAAAACTTTTTTTTTTGTCCCTAAATATATATATTTCATTAAGCCTCAGTTTAACTTATGTAGGCTTAGTAGCAATTATAAATAAAAATCTTGAAGGATTAAGAATTTTGAATGAATGTTGAAAATAATACAAAAACTATTAACTTAAAATATATACCCAGTAAACTCATTGATAGTTTTTAAATTTGCATTCCTTTACTAAACTTGTATAGAACCTTCTACCTGCCAGGCATTGTTAAAAGCAGCTTATACGGAACTTCTATACATAACACGTTAACTTATTTAATTCTCTTAGCAATCAGGTATCACTATTTTACAGATGTGGCCAGTGAGGTACAGAGAGGTTAAGTAACTGTCCAAGGTTACTCAGCATTTTGGCTCCAGTGTTCATGATCTTAACCCTATTTAATGCTGCTGCCTTTTGGAAGATTTGTTAAAAAGAAAGAGATTTCTTAACTCAGTGGGCTTCCTAAATGCTACTTAGGAAAACAGGTGTGGATTCACATTGCTTAGTCCTTGCTTCTCTTAGAGGTCTTAAACTGCATGAGACAAAACAGGACAATTGTAAGAGTAGTTTGGTGTTCCCACTGAGCTTAGTAGGAATCACCCAAAGGGATCCACTGTTGAGGCTGCAGGCCGTTCTGCCCAAACCTTCAAACTGGTTCTGCGTACTATTACCAGTTAACTGTGGTGGTAACTTATGGTGGCATTTTGTTGCTTTTACTTACAAAAGTAATATAATTTCACTTTGGACAACTTAGCGGGTGGAGAGAAAGTACTTCCTGTTCCATAGCCCACCCTCAAGCACCAACACTTTTATCATTGTGGTGGCTAATTCTTTGTGTGCAGTCCAACCATTAATGAAGATAAGTGAAGATCTCTTTCCGATACTTTAATCTTACAGCTTTCGAGCCCCCAGGGTCAGGCACCACAACACAGGATCGTTTCTCCCCCTTTGGGGAGCAAATGGGTTCTTTTGGAGAATTTATTATCCTTGGTAATCTGACTCATATGAAGGCTACTTTAGGCTCCGATATTTTATTAAACACAAACTAGGAACAGTTCCTTTCCTGCCTCCTTCAAAGGGGTAAATATTTTAATATTTTAGAGCGTTTACCAGGAGTTAGACCCTCAGCCACTAATCACATCCACATGGAGGCTCAGGCATTACACCTTCCCACAGGGAAGCATGGCTGGCCCTGCTGGAGACTGAGCAAAGAAAGGCTTGTTCAAATCTTTATTGGTAGCCATTTCTCTGAATTCAGACTTGTTGTTTCTAACCGCGCTCAGCTTTCCTATGGCACGAACCTTGGAACCAGGCTGTGTACTGTGTGAAGAATGTGCCTGGAGGGCAAGGCCCACCGAGTCTTCACAGCCAGGAAGTAGGCTAGTCCCTGATGGGTTAACCAGTTCTCTCATCAAGGTAGGCTAGTCCCTGATGGGTTAACCAGTTCTCTCATCAAGGTAAGGTAGGCTAGTCCCCAATGGGTTAACCAGTTCTCTCCCTCATTGAGTTGTGTGCTTTCCAAAGTTAGCCAAACTTGTTTATGCAAGTTGTATTTAGTAACTATGTTAATTCAATATTACCAAAGCCATACAAACATGAGGGTAAAGAGAGTAGTAATCTCTTTGAAAAGAAACTGAATCCTTGGGGAAACGTGATTGTTAGGTCCTGGAGCCTTGGGAGCTTTTGGACCAGTAGGTTCTGATGGAGGGCAGGCCTCTGGCCTAGTGATAAGCATGGACTTAGGTGGGGCTTTCAGGAGATTTGGCATGTTTTTTTGCAAGGCCAGGCGGCTCGGGAGGGTGTTGGCATTCCATCCCGTCCACCCTGTCCAGTGGCAGCTGGCAGGCTCATAGATCCATGAGAACAAAGGAGGCTGTCTCTACCTTAGAACAAAGAGGCAGTGACCCCAAGGCAACACCTGTGGGTCCTTCAGGGCTGCTCTGTTGGTTGCCCCTGGGCTCAGTGTTCCAGGCTCTGGGATAAGATTAGCTTCAAGGCTAGCTGGTGGGCAGACTCCAGCAGAAGGGCCAGCCACACGCAGAGAAGAACAGGGAACCAGCCCCCACAACCTGACGGTAATAAAGACAGGTCTTTATCAGGTCTTTCCCAAGGAGGAAAAAAAAAAAAAAAAGGCTGTGGAATTGAATTAGGTGTGAGTAAAACAAATGTGAAAGTTTGAGTGGAGGAAAGGGTTATCGAAAATCTGGAATTCTGTCCTCAATTTTCTCCACAGGTATCCTGAGTCCTCACCCTGCTGGATCTAAAGTTAACAGCGCTATTTGCTGTGTTAATGGATGTCTTCTGTGCAGTCCACATTGTAGACCCCATTCAAAGAAAAGATTTTAGCCTAAAAAGACACGTTGGAGTCCTAACCCCTAGTATTGCAGAATGTGATCTCATTTGGAGATGGAGTTTTTACAGAGGTAATAAAGTTGAACTGACATCATTAGAGTAGGCCTTACTCCAATGTGACTGGTGTCCTTATAAAAAAGGGAAATTTGCACACAGACATGCATAGAAGGAAGATGATATACAGAGACACAGGAAGAAGACAGCCATCTACAATCTAAGGAACGAGGCCCAGAACAGATCCTTTCCTCATCCGCTTCAGATGGAATCAACCCAGCAGAAACCTTGATATCAGATTTGTAGTCCCCAGCACTGTGAAACCCATTTTTGTTGTTTGAGCCACACCACTTGTGGTACTTTGTTACAGCTGCCCTAGCAAACTCATACAATATCCTTTGAAACATTAGAGCTTTTCATTTTAATGAAGTCCAATGTGTACATATATTTTTTGTTGTTTGTGATTTATTTTTAATAAGAGATTTAATTAATTTATTTTTAGAGAAGGGTAAAAGGAGAGGGAATGAGAGGGAGAGATACAGTGATGTGTGAGAGAAACATCCATCAGTTGGTTGCCTCTCACACACCCCCAGCCAAGCACTTGGCCTGCAACGCAGGCATGTGCCCCGACTGGGAATCGAACTGGTGATCCTTCAGTTCACAGGCCAACATTAATCCACTGAGTCACACCAGACAGGGCTGTTGTTTGTGCCTTTGACATCATATCCAAGAAACCATTACCAAATCCAAGGTCACAAAAATGTACATTTCCTTCTAAGATCTTAGCACCATTATCAAAAGGCAGTTGACCACAGATATATGAGTTTATTTCTGTACTCTCAATTCTATTCCATTCAATCTATACTGTTGTCCATTTGCCAGTACCACACTGTCTCGGATGACTGTAGCTTTGTAGTAAAATTTGAAATTGAGAACTGTGAGTCATTTAAATTTGCTCCAAACTCTATTTTGATGTAGGCAATAAAACATATTGAGTCTGAAACTTGGAGAAAAATTTTCTATTCCTGAGTTTGGTTTCTGAGGCTTGTCTATTAGCATTAACATCATCACGGTGCATTTATTAGCATCCTGGCTTTTTGCTCCATCATAAACTCAATTTTTCTCTCTGGACATATTAATATATGTCTGCAGCTTGAAAATTTCTCTTTTGGTTAAAGCAAAGGAGCAAGAAAGTTTGTTAGAAGAATCCTTTAGATCATCTTGGATTTATAAAATAAAACATGTACTTATAAAGACAGAAAGTAGATTGGCGGTTGACAAGTGATGAAGAGATGGGGCAATTAGGAAGTACTGGATTTCCTTTGAGAGTGAAGGAAATATGCTGGAATTAAGTAAGGATGATAGTTACATGACATTGTGAATTTACTAAAAATCACTGGATCATACATTCCAAATGTTTAAAATAATGAATTTTGTTATAGGAAATCTATTTCAATACAAGGAAATTTAGGTCAGAAATAGCAAAGGATGGTGAGACTCCTTCAATCTATGAAACAAAAAAGGACAAAATTGAATTTGTTGCTTTCATAAAGGAGAACTCTGCTGGTCAGGCTTGGTCTTCAAAAACAGAACAGACTGGTGATGTCATGGAGGGTTTTTGAGAAACGTGGAATTCATGGGCTGGCGGACTTTCAAAGAGCTCTAAGTGTGCTGACATCATCTGTAGACATGTGGTTGCTTGGGTGAGAAGCATTGATTATCTGGCACTCGGAGATGTTTTTGTTGGAGTGGGTCTGTTCTTATTGGCGGATTTTCATAAACAAGAGCCAACAATGACTGGTAGGTCCACAAAAGCATGTTCGCCTCAGCTGGTTGTCACCAGTAGATTGAACAGATTTCAAGTCAGTTTTGGTGGCTCCTTGTTTCCATTGCTACGGAACAAACAGTCTTTTTCTAAGCTTGTAGGATCCTTTTATTCTCATACCAACCTCTCCCACTTCTATAACCTCTTCTAATCTCTTCCTCAGGATCTGATCAATTAGAGAGAAAGGGCAGGAATTTCCTTTCACTACTGGCTCTATACTGCTTTATTTATGTGGTTATTCAACAAATGGTGCTATGTGATTCAAGGAGAATAGTACACAGTCCCTGTGTCTGGGTTCCTACAGTCTAGAGAGGGAGCCAACTCCCCAGCTGATTTCAAGTCAGTTGAAGGAATGCCCAGGGAACCCCAAAGAGGCCACTACCTCTGTAGGAAAGGGAGGGATGTTCACAGAGGAAGAAAGCCTTCAATGGGCCTTGACCCTGACCTAATCCTGGCCCTTAGTCTCTGAGTATAAATATGCAGGACACGCCAGGAGAAAGGACTTTCAAGAGAAGCAAGTTAACAACATATCATGACTAATTTTCTATGTCGACTTATCTAGATAAGTTAATATTTAGCAGTTACTTACCTGTGCCAGGCATTTTGCTAAGTCCTTTAAATGGATTATCTTACTAAAGCCTCATAAAAACTTTAGGATTAGGTACCAATATTACTGACCTCATTTTCCAAAGAGGAAAGTTAGCCTCAAAGGACTAAATAATCTGCCCAAGGTTACATGGTGAGTAATAGAGACTGGATTCAGGTACAGACAGTCTGACTTTGATAGCTACTTGGGCCCTTTGAGAAATTATAAGTTTATTAGCAGTAACAAAAGAGCAACCTTCAGTAGAGGGTATTCACTTTCAATGGGAAGTATCCTTCATCTATCTTAACAGGACATTTAAAATGTTTGGGACATAGATCTTGATTTGCATTTAAAAAAGTTTTAATAATTAGCCCTGGCTGGTGGCACAGTGAATAAGGCACCAGCCTGTGAACCCAAAGGTCGCTGGTTCAATTCCCAGCCAGGGCACATAACCAGGTTGCAAGCCAGGTCTCCGGCCAGGTCTCCATCCAGGTCTGTAGCTGGAGGCAGGTGAAAGGCAACATACATTGATGTCTCTCTCCCTCTCTGCCTCTGTCCCTTCCCCTCTCTCTAAAAGTAATAAATAAAATCCTTAAAAAGAAGTTTTAATAATTAAAAACTTTAAAATATTATTTTATAAGTATTTTGAAAAAATATAACCCATAACTTAGCAGATAATAACTTCATTGAATAATACTAATTGAGCCATCATGCAAAGAAATGAAAGTAAATTTACAAAGAAACAATGATCTTATCCTTTAGAAAGAAGGTTATCATCTAAATGGGAGTATAATGAGAATAACAGGTATATATGTATATTTACTTTTTATTCTTTTTTATTGTTATTCTATTACAGGTGTTCCAATTTTTCTCCCTTTCCTCTGCCTAGCCCAGCCCAACCCCCCACTCCAGCTGTCCATTGTCCACACCACTGTCCATGTCCATGGGTCATTCATACATGTTCTTTGATTAGTTCCTTCCCCTTCTTTCCACCTTTATCCCTCTCTCCCTTCCCCTCTGGCTACTATCAATCTGTTCCATGTTCCATGTCTCTGGTTCTATTTTCCTGGTTAGTTTTTTTTGTTCATTAGACTCCTCTTTTAAGTGAGATCATATGGTACTTGTCTTTTCTTGACTGGCTTATTTCAGTTAGCATAATATTCTTCAATTCCATCCATACTGTTGCAAAAGGTAGGAGAGTTCTTTCCTTCCATTGCATAGGATTCCATTGTGTAAACATACCAAGGTTTTTTGATTCTCTCATTTACTGATGGGCACCTAGGCTGTTTCCAGCACTTGGCTATTGTAAATAGCGCTGCTATGAACACAGGGGTGCATAAGTATTTTTGAATTGGTGTTTTGGAATTCTTAGGGTATATTCCCAGCAATGAAATCACTGGGTCAAAAGGTAGCTCTGTTTTTAGTTTTTTGAGGAAATTCCATGCTGCTTTCCATAGTGGCTGCACCAATCTACATTTCCACCAACAGTTCACCAGGGTTCCCTTTTCTCCAATCTTCACCAACACTTGGTGTTTGTTGATTTGTTCATGATGGCCATTCTGGCAGGTGTGAGGTGATATTGTGGATTTATTTATTTATCATTATGATTTTGATTTGCACCTTGTTGGTGACTAATGATGTTGAGCATCTTTTCATACGTAAAAACATGGACCCCTTCCTGATTTCCCATGTCATTCTTGCTCAGAGGCCAAGCTAGTGTTCTCCGTGTTGTTCCAATGTTAGTATATGTGCTGCAGAAATGAGCATTTATTAAGGTTCAGATTAAACACTCATTACCTGTGTACCTCCCCATGGTCCATTGATTAGATGCAAAATGTGGTCTCTTATCAATTTTGTTTGCATAAAGTACCACTGTTTATAAAGTAAGCATAAGCAGAATCATTTGATAAGAGGTCCGTTGCCTTCCTTCATTCTAATTCTTTATAATTTAAGACAAACTAAAGCCTTTGAAATGAACCACACTCTAAAAACCATTGCAAAGATGTATTACATTAATCAGAATGCTGCCTCTTTCTAAGAGCCATGTGAAGTGGGTTAAGATAAAGAATGCGTGTGCGCTGGCTGATAGAGCAGAAATAGACATAGCAAGCAGGAAAATGAGCAGAAGCAGATGTGTTAACCCTGAGAAGGACCAAACCACCGTGACTGAGCATAGATTTGGCTTCCGGGACAGGCCTACAGAGCAATTAGTAGACAGAACCTCTGCAACATGGTAAGGCTACTTACATGGTGGCTAATATTATAATTCATAGTCACGACTACATTTCTCATCTCATGTACCCATGTTATATTACCACATGAAGTGGCAGCTCCATCCACTTTTAAGTGTTTAAAGTGATTTTGGAATAAGAAGCCATCGGATCCGAGTTTCCAGGATAGATCAGCACTGTGCTCTGCTGGGCCGTGTGGGAGCTCACTCAGGATCATTTGAGTCTTGTGTTTCAGGAAATAAAAAAAAAGAATGATTAAACTGGCAAAATGCTTTCGCCATATGTTTAGCTCTTTCATCTCTGGCTGCAAAATGTGGAGGCAATCAGTTCCCCCGTATTTTGGTCTGAAATACATCTCCGTGACCCTTGGTGGCCATGACAAACAAGAAAAAAAACGGTTAGTTAACATTGTTTTCATCACATATAATGGAAGGTTTGAGTAGAAGCCTCCAAAGTATTTCCAGTGCAGGTCAGAGAGCCTGGAGAATCCAACCAAACAGGCTTTTCCCGTTATCCCTCATCTGGATGGGAGATAGATGGATACCCCCAGGAAACAACTGCAGAGCCTCAGCCCTGGGCAGTCCTCAACAGTCTCTAAGAAACCCGCAAGGGTGGGGGTCTGCAGCGAAAGCCCCCTGCTCAGAGCAGACAGTGCTTGGCCCCAGCGGCACAATTGCTGACCTTAGAAAAACAAGCATATTCCATCCGGGCACAAAGACCAACACCCTCTTCACATGACCCCCTGAAGCTCTTCCTTTCTGCCTTCTGTCAAATCCTCAGGCAAGTTCATTTCTATATTCACTCGAGAGGATACACAAAGGCAGTTTGTAGAATCATTACCTCCCCTGCCTCCCCTCTGCTGTCCTAGCACAGTGTGCATGGCAGGCACTCAATAAGTAAACAAATGAGAACCAAAAAGCATCTAGCTAGAACTAGAATGAACCTGAGAGTTCAAGTTCAGTTCAGGAAAAAAAAAAAAATGTTTTTTTTTCAGAGGGGAATGAGCACCAAAATTCTTAAAATGAGACCCCATAGATTTCCCCATATGCAGCCTCCTCCTTCCGATCATACCTGTTGGATGTCCCCTCAATCTCTATGATTATCCAGTTCTCCTCATCTTATCAGAAACTACCATCAACCATTATTATTTAGCAATTCTGTCTTCAGGAGATTAGGAAGATTTGGGTCAGTCTCACTAATTTTCTAAAAAGAAAAAGTGTGGGTTAAATGCCTCTTTACTTTTTTATTTTTTAATCTGCATTTTGTCACAATCCACCAAAATGAATGTTGGTGTTTTTTTGTTTGTTTGTTTTTTGTCTTTGGATTTATCTCAGGCTAATTACTACCCTACCTTGGTTCATTCATTCATTCATTCATTCATTCATAGTTAAGAACTTCTAAAATCTACCTCCCATGCATTGGAATTTTTAGTTAAACAAATAAGCATTATTACTAATAGATGCATCTTTACACTGTGATTAGAAAAAGTAGAAAAAGTGAGAGAATAATTTGACCTGCACATAATTGTTAAATTCTCCAACCCTGTCCCATCACATTCTCATTTAAAAATCTTCAGATGAGCCCTGGCAGGTGGCACAATGGCTAAGGTGCCAGCCTGCAAACCCAACTGTCACTGGTTTGATTGCCAGTCAGGGCACATAACCAGGTTGCAAGCCAGGTCTCGAGCCAGGTCCTTACCTGGAGGCAGGTAAGGCAACCATACATTGATGTCTCTCTCCCTCTCTCCCTCTCTCCTTTTCCCTCTCTCTAAAAATAATAAATAAAATCTTTTAAAAATATATTTAAAATAAATAAATAAAAATCTTTAGATGATTATGAAATGTCATATGTGTACCTAAAAGTCTGTTTGTGGTCACATAGCGTAGACTTTTAACAGGCACGATTCTGCTCGTTGTGTGACTGTAAGTACACAAACTCTTTACGGCGCTATTACATATAGTTGCTTATTTGGTTACGTAAAATTTCCAACTGACACATGGTAGTTGTTAGAGATGCTTAACCATGAAGACAGCAGCTGGCTTGCCTGGGTTAGAACACACCATGCGGTTCTTCTGCTGGTGAGGCGAGTGCTTTTCCCCATCACTGCTGACTGTCGTGACCTTCATCAATCAGCCCAACACCCAATCTCTCAGCCAGCAAGCAACGGATTCTTAAGAAGCTTTTTTTCTTGTTTTCCTCCTGGAATGTTCCTACGCAAGATCAAAGCCATGTGCAGAACTATCTCTGCCTGGTATCAATGCTGATATTTTTTCCCAGTGCAAAACAAGGAAGGACAGTGTTGGCCCAGAGGATGCGTGCAGGGTGGTTATGTGACCCTTCTTGCTTTACCTCTGATCACTGAGGCCTGAGCCCTAAAAGGCCAAGATGGTGGCCTTCCTTACAGCCATGAGTTGCGGGCCAGGAGCAAAGTATACGGGGCCTGGGTTGAGAGAAGCTGTACACAGGCCTCGCCGACACCACTTGCTCCCTGCCCTGCCTGATCCCCTTTTGCCCCTCTGTGCTGTTTCCCCATGGCCTCACTGTCTTTCCTTGTCCCTTAACCCCTCTGAGCCATCACATGGCAGATTCCCGACCTCTGCTCTGTCCCTGTCCTCTTCTGACCTCAAATTCCACCGCTACTCCTCCTCAGCTGCTCCTTAAATGTTCCCTAGGTTTCTGTTCTTTCTGTTCTGGGCCCTCACTGAATGATTTCACCTGCGCCCCAAGCTTCACCCACCTCCGGTACGCAAATTATTTACAGCTCAGATTTCCAACCCCACTATCTTCCGATATCAAGCTCCAGCTGCATCCTAAAGAGCTTCACCTTGAAGTCTTTCTGGCAGGGGGCTCAATGTGTGCTTGCATCCAGTGATTCTCCTAGGACAGGCCTCATGTGTGGGGGCCTTCAGTGAGGGCCCCGTTTAGAGCAGACAGTGTTTGGCACGAATGGCACAATTGCAGACCTTAGAAAAACTAGCCGATTCCACCTGGGCACAAAGAAAAAGTCCCTCTTCATACACACCCCTTAGTCTTCCTTTTTGCCTGCCACCCAGTCTGTAGGCAATTCCATCCTTAGATGCACCTGAGGTGTAGCAGAAGGCAGTTTATAAAGGTGTTACCTCTCCACAGGTATTCTAGCACAGTGCATGGTAGGCACCGATCTTCCCAAACCAGCAAACTTTCTATCCTACTTTCCTCCTTCCTGTACCATCAGGACCCAGCTCAGCTCAGTTCCACACCCTAAATATTTCTCGATGCTGTCCCTTTCTCTCCATCCCATGCCTAAAGCGGGCTTTGTCATCTTTTCCCTCCAACAGCTGCCAGATTCTTTTTTTTAAAAAAGATTTTATTCACCATTTTTGAAGAGAAGGGCAGGGAGGGAGGAAGAAAGGGAGAGAAGCATTGCAGTGTGGTTGCTTTTCACCCTCCTCCAGCTACGGACCTGGCTGGAGACCTGGCTTGCAATCTGGTTATGTGCCCTGACTTCATACCCCATTTTTCTCCTATATGAAAACTCTTCGAAGGCAGAAGCTACGCCTGATTATTCTTTTTATTCCCCACAACTCTTAGCGAAACACTTTCTGTATAAGCAGCAAAGTCCTGGAGAAGAAGACGGGATAAGATGAACACAGACCATTTGGACTTTCCAGAAGAAAAAATGTCACATGTAACTTGGAAATTTAATAAAACCCTCTAAAGTACAGGATGCTACTTTATGTTACTTGTGTATCATTTACTCAGTGTAATTAAGCATCTCATTAATTTACGTATTCTTTTTAATTTTTTTTAATTCTACCTTCAGTGTTTTCTTTAATAACGCTGTTTAACTTAACCCTAATTTAATTGTTTAATTATTAATGAATTACAGCGTTAGGTAATGAGAATGTTTTCGTTTGTTCCACCGCAGTCTTCATAGCTGTGAGGTCCACTCACCTAGGTCACATCATGGTCAGGAACATAGGCTTTGGGACCAGACAGCTCTGGGCAGAAGCCCCGTTTTTGTTACCCATCAGGTAACTTAACTCAGTGCTGGGCACTTAGATGGAGCCTGGAAACAGTTGCTACTTTATTGGTGTCGTTACTGCGGTGTGAGTCTAAATGAGAGCAGAACACTGTTGAAGTATTGATAGGTGTCGCAATTTGAAGAGGTATATTGGGAGAAACCACACCTGAGTATGTGTAGACAAACACAAACTAGTTTTTGAAAACCTAAGTCAGGCACGTAGGCAGGACATTTTCATGGCAAAACAGGGCAGGTGGGGAGTTGGGAGTCCAGACCTCCCCACCCTGCCCACAGCTTCCCAGCCTGACTTGGTTCATTCTCAGCACCTGGTTTCAGCAATTGGCCACTTGGTCAGTGAAGAGTAGCCCATGATGTCACTCCAGGTCTTCATCTCAAGGACTTGAAAACCTAATGGGAAATTCCAGGCTGGTCTCTCCCACGTCACCCTCACGCTCCATGCCACCTGCAGGCCTGAAGCACGCTCCCTCATTTCTTTCACTTGGTCAGTTTATTCCATCAGACCCCATGATTCGGGTATTGGAGGATGAATAGAAGTTGGCCGATCATAACTAAAAGATTGCGTTCTCTGGAAATTATAACCATTTACCCTAATTTATGGATGCCAATCCATCTGCTCAGACATTTAAGTTTTTTATTAATTTATTGTTGTTCTATTACAGTTGCCCCCCTGCCCCCATTTGCCTGAGCATTTTCGGGCTGGGGCAATATGCTAGTCCTAGGAGAATACCCTTGTGGGATGGGTGCCCTGGGACTTAGGTGTGACCTACAACCTTAGTTCCAGTGTAACATCTTCCCAAGCCATTAAAAATACCTTATTTACAGATTGACGCTGAATCCCCTTCTCTGCACCCAATTAAAAATATAATAATAACAACCTTACTAAATCTAAAATAAGCCCTGGAAGACAGTCTGTGAGGGTACAAACCCGCTGTCTTCTCAGATCGCCGACCATCTGAATAAAGTACCCATAATAAATAAATAAAATAAAAGCCCTGAATAGAAACAACCTGTTTAAAAATCAATAAACTTTTCTTAATCACTGCAGTGGAAAAGAGACCGGCTCCTCTCTGTCTCCCCTAAAAGGTCAGTATTTATGCAAAGCACGGTGTTGCGGGTATCGGTGACACAGAGGAAGGTGCCTGAGCTTACACTCCTCTGCCAGTACCCTCGGAATTCTTCATGACTTATTTGGCTGTAACTAATCTCAGCTCCGGGCTTGCTTACATTTTTGGGTTTCCCTTTCCCCTGGAATGCATCTCAATGTTCTCATTAGCGCTGTCTCCCCAGCACAGGCCTGTCTCTCCTTTTGTTGCTGTTACTCCCTGTCCTGCCATCAGTTATCTTGACTGCTCCCAGCAGGCGGCCAGCCCCTGGTGTGTTCCCCATCACACTGACACGCTCTGTCCCCTGTGCCAGACCAGGGCTCAGGCCTCCTGCCATCCTCCCCTCGAATCCCAGCACTCGCCACTGGGGCCCTTCTCATGTTAGTTACAGTAGAAATTTTTCTAATTTTTTTCCCTAAATGTATTTGATGCTTTTTATAGACTATAAAGGAAAAGATTGGGGGGGGTGGGGAACCCTCATGATCCAGAGGGATTATGCTACTTTCCTAGCATAATCCTTATTTCATTGTATGTTTCCTTTAAAAAGCAATGTGTATCTTTTTTAAAAAAGATTTTATTTATTATTTTTAGAGAGGGGAAGGGAGAGAGGCAGAGAGGGAGAGAAACATCATGTATGGTTGCCTTTCAACCTGCCTCCAGCCACAGACCTGGCTGGAGACCTGGCTTGCAACCTGGTTATGTGCCCTGGCTGGGGAATCGAACCAGCGACTTTTGGGTTCGCAGGCCAGTGCCTTATTCACTGTGCCACCAGCCCGGGCTTAAGTTTCTTTTTAAACAGGCTATATGATCATGGGGGAAATTCAGACCATTCGGAGGAGTATAAAATGGAAGACAATAGCCCTTTGCTCCTATGCCCCCGCCTCACGGTTGACGCCCGCCTTGTTTTCTGGGAATATTTCCTCTTTATTACATCATTGATCCCTCCCTACAAACGCAGTTTTGAATCTTGGCTTTTTTGTTTAGCCTCACAGCATAAGCATTTCCCATGTCCTAAAGAACTTCTAGAAGTCCATGTTACAGGTTGCCTAATATTCATGGCACTGTTCCCTTGCCTACCTTAGCTGCGATCCAGCTCTGATGTTTCCATGAAAGTTACTCGCATTACCTACATCTTACAGTGTTTCCTCCCGCAAAGACCTTCTCTTCCGCTTTCTCCAAGCAGCAAGGACGAGAGCAAACTCCTCATCCATGTTCTGGGGCCCCCAGAAAGCTTGTTTAGTCCAATGTGTTCCAGCAGGGTTCGATGTTACAGTTGTTCCTGTCTTAATCTCTTCCCTTGTCTTTATTTCTCATGAGGTAGGGATTTAGAACCCATGGTGGTAACCTTTGTGTTGCCATTGCCGATGGCTAAAATGTGAAATGTTTAAACTGCAATGTACTTGATCAATAGCGTACCCCCACCAAAAACAAACAAACAAACAAAACCCATTTATATCCACTCAGAACCTCAGAATAAGACTTTATTTCAAAATAGGGTCTCTACAGATGAGCTCATACTAGATTAGTGTGAGCCCTAAATCCAGTGACTGATGTCCCTATACGGCCACATGAAGACATCGGATGGCAGAGGGGAGATCGCTATGGAAAGACGGACACAAACATTGGAGTCAAGGATTGCTGGCAACCGCCCGAAGCTAGGAGCAGATTCTCCTTCAAAGCCCCTAAGAAGAAACCAACTCTGCCAACACCTTGATGTTGGCACTTGGTGTTGAGCACGGTGAGAGAATAAATTTCTCTTGTTTGAAGCCACCCAGTTGATGGTATTTGTTCCCTCTTAGATTCTATTTTGCTTTCCGCAGTTTGTCATCCCGGATGAAGGTGTAACCGCGTTTAATAGAAATGAAACTTTCCTGAGATACACAATTCCTAAGTTTTAAACGGCGAGCGGTCCTCAGCCACGTGATGAAATCTCGCGAGATCCCACCGCGTCCAGCCCGAGATCTGACGTGTCTCTACATCCGGGTCCCCAGCTGCGGTGTCGCTGTTATCAG
This sequence comes from Noctilio leporinus, assembly GCA_004026585.1. Lineage (NCBI taxonomy): Eukaryota > Metazoa > Chordata > Mammalia > Chiroptera > Noctilionidae > Noctilio > Noctilio leporinus. Next base: position 742,748 of record PVIW01000111.1, read on the forward strand.
ATCCACCCTCTGGGTATCAAAGTGCTTATATTCAAATTCCCTTTGCTTAATAATGTCTGTCCCCAAAGTACAAGTGCAGTGGCGCTGGCAACTCGGATGTGCGAAAGAGAAGCCGTGAAATGCCTGCCGCCTTGACGTGAGAAGGTGACATTACTTAATAAGCATTTTATCACGTCCCATCCCAGGAAGGGTGAGTTCGGTACAGTAAGGGATTTACAGAGGGAGAGGCCGCATTCGTATAACTTCTATTGCAAATAGTGCTGTAATTGTTCTATTCTACGGCTTGCTGTTGTTAATCTCTTACCGTGTCCAATTTATAAATAATTTATTATAGGTACGTATGTCTGGGAAAAACCATAGTACGGACAGGGTTCGGTACGGTCTGTGGATTCAGGCATCCACGGCGGATAATGGGGACCAAAGCATTTTGCATACAGTGGCCCGAGAGGGTACTTGCCTGGGGACAGCTACAGAGATCACAGGTGCCAGGCTTTGAGGAAAAGTCCCCTCAGAGTCCAGGTATTTTGTGCCATTTTCCTTCTCTTCAGTCATCTTCACCTGGTAGTCACTTCTTTCTGGTCAGATAGACCACAGAGATCACTTTCTCCTTGTTATCTGTGTCCATAGTATTCCAATAAGGTTTCAGTTGCTGTTTACCAAAATATGCCCGTACTATACAAAGCATCCAGGTTGGAAAATATGTTAATTTTAAAAGCTTTGGTTATGACAAAATAAATGACCTCAGCCCTTCATGTCTTTTAAGTTAATTATAGTGAGTTTGCTTTAAGAATACGCCCACAAAAACCTTAACAGTGGCTGCTGTCTGTATTAATATTTTCTAATTTAAAAATATATATTTTTATTTATTATTTTTAGAGAGAGGGAAAGAGAGGCAGAGAGGGAGCGAGACATCAGTGTGTGGTTGCCTGTCACCTGCCTCCAGCTACGGACCTGGCTGGAGACCTGGTTTACAACCTGGTTATGTGCCCTGGCTGGGAATCGAACCAGAGACCTTTGGGTTCGCAGGCCAGCGCCTTATTTACTGTGCCATTTGCTGGGACAATATTTTCTAATTTTTATAAAATGAGCTTATATTAGTTTTATAAAGAAAACAGTTTCATAAAACTCCCTATAAAAGTAGGGTGTTGCAGCCCTGACCAGTGTGGCTCAGTTGGTTAGGAGTTGTCCTGCAAAGCAAAAGGTCTCCGGTTCAATTCCTGGTCCGGGCACTGCCTGGGTTGCAGGTTTGGTCCCCAGCCAGGACCTGTATGTAGGTTGAGGCATGTATCAGAGGCAACTGAATGATGCTTCTCTTTCACATCGATGTTCTTCCTCTCTTTCTTTGCTTCCTCTCTCTAAAAATAACTTTAAAAAAATTTTTTTTAAAGAAAGGTGTTGCATCTGCCACAAAAACTGATTTTAGATAGATTCTCCTCAGAGGAGAGGTTTAAGATTGATGAGAAACATGTAAATGGATGTTGGTAGTAACTTTTTAACGTGTGCGACTGGGGACCACTCAGTCCGAGGAGTAATTGTCGTTACGCAGCGAAGAGGCACCCTGAGGTCCTGAAGGATCAATTCTTCTTCTAGGAGTGGTGCTAGACAACAGCGCCTTGAAAGAGTTTAATGTACAACTTTGGGGTCATAATGGCAAGAAAAAAACCCTTCTCAGTCTCTCTGCTGGCTGTTGTGAACGAAGCCCAAGGAAGGAGGTGAGGTTTGTGGGCAGGAGAGGGAGCTCTTGTGGTTCACCACCGGAAGGCAGGGCACACCTGTTGAGAGGTGCCTTCCCGTCCTCTGAAGGTCCCTGCCTCACTTTCGGTGTCAGTCATCTGCTGCCGAGTAATCTCAAAACTTCATGGCTTCATACAGGATAAACATCCATCATCTCATAGCTTTCGTAGGTAAGGAATTCGGGAGTCAGTTAGGAGCTTAATTCTGGCTTTCAGTCATACCAGGAAAGTTCACCAGGCATTTTGAAAGCCAACTCAAGAAGTACTCCTTTTGTCATTTGCAGAGGCCAGGAGGAGTTGTAAGGAATGGGTTACAGAATTGATAGGGATGAGAAGGGGCCCACCTGTCACCTTCAAGGCTTAATCAAGCACCCAGCTAGCTCCCTTTCCCAAAGTCAGACCCTCTCTTAAGGGTCATCGCTCACCTGGAGCTCCCCTTTCTGTGATACCCTGTGCACTTTTAAAATCTGGGACATTCATTGCAATGTTTCCTCTTAAGTTGTATTGGAGACCTGAGGTGGTTTAAGAAAACATAAAATAAAGATGAAAAACTCAGGTATAATATTGACACAGAGAGGAGCACAGTCTTATACCGCTGCTAAAAGGGGGCCAGAAATGTTTTCCACGTCTCCTGGAGGCCAGAGCTAAAGGGCACAACCAGCCTGGCAGGGGCCGCACAGGGTCCTTAGGTGTGATCAGGCTGGGTTTTAGGAGGAAAGTATCTTCTCTCACAACTGAGAACTGAGAAGAATCTCCCCACAGAGCCCCGCCAAAGAGCCCTGCTGCACCTTCTCCCCTGAGAGCGCTGCTGATTTTTCACAACAGTGCGGGGTGTTTGTTTTGTTTTGCTTATGGTTCTCTCTCTCTCTCTCTCCCTCCCTCCCAAAATCAAAGTCCCAAGTTGGCTCAAATAGCATTGTCATGGTGACTAACTCCTTTGGTGGAAATGAGAAAAGCATAAGTCAGTGCAAATGGACAAGGAGGAATCACAGGAAGAGGGAAAGGGTGGGAGAGGCTGTTTATAGCTTATCAAGATCAAAGGGCAGAAATGCATCCGGAAAAAAAGCAAACCAAAAAACAAAACCTAAAATTCCAAACCAGGAACCACCCCTAAAGTTTGCTGCCCCCTCAGAGTGGTTCCAAATGGTTATATATCACATTGGCATTAGCCCTCCTATTTGTAATTTATAATGTGTATTTAGCAACTGTTTTCTTATCTCTCCGCTTGGCAGGGGGGTGAGGAATAGCTTGATGAGGCTGCAGTGTTTCAGTTGGCCAGCAGGTGCCCTCAGCTAATGCAATTCAGGGAGGCCCCAAAATGCCGAGTTTTGTCCCTACTTCAAAAGTTGCGGTGAGCGGGGTCTGGGTGGAGGTAGGCAAAGGTGGGGAAAATGAGGACATCTGTAATCGTGTCAACGATAGAAATTGAAAAATAAAGTAAAATAAAACTTTCCATGAAACCTAAACTTGGGCAAAGTACAAATTCCTAACTAGGACATCCTAGGCTCGTCAGATTTGACCTAAGTCACTTTTTGTGGCCTTAGATCTTGGCACTTCAGGCACCCATTCAAACAGCAGAAGTTTATTGAACGTTTATTTTTTATAAGGTGCTATGAAAGGGTAACAGATTTCATCTATGCTCTGGAGAAGCTCACTGCTACTTCACCAAGGCAAGGAGTAAACTACTATGTTACACACACACACACACACACCCTGGCTTAAAGAAGATTACATTAACTTACTTCTCCATCTCATTGGGTGGGCATCTGGCTTCTTCCCACCTTGTTGAGTGCCATCATCCATAGATACTATTCCTGCATTTTCATCCATAGGCAGTGGTACTTGGTTGCATGGGCAAAATTGGGTCGTGAGCACATCCATGCTTCAGCTTGGGAAAAGGGAAGAGAAAAAGTAGAAAGCAAGCAATACCCTTTTCTTTTCTTTTTAAAAAGATTTTATTTATTATTTCCAGAATGGGGAGGGGAGAGAGGCAGAGAGGGAGAGAAACATCAACGTAGGGTTGCCTTTCACCTGCCTCCAGCTACAGACCTGGCTGGAGACCTGGCTTGCAACCTGGTTATGTGCCCTGGCTGGGATCAAACCAATGACCTTTGGGTTCTTATGCCGGCACCTACCCACTGAACCACCAGCCAGGGGCGCAATACCCTTTTAAGCAAGAGGCACAGAGGTGCACCTTACTCTTCATTCACATAGGGTATGGACCTAGTCTTGTGGCCACATCGAACTGAAAGGAAGGCTGGAAAATGTAGTCTTCAGCTAGGCAGCAGCATCCAACTGACAGTCTGGTCAGAAAGCACCTCTTTTTCACATAACCTAATTTACTTTTAATTGATTCATGCTACAATGTGGTATCTTCTAGCATTGTTATCAATTGTAATTGCACTGTCGGTTTTAAAATGCCAGTTAATAGAAATTTGTGGTGAATTGAATGTCCTATAGCAGTTTACTGTGCACATCTCATGTTTCTGAGACATTACTGCCCACCAGAGGTGACAAGTATTATCACAATGACAACTGAGCTGCTAAAATGCCAGCAAAGTGAAACTTAGAATCAAGTTTATTTTCTACTGCTGAGAACATGACATTTGAGTTGGTTTCTCTGTTCTATGAAAAAAGGAGCACTACGGAGGAATACCTACCTGTGTGCCCCTAGGTTGTGTCTATAAGTTGCACCCAAAACCCACAGTTTTTCTTGACTTCTTCAGGCTAGGTCGACTTTTCCCTTTTCTGAACTTGATTCTCAAACTATATTGCTGCCCTACATTCAGCTGTTTACGTAGTTACTGGAAGAGACTGTTAGTGATTGCTAATTTTTGTTGTTTCCCTCTTCCTTAGTAGTTGAACTTCCCTTCCCAAGCTTGTGTTTGGCACATGGCTGAATGGAATAAAGCTGACATTTGCCAGGTTCTCTTACTGTTAAGTATGGTCATGTGATGAAGTTATGGCCAGTGAGATGCAAGTAGAAATAACATGAGACAACTTTCAAGAAATCCTCTGCCATTTCTCTTCCTTGTTGGAATAGCAATGTGATGGCTGGAGCTATGGCAGCTACCCTAGATCATGAGATGATCTTGTGAATGGAAGCCATGCACATGAGAGTAACAGGAGGGAAGTCTTGGTTCACAGCACTATGCATACAACACTAGCTCTGAGTTACTGCATGTATCATTTTGGAGAGAGGAGTGAACTTCTGTTTTGCTTAAGTCACCTGTTTTTGGCTCCTCTGTTACCCCCAGCCAAACCTAGCCCTTGCTCTACAACTCTTGTCCTTGAAACTTTCTAGTAGACTGGGAGCCCTGGAGATCAGGGCTGATGTTTAATCATTTTTACATTTCTAGATTTTACAAATCTAATCTGAGATAGATTTCACTTGGACCCTAGCCAGATTGGTTCCATTCTGCAGGTGCTCCTTTAGACCTGCTGGGTGACAGTATTAGGCTTCTCCAGTCCATGCACTCTCATACTCTCATAAGCACCATTTCAAACCCACCTACCCCCCTCAGATCCCCTCACCATCAGCAGGTGATCTTGCTCCTACTGTACAGTGAAATAGAAGTGGTTAAGACAGCAACTGCCTCTACTTCCCAAAACCAAACAAAAGGTCAACCTTTTCCTCTCATTAGGGCAAGGGCGCTGTCCCTCCCACCCAAAGCTGCATTCCTGCCTTGCATCTTGGCCAAGGCCCTTCATCTGGACAGAAAACTGTCCATTATCCTTTCTCTCTCCTGTTTTCAACCTCTGGCTCCTGGGTCTTTTTTATTAATCCTATAATAGACACCAATCATTTCTGAAAAGAACAAAACACACACCCTTGACACATCATTTCCATTTATAACCCCTTCACAATTAAAGTTCTGCAAAGAGTTACTGTCTCCATGGTCTCCCTTCAGCCCCTCAGCAGCTCACCAAAGATGCCCCTGCTGCTAAAGCTGTAGATGAGCATCCATCCCCCTATTCACCTCTCGGCATTGGTGACCCGTGCTGACCATTCACCCTGCACATGGCTACTCCTTTGGCTGCCATGTCCCTGCTGTCACCTGGCCTTGCCCCGTCCCTCTGTGGACCCTTCCCCTTCGGCTCAGCTATCATAATAATGACTGACTTGAAGGTACCTAAAGGTACTAGATGCTGGCCTTTGTGACCTTCTTTATTACAAAAGCCTCTGGCACCCTCTGCAGGTGGACAGCTCGCACACTTCTTTCTCTAGCCTGGACTTGATAGCCAATAGCCAACCTGACATACCCTCCTTTGCAAGCTGCCGGCCAGCGCAAACTGCACACTTCGCAATACCAAGGTCTAGACCGTCTCTCCCGAAACTGGCACTGGTCTCCATAAAGTTGCATAAGCCAGAAATTTAGATGGCATTCTTAATACTTCTCTCATTTGCACACCCAGTGTATTTCTAAGTATTGATTTTATCTCCAAAATATCTCTTGAATCTGTTTACTTTCTCGCTATCTCTCCGTTTCTCCCTTTTTTTTTTTTTTTAAATCAGAATCACCCAAGTTCAAGCTTTCATCTTCTGTCTCCTGGGCTATTGTAATAACTTCTTAACGGTGTCTGCCTATACCCACTTTCACCCCTTTCTATTCTGTTCTAAACGGTTAAAAGATAAATAGAGGCGTATTACAATCTTGAGTTTATTTGAGCAAAGTTAAACTCACATTGGACACTGCCCAATCTAGCAGAGAGAAAGGAGCTCTGAGAAGCTGTCCCAAAATACAAGACTTCATAGGCAGAAGGGAGCAGGACAGGGAAGTCACACGAGGGAAAACAGCGCGTTGGCTATTGCGAAATTACTCTCTGTTAAGGCATGTCTGGGGCTTCCCAGGCAAATTGTCTGCCTACTCCCGATTAGGTGATCCTGATTGACTGGTTTAAGTTTCCATTTCTGGGAGAGATGAAATTGTAGTTAAGTCTTGGTTTGGTGATGCAGGACTTAGCATAAGTGACTCCGGTTTGGGACTATGGTCTTGTTGTAAACACCACACAGTGAGAGTTGTGTTTGAAATCTGAGTTTCAAAACACAGATCAGAGCATGGTACCCCATACTCAAGTATATGCTTAAAACGCTTCACTAGCTTCCATTGCTCTTAGGATTGAGGAAAGGTGGCTAAGCAGCCCACAGAGATCTCCATGGTTGCTCTGTTCCTCCTTCTCCAGCGTTCTGGCAGGCCACATTCCAGTTTTCCTCATTGCCTCACACTTGCCTTGCTTCCTTCCAGGACAGGACGTTGGCATGAATCGTGCCCCTGCCTGGAAAGTGCGTCCCTCTCCCTCTTCACCCGATAAACTCTTGACTGTTGCTCACATGTCACCCCCCAGGGGAGCTTGTGGTAAACACGTTATTGCTCCTTCCTGTCCCACTTGGCACAGGTATTATCTTCTGTTAGTTTGTGTGATGGGTTGATCGATGACGTATGCACAGTTACATCCCTTTGTGGTTCTTTTTTCCCCTCCAACTAGACTGATCACCAGTGTCTTGGAGGCAGAGGCCTATCTCACACTCATTGATCTCCTTCAAAGGGCCTAGCCTGCCGCTGGGGTCTAGGTGTGATGGAAATATTTCGTATATTCGAAGCCCCTTTTCCCAAAAGTATGGGTTTACATCTGAATAACACAAATCCTCGGGCATATGATCATAATGCACCTGCCCTATACCTAGGAAGTTTATAGACAGTTGCCTATCAGCCTGTAGGCCACTAGAGTCAGAGAAGAGGTGATTCATCCATTCATTTATGCTCTTATACAGGTATTTGATCAACACATGTTCATTAACATCAGGCAGAATGGTAGGCAGTGGGGGATGCAGACACAAAGAAAACACAGTAGCCGACAACACAGAAGAGCCCGTGAGGAAGGAGCGGAAGCTGAAAGCCAGTGTATATTTTCCTGGGCAAAGCCCCAAAGCAAAGAGCTGTGTGTGCCCAGAGGGTGTACCATTATCGGGGATCTGAGGCCCTGTTGCTTAAGGTTGTGGAAGAGGAGAATGCACTGTGAAGTAAGGGCTGGAATTAGGAAGAGGCTCTGAGGGCCCAGGGGAAAGAGGAACTCAAACCATTGGAGAGCTGAGCAGGCCCTGAAAGGAATGAATTACCAGACTGAATTCTTCTGGTGCAAGGTAAGCATGGACATTCTCCTCTAACTCAGTGGCCTTGTCCCAGACGAGGCCAGGGCCACCAGGGAGCACACCAGGACAGGGGGTAGAGGGGAGGAGGAAGGGAGCACCATTAACAGAGGAGAGGAGACCTGAAGCCCATTTCACCATTTTTGCTCTAGTTTGACTCTGAAAATATTTACATTGCAGACGTGCTCTCTCCTGGGCAGAGATGCCTAATTAGAGCTGGACAAGTGAACCCACACAGGCAGGGAGCCCCCAAACCCCCAACCATACAGGTGATGCGCTACGCCTGGCATGTTAACATGGTAGTTGTCAGCCGCCCCTCCCAGCCTTTCCCACCACCCAGTTGCAATGGGCCACCAACGGAGAGTTGCTGGGAGCGGCAGCTCTGTGCAGCGGCGGCTTAGCTGGCAAAGAGGAGGGAGAAGCAGAAGACGGGCTGGGGCTGGTCCCCGTTGCTTCAGTTTGTGGAGGCTTTCATTTCTGGAGACAAGACAGTCTGCTCACATATTGAGTCCAGAAGCCGAAACCCCTTGCTCGGCCTCTAGCAAGATGTGTTTTAGATCTTGAACAATGATTGATAATATTACATATATTTGTTTTATGGAGTAGAACACCTCACATATGTTCTACAATTTGAGACAGGATGCAACTCAGCGAGGTGGGTGATTTGGCTAAGGTCACATGCCTGGCTGGTTAGCGGGCAGAGCTGGGATGGAAATCCCTGTCTGCCTTATTTCAAAATAACTGCTCTATTTTTTTACCCAGAGAAAGGGAATACTGACCCCTGCCTTAAGGGGTGGTTGTGAGAATGCAATGAGAAAATCTACTTAAGATGTCCAGGAGAGCTCCCTGCGCACAACACCCTTAGTTCCTGCAGCCAAGGGTGACCAGCCCCTGACAAACCACAGTACAGAGAACATGACCTTGTCCTGGGCCAGAGTTGCTCACTCTCTCTGTCTCTCTCTCTCTCTCTCTCTCTCTCTCTCATCTCATGGTGTCTACCTACTGCTTGATGCTCAAAGATGGCATCCTCTAACCAGCCATCCTGCTCCTTTCTCAGTCAAAATACAAAAGTTTTCATGAAACCCTGGCTGGTGTGGCTCAGTTGGTTGGGCATTATCTTGCGAAAGGTCACGGATTTGATTCCTCATCAGGACACTTGCGTGGGTTGCAGGTTTGGTCCCCTGGGGAGTATACAGTTGGCAACCAGTCAATATTTTTCTATCACATCAATGTTTCTTCCCCTCTTTTTCTCCCTTCCTTCCCCTCTCTCTAAAATAAAAAAATATAAAAACAAAACTTCATACTCTTAAAAAAGTGTCTGCATGAGCAAGAAACAGCAAGGAGTTGGGAAGACTTCTAAGACTATCACTAGTTATTAGGAAAAAATACTTAATGGTTGTAATGTGGTGCCTCTCTAGGCGCAGTGCCAGAGATGACAGCAGTCTGGGACAGACGGAGGGAATAGGCAGAAGAAGCAAAAGCCTCTCCTGGTGCCTCTAACCTGCCAGCCGTAAAAGTCTTACTAGGCCCTGGCTGGTAGCACAGTGGATAAGGTGCCGGCCTGCGAACCCAAAGGTCGCAGGTTCGATTCCCCAGCCAGGGCACATGGCCAGGTTGCAAACCAGGTCTCCAGTCAGGTCTGTGGCTGGAGGCAGGTGAAACGCAACCATACATTGATGTCTGTCTCCCTCTCTGCCTCTCTCCCTTCCCCTCTTTCTAAAAATAATGAAGTGGAATCTTTAAAAAAAAAAAAAAAAAAAAAAGTCTTACTAGACATGGTGGCTCTCAACCTCACCAGATCCAACTCCCCCTTTTTCTTAAAAAAAAAAAATAAACACACAATAATTATTATCATGAAATAAAATTTGAAATCAACATAATTTGCCTTTGATGGAATATTGACTAGGAAGGAACACATGGAAGCCTTCTGGGGTATTAACAATTTCTGTTTATTTTATTGTACTTTTTAAAAGATTTTATTATTTTTAGAGAGAGGGGTAGGGAGAGAGGCAGAGAGGGAGAGGGACATCAATGTATGGTTGCCTTTCACCTGCCTCCAGCTACGGATCTGGCTGGAGATCTGGCTTGCAACCTGGTTATGTGCCCTGGCTGGGAATTGGACCAGGGACCTTTGGGTTCGCAGGCTGGCGCCCTATCCACTGTGCCACCAGCCAGGGTCAATTTCTGTTTATTAATGTGGGTGGTGGTTACATGGCTATGTTCATATATAAAAATGTATTGAACAATGGCTCTTTCTGTGTTAATTTTTTACCACTTTATGTGAATCTACAATTATTTCCATAAAAATTTCAATTAAAAGTGAGATCCAGGTACATTATATTTTATGTGTATTTTATCACAATTAAAAAGAAATGAAAAGGGGATGGATGTAATACAACAACAATAAAATTTAAAAAAAAGAAATGAGATGGGGCCCTGACTGGTGTGGCTCAGTTGGTTGGACGTCAGCCTGCAAAATGAAAGGATGCCTGTTTGATTCCCAGTTAGGGCATATGCCTGGGCTGTGGGATCGATCCCCACTCAGGGTGGCAACAAATTGATGTTTCTGTCTCATAAAGCAGTAAGGAAAAAATGTCCTCTGATGAGGATTAAGGAAGAAATGTCTTTGAAATAAGAAATTGTAGTTCGTTAAGAATAAAATTAAAATATTTTTTCTTTAAAAAAATTACATTTTATGTTGCCTGCCAAAACTGTAACAGATAAATAATGTACTGTGCCATTAGGACATTTCTGTCTATTTGAAAACCTCCAGAGAAGGAAACAGATGAGCCTTGGTGTTAGCACAGGGTTGGGAGTTGTTGCATGGCTAATTATAAACAGAGTTTTCAGAACTCTCGAAAACACTAAGGAAAATACAGCCCCGAGGAGCCAGGAGTCACTGGTGAAAAATACCAGTGCAGCACTCAAGACTCAGGCATTAAAGAGGTGATGTGACCTATGGCGCTGGCATTTGTGGAATCAGAGATTGAATTCATCCATGGGCTCTGTGGTAGCCATTTCCAGCAATTCTAGTTTCCTGGAATTCATGCCCTGCTGGGGCCTTCTCCCACAGTGGTTCAACACCTGGTCCTGTGTGTCCAATAGCATATGGTGGGAATGGCAGCATGTTGCTTGTAAGACTAGATCATAAATGGATGTACCACAGTTTGCTTATCCATTCGTGACATATGGACTTTTAGGTTGTCTCTACTTTTTGCCATTGTGAATAATGCTGGTTTGAACATACATATACAGGTTTTTGTTTCAATTCTTGTACATATATTCCTTGGAGTGTAATTGCTGGGTCATATGGTAAGTCTATGTTTATCTTCCTGAGGAATTTCCAAACTGTTTTTAGAATGTGGATATACCATTTTATAATTCCACCAGCAGTGAATAAGGGTTCTGATTTATCCATACTCCCACCAACACTTGTTACTGTCTGTCCTTTTTGTTTTCCTGCTTTGTTTTGATTAAGTATAATATCATGCCCATACTTTTACTTTCAACCTACCTATATCATTATACATAAAGTTTGTTTCTTGTAGCCATTATAGGGTTCAACATTTTTTATAGTGTCAGTTTCTGTCTTTCAATGTTAGACCATTTATATTTAATGTATTATTGATTTGTTAGGGTTTAGCTACTATTTTATTTTTTGTTTTTGTTTTTTTCTCTCTGTTTCATTTTTTCTATTTTCTTTTCCTACATTCCTTTACTTAAACATTTTCTATTTATTATTGTGTTTTTAGTTATTGCTCTAGATATTATATATACGTATTTGGTCATAGTGTTATTGTATTGGTATACATAAAAACAATTATACTCAGAAGCTATTTTAAAAATAAAAATACATTCTTTAAAAAATACTATATAAGTATTGAGGACAAATGCTATCCTGGATCACATATTAAAAAAAAAAAGATGTCATTTAGAAAGGGCTAACTTGAGCAACCTTAGTCCTTGGCCTGTTGCTTCTTAGCTCCAAATGTCCCCTTAAATGCTCTTCTTTATTATGCTAATTTTATCTTCCATAGTACACAAAACAATATGCAATTAGTTATTTTTTTCATCTCTTTTCCCCATTGAAATGAGCATTTCATGAGACCAAGGCCCATCCTAGTCTAGGTCACTATTGTATCCCTAAAGCCCAGCATAGTGGTTGGCTTACAGTAGGCACGTATAAGAATTTTTTAATATAGGAGTATGAGATTATGATACTATAAGAAACATATATTTGTTACCTTGCATAAGGACTTTTAAAACCCTTGCCCAGGCTGGTGGTACAGTGGGTAAGGCACTGGCATGCGAACCCAAAGGTCGCTGGTTCGATTCCCAGCCAAGGCACATAAAAAGGTTGCAAGCCAGGTCTCCAGCCAGCTCTGTAGCTGGAGGCAGGTGAAAGGCAACCATACATTGATGTCTCTCTCCCTCTCTGCCTCTTTCCGTTCCACTCTCTCTAAAAATAATAAATAAAATCTTAAAAAATATAAAACCCTTGAAATTTCTGATTGATAGGTATTTTTATTCATAATAACCCCCTTTCAACTATACTGAATTTATGCTAATAAGGTGACACTTGGTGGAGCCCTAGATAGCTGCACGATAATTGCCAGAGGAACCAACCACGTGGTTAGAGGGTTGGAATTTCCAGCCTTACTCTTGACCTCTGGGGAAATTGAGTGAGTCACCAGTGGCCAATAATTTGATCAGTTATGTCTATATGATGAAACTATAAAACCCTTAAACGACAGGGTTCAGAGACCTTCCAGGCTGGTGAGCACATCAAGGGGCTGGAAGGGTGGCGTGTCCAGAGAAAGCATGAAAGTTCCAGTCCTTGTCCTGTGCATCTCTTCCATTTAGCTATTCCAGAATTACATCCTTTATGATAAACCGCTCGCTGTAAGTAAGCCATTCTTCCTGAGTTCCGTGAGTGATTCTCGTAATTTTATAGCTGGTTGGTCTCAAGTATGAGAGGCCTAGACTTGCACTGAAGCGAGAGCAGTCTGCGTAACTGAGCCCTAAGCGTGTGGGGTCTGCAGTAACTCTAGGTACCTAGTATCTCCAATGGGTGTCTGGAGAGTTAAAGAACTGGTTACTTCACAGGGGGAAATCCCCCATTTTCAGTATCCGAAGTATTCTGAGTAAAAACAGATCATAGTAGTAGGAATTAATATAGTCGTTATGTATTACTGATTAACCAGCTAGCCCAAAACTTAGTGACTTGAAACAAAACCATGAATTATTTCTCTTGATTTTGTGATTTGGCTGGGTTCTTTCACTGGTCCCGCTTGGGCTCACTCAAGAAGCCGCATTCTGCGGTGTACTGGCTGGGACTGGGAAGTCTAAGGTGGCCTTGCTTGGTGGGGACAGTTGAAAGAGTGAGACCTGTCTTTTACATAGGGTAAACTTCTTCACATGGATCTGGATTCCAAAAGGGCAACCCCCAATGTGTAAATGTGTTTCAAGCTTCTGCTGTGTCATAGTGACAGCTCATTATTTCAAGCCAGCCATAAGGCCAAGGTCAGAGTCAATGTTCCTAAAGGCAGGAATACCATGAATACCAGTGGGCCTGATTCACTGGGAGCCTTCAGTGGAACATTCTGTAAGTTTAAATACATTATCCACATAATTGTTATTGTCATCCTTTTTACAGATGAGGACACTAAGTTCCAGAGCGGTCAAGTAACTTCTCTTTGCCCAAGGCCTATGGCAATTAAGCGGTGGGAAATTCTCAATGTTTTATTTTGAAGTCTGTACCTTCCACTGTATTACTGGATACTCTTGGGAAACCCTAGGGTAGAAAAAGATGCAATTCATGGGAGAGCCCCAACTCATATCTTTATTTTATTTATTTATTTATTTTTAAAAGATTATATTTATTATTTTCAGAGAGAGGGGAAGGGAGAGAGGCAGAGAGGGAGAGAAACATCTATATATGGCTGTTGTTCACCTGCCTCCAGCCACAGACCTGGCTGGAGACCTGGCTTGCAACCTGGTTCTGTGCCCTGGCTGGGGAATCGAACCAGCGACCTTTGGGTTCTCAGGCCAGCGCCTTATCCACTGTGCCACCAGCTGGGGCTTTCCACTATTTTTGAACACTATTTAAGCAGTGTTGATGGATTGCTCTCAAAAAATAAAATACAATAACGAACCTCTAACAGAAAGGAAGGGCAGATCTTTTTATAATACTAACTACTTCTGAAAAGGGCACTAAGATTTTTTTTTTAAGATCTTATTAATTATTTTCAGAGAGAAGAGCAGGGAGGGAGGAAGAAAGGGAGAGAGACAGCAATGTATGGTTGCCTTTCACCTGCCTTCGGCTGGGGACCTGGCTGGAGACCTGGCTTGCAACCTGGTTATGTGCTCTAGATGGGAATCAAACCAGCGACCCTTGGGTTCTCAGGCCTATGCCAATGCACTGAGCCACACCTGCCAGGGCAAGAGCACTAAGATTTAAAGTGATCATTTTATACCTGTATGAAATATGGAGAGGTAAAAAGAGCATTTAGAACCATTTCTTGTTAATTCAGGGTTACAGAATTCACAGGCAACACTCAAGTTCATAAGCGCATTCAAAACTGGACAGCTCCCTTAGGTGCCCAGCACAGCCGGTGAGGGCTGCCCAGAGTCCCCTGTTCACCTAGATTGTGACTGGCAGGCGGCTTTTGGAGTAACTCCTAGTTTTGGATTTTCCTGGCCTTTTTTCAAAAGGGCCTGTAGCTTGTGTAGACTTTGTCTCCTGGAAACTGGTGGGCAGGTGATCAAGCCAGGGCTGAATGGTAGCAAATTTGGGGCCTGGGACAGAGCTCCAGGAAGCTGGCTCAGATTTCAGGTAAGTTCCAGACTGTGTCTTAACGTAAAGGAGTGCCCTTATGACACAATTCCTGGAAACAGTAAGAAAGCGTGTGGGACAAGATTAGATACTTTCCATACTGATAACTGACACACAACACTTTGTTTAGAAGAGGCTCTGTAGTTTCTTCTTAGCTGAGCAAGTGAGACAGGCATAATTGACCCTAAGTTACCTGAAAGCAAACTAGGACTTTATGAAGGCCATATTGGAGCCAGATCGCAAAATCAGGACTAGAACACAGGTCTTCAAGTTAACTATCTGGGCAGAGGCCCTGGCACCACCAGATCAGCGAGGACTTCAGCCCATTGCTGGCTCTGCGAACTTCGTATCTGGCATCAGGATTCCAATGAGAATATTCCCAAGTCTTCACTCATTCTACAAACAAACACATTGCTTCTTGATATTGTTATCTTTCTGTTCTTACTCTCAGTTTCTTCTCACATAGAATGGGGCCATAATACCTACCAGCTAATGTAATTGTGATGATTGAGTAAGCTAAGTCACCTGAAAGCAGTCTGTAAACTTGTTAGGTACTTCACTAATAGCAGTTATTGGTATGAATAATAAGATTGTGAATGACCGAATGGTACAAAAGGATCCATATCTGAGCTTGTGGACTATGCACAGTGGAGGGAAGGAGCCTCAACTCAACTAATTTGTAAGTGTTAGATGCTAGAGATGTGGTTTTCACCTGTAAGGTGAGGGGGACACAGTGGTCTCAAATCTTCTATAGCACAGTGGTCAAGAGCATGGCTCTGGGAACAGGCTGCCTGGGTTTGAATCCTGTTTCTATCATGGACTAATTGTGTCAACTTGGCAAGATGTGTAGTCTCTCTGTGCCTCAGCTGTCAAACGAGAGTAAAATATCTGCCTCACATCATTGTTTCTTGTGTGTAATGTGCTTGGCACACAGAGGTGCAAAATAAAAGGTAGCTGTTATTGTTGCTCTCACTGATATCTCCTGCTTCCTACAGTCTTTCTGCCCCTGTGTTCAGCATAAGCCCCACCTGTGAACATTCATGTCACATTTTACTCTTTGTCGTATACCAGGCCTGCCCCGAAAGTTTCAACCACATCAATTAAAGTTTTAATTATATCGACATTGGCTTGATACTTTCTGGACAGACTGCGTATACTGCAGACTCCCTGCGGGTTGGAGTCAGGACTATTTGGATTGGCTGTGTAGCTCCGCTGTCTGATGTCTTATTGTGGACTGAATTGGGTCCCCACCCCCAAGTTTATATGTTAAAGCCCCAACCCGCAATGTGTCTGTTCCTGGAGATGGGGCCTTTAGGGAGGTAATTAAGGTTGAAGTCATAAATGAAGTCATAAGGGTGGGGCCCTAGCTGGATGGGGTTGGTATCCTCACGAGAAGGGGAGGAGACACAGTGAAGACAGAGATCTGGCCCGTGGGCGCGCGCAGAGGAAAGGCCATGGAGAGGCCCGGGGAGGAGGCCGCCATCTGCAAGCCAGAAAGAGGGTCCTCACGGAAACCACATCTGACAGCAACTTAATGTTGGACTTCCATCCTCCAGAATTGTGAGAAAGTACATTTCTAGCATTTAGGTCGCCCATTCTGCGGTGTTTTGTCACAGAAGTCCTAGCAGACTAATACACGTGAAGTAGCCAGGCAATTTGTTGAACAAATAAATGGGAAGATGCACGAGTGCCCTGCTCACAAATATTGTACCAGCCAGTAGGGCAGAGATTCTCAACCTTTTTCACACGATCATCCTGCGCACACCAAAACATATATTTTTTGCCGATCTGACAAAAATATATATATAATTTTGATTTACTTGCACCAGATGGCTATTGTGTTGGCTGTTGTCAGTTTTTGTTTGACAAACTAAGAGAAAAGAGGTCAGTGGCCTCTTTATTTTAAAAAATCTTGTGGCATACCAGTTGAAAATCACTGTCATAAAGTTCTGCCAAGAAGCACTTGCAGTGTTAATAATTACAATTATCTAAATACTGATTCAAAGTATACTAATCATTTATTGTGTGCCAGGCATTGTGATAGGTACTGGAGATAAAATAATGAACTGAACAGTGTCAGCTGTCACTGTTTAGCCATGAAAAAAAACTCAATGGCATAATAGGTGCTGTAAATAGATCCTGGGTGGTCTCCCATCCTGGCCCTTAGACATACCCGATGCCATGGACACCGCAGTTAGGCTCTCACTCTGGGATCCTAACTGTCTGTATAAGTATGTATACACCAAATATATAGGGTGTTACGTTCAGCCAGAGAAGTGTTTGCGTATATGGATGACATGCCCCAATTCATTGAGCTAAAACTATCGGAGTGTGTTTTTGAATCTACATGCTAGCGTTCTGTTCATGCCCGTGAACATGATTGGACTGTGGGAAAGAACAACATTACTTCTTTACCTTAGTGTAAACACAAAGAAGAAGCTCATTTCTATGTTGTTATAGTCACTCTTATTCTAGATTAATTAGGGAGAAAAGAGAATTTCTCCATTGAGGTTTTGGCCCTCCGCAGTATTTCCTTTGTCTTCCTTCTTTTGCTTGTGTTTTCTACTATATTTTAACACAGACATTTATAGTATAACACAGACATTATAATATTCAGAATTCACATTTGTAAAGAGCTTTATGGATTAAAAAGGGCTTTGGCATATAGCAGTTTGTGTAATATGTCACAAAATATGTCATTTTGTGTGGTAGGAATTGTGTGGAAGAAATTGTTCCTATTTAATAGATAGAGCGTTTGAGGGTCAGAGAATGTACACACTTATCTAAGGGCACACCAGTAGTAAATTACAACATTGGGACTTGAACTCCACATTTATGTGCCAAGGCTAGTGCTCCAACATGAGACCAGTTGGTCATGCATTGTGCTTTTGGTAACACACTGTGTTTTGGTATGAGAATATTTAGTTTAATGGTTAAAGAAAGAGGGGCTGATGCTAATATTCAGTGGAAGTGGTTTTTGCTACCATATCAGATGAATAAAATATTATTGGCAGTTAAAAAAATTTTTTACTTTTTTTTTTTTTTTTTCAGAGAGAAGGAAAGGGAGGGGGAACAAAAGGGAGGAAAACATTGATGTGCAAGGAAACATTGATGGGTTGCATCTTGCATGCCCCGAGCTGGGGACCTGACCCGCAGCACAGGCATGTGCCTGGACCAGGCATTGAACTGGTGACCTTTTGATTTGTAGGCATGTGCTCAATCCACTGAGCCACACTAGCCAGAGCTATCGGCAGCTTAAGAATGCCCATTTTCTAACAGGGCTAAGTAGTTTTTTAAAACCATACTTTCTGTTTTGGATGAAGAAACATAATAATAAATAATAATGCTCAATTGGTTAGAGCATTGTCCTGATATGCCAAGGTTGCAGGTTCAAGGTTCAGTCCTCTGTCAGGGCACATACACGAACCGACCAATGAATGCATAACGAAGTAGAACAACAAATTACTGTTTGTTTTTTTTTTTCTTCTCTCCCTCTCTCCCCTCTTTCCTTTCTCCCTCTAAAAATCAGTAAATAAAAAAATTTAAAAGAATGAATAAGCAATCAGTTTTAAGCCAGTTTTTATCAAGAAAAATAGATCTTCCTGCTGGCTTAGCAGTTTAGCCAGGGAAGATGAACCTGAGCAAGCATAAACAGAACAGAGGAATAAATAAAATCACAGGTTGTCTCAAGGAACCACAGGGCAAGAATGCAGCCAGGGTAGAACTAGAAACCAATAATTGATGAGTGCTTATGGCAAGGTGATTTCTAGCCGTGGAGATTTTATGTCTATGGGAAGGGGATGTCCACATTCTATTGAACTAGAATTTCAATCAGGACAGGAAGTTAGTTGGCCATCCCAACTTATTGCAAATCAAAACCAAATGCCTAAAGCCAAGAAAGTTCTAGACAGGAGACATAGTATAAACCATGAAGAAAATTACTTAACTTTTTTGCAAGAAATGACCTGATTATAATTTTGATTGTGAAAATTAAACATTTGTAAAATAGAGAAGAAAACAACAACATCCTAATACTACCATATCATTATTTAGAGCATTACTTCCAAAGATTTTATTTTAACCCACTTGCATTTCATCAATACTCTGCCCAGAAGCATTGAGTTACTTCCCATTGCCTATAACTAAAGTTCAAATTCCTAAGCTGCCATTCAAATTCCTTCCCATTCTAATACCAAGAGGACCTGTCAATCTTACCTTTCACAGTTCCCCTAATGAACTCTATGCTCTGGTCAAAGCCTTTCATTCACTATCTCTGAAATCTACTATAATCTTTCCTATATTTGCCTACACCTTTGTAGAACATCTACCCTGTCTTCTCTTCTGCTTTTTAACTGGTAAGTGACTTGGGAGGTCCAGTTGAAATCTTGTTTCCTCCAGCCTTCCCTGGCCCAGCCCAGCTCAAAGTGGTCAATCCTTCCTTGAGAAGCCTTTAGTAAGTGTTGTCCTTATAATTCACTGGACAGTTCATCATTGGCTGCTTTTTATCTTTTATAATTGTCTTCAACATTTATGTAAATTTTTATGGATACAATATTTTATGTTTGTGTATTATCTCAATTAGATTATAAGCTCTTTGAAAGGAGGATGTTATAGCTTAAACATTGCAAACACTCACTAAAGCATTACATGAAGGTACAACTTGGTAATTCCATTATAAATGAGAATAAAGATGCGCGATCCATCATAGCATTCAAACAAGTAGCAAATGTCTGCGAGGTTACTACTAGGGATAAACTTCTGGATTAAGTGTTGCCTTCTATAACGTAAAGGAGACTCCTCCAGACTCATATTTCTGTCCCTCTATGTACCCCTCCCTCATCTCTGCTGTACACAAAGGGAGGGAGAATTTCTGATTCATTAAGAAGCATTTTAGAAGTTGTCACTTCCACCTGAAAGTTCAGCACTCACCTGCTGCAGGCCCTCTGTCCTCCAGGCAGCTTCATGCCCTTGTGTATCCCAAGGTAATAAGCAGAAGGCATCAAGGTGAGTTTCCCTGGTCAGCCAAGCCTGGCCAAGTCTCTCTCCTTCCTCTTCTCTGCCTACAATGGGGCGAGTCAGGGAGCTTAGAGCTGCTCTGCAGATGCCACCTTAGATGCAGGAAGACAGAATGCATTGCGGGAAGTCCCACTGCTGCATTCTCCAATTAATTTCCGCCAAGGTGACCCACATTTGGGAGTATGGAAATTTTGGCCAACTGTTACCAAGTTATGCATTTTTTCCCCCATTTGACTCTTCTTCCCTGCATATAAACCATTTGGAGATGTAAGCCACAGGATTAAGAAAGTCCTAGACTTCTGGCCGTAATGCAGTCAAACACTGGTAAAATCTCACTGCTAACTTTTTAAAAATATTTTCTTTATTTATTTTAGAGAGAGAGGAAGGGAGGGAGAAAGGAAGGAAGAGAAACATTAACGTGCGAGAGAAACATCAATCTTAATTGGGTGCCTCTCTCATGCCCCCAACCAGACAACTGGCCCACAACCTAGGCATTTGCCTTGACTGGGAATTGAACCACCAACCTTTTGGTTTGCAGGACAACACCCACCCAACCCACTGAGCCATACCAGTCAGGGCTCACTGATAACTTTAGTATGAACTTTAAGTAATATGGAGTCTTTGAATGACTCACCTTAAATTTATTTACGAATAGACTAACCTCTGAGTTGTTAAAAAGCAGTTTAAAAGTTTTAGTTTTAAAAATAGCATGTAATTGAACAGTGCATATTTTATTTATTTATTTATTTTAAAAAGAGAGAAGCATCAATGTATGGTTGCCTTTCACCTGCCTCCAGCTACGGACCTGGCTGGAGACCTGGCTTGCAACGTGGTTATGTGCCCTGGCTGGGAATCGAACCAGCAACCTTTGCATTCACAGGCCAGTGCCTACCCACTGTGCCACCAGCCAGGGTGAACAGTACACATTTTAAAATATCCTATTTCAGATCTGTGATCCCTCAGCCCTCAGCCCCATTAGAAAGACCATTCTAGAAAGAAAGGTTAACCAGGTCAGTGGTAGTTTGGCGCACAATACAAGTTTAGAGACACAGAAGATGTTGCATTAGGTTTGGGGGCACAGAGCTTTCTGGGCTCAAACAACTTCTTACAAGCAAGAGCACATGACAAGAGGTGGCTCTAGTGAGCCCTTTTCTCTCAGCTTCATGCTGTCACTGTCATTGTGAGATTCTCCATGCCTATGGCATTTGTAAGTTACTAATGGCAAAGCTTCATTCCTATTTGGAACAAGTGCCTGCCATTTCCTAAGACATCCTAGACTTGGCTTACGTGTCACCAGACACAACTTTAAGGCCATTGGAACTGAAGGAGGCACAGAAAATGGAGGCTCCCAGGGCAGCCTGAGCCACTGCTGCTGCTGCTGAACTTGCCGAGTCCTGTAGCACCGGAAAGAAGGCCACACAGGAGAGTCGCAGCGCAGACCAAAGCTGAGGATGTGCGGGCCAGGGAGAGCCAAGGGAGGGGGCAAGGGAAGCCTCAGATCTTGAAGGTGCTGGCAGACACATCCTGTGAGAATGAGTTGGAAATGGCATAGTTCGAGGAGAAGGACCTCAAGTCCTCCAAACTCTTGGCGAGAGGAGATAAACTGACGATGAGAAGGTGACAGAAAAAGGAAGTGCCACCTTCCTTCGCCTCCTGCTCTGTCCTGAAGCTAACATGTTCTGAATGCTGTGCTCGGGATGGTGTAATAAATTGTTGTACTTTTGGACTTAAATGAATTTGTGTTACTCATTTCAGAATGGAATGTTTCTTTAACATAGGGAGAAGAGACATTAAGAAGGGTTAGAGGCCCTGGCTGGTGGCACAGTGGATAAGGCACCAGCCTGCAAACCCAAAGATTCCCAGCCAGGGCACATAACCAGGTTGCAAGCCAGGTCTCCAGCCAAGTCTGTACCTGGAGGCAGGTGAAAGGCAGCCAGACATTGATGTCTTTCTCCCTCGCGGCCTCTCTCCCTTCCCCTCTCTCTAAGAATAATAAGTAAAATCTTAACAAAAAAAAAGGGTTACAAATACTGTCTTCTTGCTGACCCTGTAGCTACTTCTACCATTTTACAACGCATTAGTGTGTTTTTTAAAGGGTTGTAATTGCTCAAGGATCTATGTAGACATTATATTTGAGCCTAGGGAACTGTTCCCTTGGGCTGTAGAGGATGGGACATAAAGACAGGGCTGTAACTGAGCCAGTCAGGGCCAAAACTGTTTGATGCTAGCAAGGTAAAATGGGAATCCGCTCAGTAACACTATAAATTCGTACAACTCTTAGGGAATAAACATCAAGAGACTTAAAAATCTTCATTCCCCTTTTCTATTTCCCTATAGTGAGTCTAACATAAGGAAATAAACTTAATATGGAGAAAAGCTTTTTGACAAAAATGCTCATCCAGCATCATAAATAATATGAAAAGTAAGAACTAATCTAACGCTTATAAAATTGTGACAGGTTTACTCAGTAGAATAGTGTATTTTCTTCGAGTGGTGGCCAGCACATCTAGGTGGCTGTCGGATGAAGGGAAAAGGTCGGGAAAGGTTAGCAACGCTCCTTAGAACTTGTTTGGGCGGCATTGGGCTGTTCAGGTTTCCATCCATTACAAAGCTGAAATCTCTGCAATCCAGGGATTTGTTTGTAATCAAACAATGGATTTTTTATTCAACTACTTTAATTAATGAAAAGATGAAAGGTATGTATTGATAAGTGAATGCCATGTACATTCGTCCCAGTTTCTAGTTTATTTCCTGTTTAGAGTAAGTAGATGATGACTATTCTCAGGGCAATAACTACTACTTTATCGAGTGCTGGCACTATGCCAGGGGCTTCACACCCTCTCATTTCTTCTTGTTCTCCACACCTTTGCAAGGCCTGCCCGTACGCAGTGTTGTGTTTTTCCACCCGACAGTGTCTGCCGCTGCTAGAAGGTGGCTTTTGAGTTACAGCTTGTGGATCCTGGCAGTCAGGCCCAGGGTTTTAATGCACTTCTGCACATTAAAGAGAAGGATTTCATGGGTCACCACCCATCCCAGTCCCAAGCTAGGCTCCCCAGACCTGGGTGGAAAGGGGCGTGTGGGGTACATCCATCACACAGGGCCACTGTAGGTGCAGGCTGGCCCTCAGTGTAGTCACCGGGGTGGGAATCACAGGAAGGCCAGGTCTACCTGCTGTGTGGTATCTTTGAACATGGAAAGTAGAAATCCTGGAAACAAAGGAGATGCAAAATCTTCCAGGGGACCTGGCCCTTTACAAGTCCCGCACAGCAGGCCTGCAGTCTAGAGTCGCATTGATTGACTCCAGGTTTGCCCCCTTTAAAGCTGGGCAGGGACGAAGGAGAATTCTGACTTGGTCCTGCTTCTCCGAGCGGTGTGGTGGAGGTAACTCAATGGTGTCAGCCTGCGAGTGGCCCAGTTGAGCCAGCCCTGGGTAGAAACCTGAAATCCCAGGTGTGTTTCGTCATTTCTTTCCCATTTTTACATTTCAGTTTTTTATGAGAAAGCACATTACATAGTTTAAAAATGAAATTCTGCTAGAATGTGAAAGGGAGACAAGAGTCCTTACTGCACCCCTCTACTTCTAATTCCTTCTCTTTTAAGGAGGTTTTTTTTTTGCCTGGTATTTACTGCATATTTCCAAAAATACAAGCCTACTCAGATCTGTCTCAAGGTTCAACTTTAAGTGGCTATGGCCTTCCTCAGATGGAAGATGAAAGTCTGGAGCTCTTCTCCCTCACCCTTCCCCTCCTCCCACTCACCCATTCTGATGAACTCAGTGTTTAGGGCTTTCACTCTCCTGACCTTTCATTTTGTTCACAGCTGGGGCAAAGGCCTGCACTCTCTCCTCCGTGTTCTCTTCCATTCACTTTGTCCTCCTCTCGGTTTATGCCCTTTTCCATTCCTTTGTTCCATTTTGGTGGATTTGGGGGAGGGATCCGTCTTCCGTTTTCATCAGTCAGCCTTCTCTCCTCTAAAGCCTTGACATGTGCTCATTCTTCAAAGTCTACGAGCTGATAAAAGGAAAGCTTAAGTCATTTCCCGTTCCAAGAGTACTTGCATAATTTTTATTAGGAAACACTGGATGATCACAAATATTCAGGCCCCCGGAGAGAAATCTGTCTCAGAGCAGAATTTCAGGCTGCTACGGTTTGGAGCTGGGCACTTGGGTGGCCTCCCTCAGCATCTCTCTTTCTGCTGGTGTTTGAGGCTGTCAGGGGAACGAAGGGGTTAAGAGTCAGCTGGCGGTAAGGAACAGGACGGGAGGCAAAGGAATCCAGGCCTCCAAAGGAAGGCTGGTTGGCTGGAACTGGCTAATCCCTTCCCTGACTTGCTAAATATAACTGTTAAGTAATCTGCAGTTACTGGGGTCATTCTAAAAGGAGGAGCAAGGCAGAAAAATAAGAGGTTGTTTGCAGTTCCAGGTCAAAGGTATCCTGGAGCAAGCACTCCCCCTGCCCCGAGTATGCTGTTTTTCCTACTCCATTCCCTGAGCCCAGCGTCATTGTCTTCAGGTTTCACAGGGAGCTGTTGGAGTAGTGTGCGTGCCCCTACCCACTGAGTGATAAAGATCCGCTGTCGTTGGCAAACTGCTGGAGAGCCTGCATTCCTCTCTGTTCCTTATCTGAGGAACATTCCTGACTAAGACAGGGTAAATCCCGGAGTGGTGCTGACAGACAGGGGGGTCTGCTGACCACAGGGGACCGCACTGCCACCCCTTGATTTGGGGAACGAGGGTCCCAGGACCAGGCTGCAGTCCCTGATCCCAGAGGCCTAGGCTTGGGTTGCTCAGCACCAGGACTCTGGTGTCTCCTGACTTGTTTGTTGACTTGGGAGGCCAGAGGTGGTGACACTTGTGCAATGTTCAGAGGGGGAGCTGGGCGTGGACTCTGTCAACTGGAAACTTATGTTCTCTGTTAAAAAATAACAACAGCCCCTAGCTGGTGTGGTTCAGTGGATTAAGCACGAGCCTGCGAACCCAAGTGTCACTGGTTCAATTCCCAGTCAGGGCACATACCCAGGTTGCAGGCTAGGTCTCCAGCCAGGTCCGTAGCTGGAGGCAGGTGAAAGGTAACCATACATGGATGCTTCTCTCCCTTTCTTCCTCCCTCTCATCCTCTCTCTCCAAATATAATGAATAAAACCTGAATTAAAAAATAAATTAAAAAACAACAACAGAAAAAGTATCAGTTGGGGACAAGACAGGGAGAAAGGGAGAGCTGGATCCAGAGACCAGTTCTGTTTCACAGGAAAGAAAAGTTGTTTCTATACCTTTGGAGAGAGGGTTTGTACCCTCAGAAAAAGTTTTAAAGTAGTGTTTTCTTTGAGGCAGCCACATTGGTTCCATTTACGAAAGCAAGCAGACATTTTCCCCTCGCTGTGCATGTTATGGGAGAAGAACTGTTCACACACACATGCACACTTGCAAGTACAGCGCCAGGCACTTTGCACACACAGCCTGTACAGGGCTGACCTGGGCTCTGAACCCTTGGTGCTTGGCACGTCATTAATTTGCTCCACTAAAGTGTTTCATCTGACTTTCCGAGGCCTCAGATCACCCGGCATTGCTGAGTGGTCAGCAAGGTCTGCCCCTCTCTTTTGCCATATTAATAGCCTCCCCACGAGGGGAGAGTGAAATACATTTGATGAGGAGACAGCCAGCTGAAAGGTTTTCCCTTGACCATCACCTCCTCTTAGTCGCCTGCAGAAGCAACCTGAAGGCCGTGTGCTCTCCCAGCCTTTGTTGGGAGGCTGTGCTGAACCATTTAGTAAATTGAGTCAACAGAGCGCTCATCTCTCAACAGCACATCTCAAACCGCGTTGTGCACACAGATCAGCTGCTCGAGCTGTCCGTGCAGATTCTGATTCCAGCAGCTACGGTGCGAGTCAGTGTTTCGAACCGGGGAGGCCAGCTCTATGGTTCAGGCAGTGCTGCGAGTGAGGCTCTCACTACAGGGCAGCCCAGGGCACGCCTGACGGCTCTCTCCCAGCCCTGCTCCGGTAGAGCTCCTCCTCCTCTCCAGGGACTCTTCCCCACAGCCCCAGGGCTCCTAGTCTCTGCCCTGTCCTCACACTATTCAAGACTGGGCGATACCGCACACGCTGCCTGCCTTCTGCTTCTCACCCAGCGTTTATTGAGTCTGTGACAGCGAGCAAGGCCTTCGTGTGCTTGAGCAGCCTGCTCAGCTCTTCAGCAGGTGCTGTGCTGACTTCACACTCCTTGTTCATGAATCATACAGATGAGGTACAAGACCATCATACTGATGACCCGGTGATCCGGGTGAGGGACAGTCAAGAACTCAAATAACTTGGCAAAGGTCACACACCAATGGGTGGGAATCATAATCATTGCACTGTTCGCTGCCCCATTGATGACATGGGTGACAAATGCTGGGCGGGATCTGCAGGGTGGGCTCCTTCATGGTCTCTTGGAGCAGCTCCAGGACCTATGCTTAATTCGCCTATTTGTAGGACTCTGTCCTACCAAACGGGACTCCCTGCCTGTGGGACCCTGGAGCTGGGCCTACCCCAGAGAACTGCCAGGTGGGTTTGAAAGTGAGTGGAACAGGGTTATTTTACACCCAGGCTTCAGGAAGAAGCCCGAAGGGGTGATAATCTTCAGCTCACTGAGGCTTTGGGAAAGAAGCCCTAAAGGGAAAATGGACTATCTCATAAGGTAGCCCCCTCGGATAACCTCTGCCTCCCCTTTCTGCTGTTTGACTGGAGGTGCCTTCCTCCTCCCCCACCCCTCCCCCCACTCCAGAAAGAGTTGGGGAAACATCTATTTTCTCTGGAATCTTTCACACTCAGCTGTCTACTACAGTCATCAAAAAGGGGACATAGGTCCCTTATTTCCAAACACAGCAAAGTCCGTATTATCTTGCATGAACACACATGCATGTATGTGCAAACACCTGCATGTATACACACACATGCATGATTTGCCAAAGCAAATAAAATGCTCAAGTGTGGGATGGGGGACATACACATTTTTTGGGAAAACAATCATTTTAAAAAGAACTTTGGGAAGAATCCATCTTCCTGTATCTGCTTCCTTATCGTTACTGTGAGTCTTCAGCCACCTCGCACTTTGTTCAACTTACTGTGGGAAGTTATCAGCCATGCTCATCTTTCTTCTGCATTCTTGTTTCTCTACAGCTCAGCCTGAGCTCTTCTTGGCCCCCAGGGAAACCGGTCAGCTCTTGGATATAAACCACCCCACGTCATTAATCTCTGCCTCAAGTGCTGCTTTCATCCCCCACCCCCTTCAGTCAGAATCTGTTTTATCTGCAGGACCCTTTCCCCCTCTCCTACACAGCATTCCTCTTGCATACCGTTTACCCCCCAACCTTTCCATTCCAGATCGACATACCATCAAGGGCCTTTCCTTGCTCCTGCATCCCAAGTTCCTTTTCCTGACCATTTCTTCCATTAGCTCTCAACAACCTGTATGTAGTCACCACCATTCTGTTTCCCAACCCTTGTTCCTGCCCACCGCTCTCGGGGGCACTCTTAGGTGTCCTGGTCTTTTGTTCCTGCCCATTCTAGCAACATCCATATATATAACCTTTCCTTTTAGTTCTTCAGTTGCCTCAGGTCTGGAGAGCTTGATCTCCAGTGATCTTGTGTCATCCAGTCGCAAGCAGACCATGCAGAGCCACTCCAGGCCCTCACCCAGGCCACAGACTCCCACATTCAAGCCAGCAGTCCCCTGGGTGGGCGTTCCTGGGTTCAACCATTTCTACAAGGTTCTCCCTCCAGCATTTCTGTTCTTTCTCTTCCACAAATTTCATGAAGTTGCCTCTCCAGATAGCGCATTTTCCACTGTGTCTTCTCTGCTGTGAGGCCACCCACTGAAGAGGCTGGGTGCTGGTTTTTCTCCTAGTTCTTACTATTCAATCTCAAGGAAGACTTCAGTGCCCTTGGGAGTCCTGTAGCCACTTCTGGCTCCTTCCCATACCATCCTGGCTCCCCGCCAGCCTATCACAGCCTGTCCTTCACTCCTCAAGTTCACACTCCATCTCTGTCTCCTGCTCTGCAGATACTAGTCTTTACTAAAAATATTGATGATCTGAAGTAGTTTCCTGTTTTCTGTCCACTCCCTGTTGGCTTTCTACTACTTAAAACATTTATTGTTTTCAGCTAAGAACCCGATATGGGCCTCCTAACTGCACACCCTTATTCTTTCCCTCATTTCAATCCACTGTTGGATTTATTATTCCAAAGACCATATTCCTGCCTTGCTTAGGAATCTTCAGGGCTCCCCGTTGCTGCTGACTGATTCGACCTGCCAGGCATGGCCGCTGGCCACACGTGCCCCGTTTGTCTGCTGCCAAATGCTTGCCCATGTTCTCTTCTCCGTCTGCTGTGTGCTCTCTCCCTCTTTGCCCCATGGTTAAGTCTTGTCTTACCTGAGAGGCAAGAACTGCCCCTAAACCCTCCTACTACAGGCGATTTCTCCCACCTCTGCTTTCTTTTAGCTCTCGAATCCCCTTCCAGCACTTACTGCTCTTCACTTTGTATTATAGTTGATGCGCAAAACGATAAAGTCCTGAAGGGTAAACGCCCTATTCCGTGCATCTCTATATGACCCTAGCAGCAGCACGGCACAGGCCATACCATGCTCAAATGCTCAGGATGCTTTTGTTACAAATGGCAGCCACATTGCTGTCATAGGCAAAGAGAAAGAGAATTTGTCAGATAAACACACAGCAGTGGGAAGGAAGTAGAAGGGAACAGCTGGGCTGCGGGGACAACTGGAACTTGGGACTAGAATTCAACAGGACACATGCTCTCTGTCTTTGTTTCTCTCTACATGGTGAATTCATTCTCCTCCACATGGCACAGAGAAATCCCCAGACTCACATACCAGGCTCCACCTCCAAAGATCGCTTCGATTCAAGTTTCGAAGCTATGCGGATTGGTCCAGCCTGGGTCAGGTGACAGCCCCTGGACAATCAGCTGTGGCTGGGAGATGGAATGACTTGGTCCAGGAGGCGGTAACTTCTGAGGTCTGAAGCCAGTTTTAGAAAAGAGAAATATTTCTGTGCCAGCCAGGCTCCCTAAGAAGTATAGCATGCTTGTATCCAATAAGTGTATTTAAAATATGCGTTGTTACTATTTATATTATGAGATATGAATTATGTAGCAGTGCCATGAGAAGTTAGTCACTGCTTGTGGGGGTGGTTCTCTGTCATTTTAACCATGTGCCTTATTCTTATCTGTTCGTTTAAGTGGAACTTTTAATAGTTCCACTTGGTCAATCTAATTTCAATTAGAATATATGCTTGAAGGAAATAGAGTTGGTTCTTTTGTAAAAGACCTTTAAATCAAACTTCCCCCTAATTTAGATAGGCCTTGCCTCCGACTAAAATGGGTTGATGAAGTTTCCATGTGCATATACCTGGCTCCCAACAACAACAAAAAATGGCATCAAGCCCAACTACAGCTTTTTGTTGTACAGATGCCTGTGTATTTTGACCAATTTTCTCTCCCCCATTTCCACCAACATTCTCTACCTTGAATCCCAGCATTTGTGGGTATGGAGGGCATCTTTCTTGCTCTTGCCCGCATTGGTAGCTATTTGTTATGAAAGATTCTGAACACATTTATTCCTTAAGATTTTCTGGCATGGTCCCTTATGGCCAGGGCTGTGTGACTCAGGCCGGAAAGTGTGTCAAGGGTGAGTTGGCTTTGTCACTTTGAGCTTTTTCACACTTTGAGATCTTTAATATCTAGAGTAGTCATTCTGAACCCTTTTATCCATGTCACCTCCACTGAAAGTCAATTGTAACTGAGTTACCCAGAAGCTTTGGTCCTTGAGTCCTTGAAAGTTGGGGGGGTAACAAGAAAAATCTTTTGTTTCAAGCAAGCTTATGGTGAAGGGAGGAAAGAGCAAAGAGATACAGCAATAGGAGAAAGTGGAGTTGTAACACTTTATACCAGTTATTTTCAACCTTTTTCATCTTACAGCAGACATAAACTAATTACTAAAATTCGACAGCACATCAAAAAATTAAATTATGTCTTTGGTGATCTGTCCAAAACAATATGTATAATTTTAATTCATTCGCACCGGACAGCTATTGTGTTGGCTATTGTCATTTTAATTTTTTTCATTATTTTGAGAGAAGGGCGGGGAGAGAGGAAGAAGGGGAGAGAAACATCAATATATGGTTGCTTTTCACCTGCCTCCAGCTGAGGATGTGGCTGGAGACCTGGCTTGCAACCTGGTCACGTGCCCTGACTGGGAATTGAACCAGCGACCTTTGGGTTCGCAGGATGGTGCCGATCCATGGAGCCACCAGCCAGAGCTGTTGTCATTTTTTAATTTGACAATCTAAAAGAGAAGAGGTCAGTGCCCCTGACCAAATAGGTATTGCATGCTTTAAAAATTCTTGCAGCAAGGCCCTGGCTGGTGGCACAGTGGATAAGGTGCCGGCCTGCGAACCCAAAGGTCGCTGGTTCGATTCCCCAGTCAGGGCACATAATCAGGTTGCAAGCCAGGTTTCCAGTCAGATCTGTGGCTGGAGGCAGGTGAAAGGCAACCATACATTGATGTTTCTCTGTTTCTCTCCCTCTCTGCCTCTCTCCCTTCCTCTCTTTCTAGAAATAATAAATAGAATCTTAAAAAAAAATTCTTGCAGCACACCAGTTGGAAATCTCTGCTTTACACAATAGCCAGCTATCTATATGAAAAGGAGGTTGATTTATTCAGATGACACAGGTCAAATATCTAGACAATAAGCTAAACATTTATTTCCATAGATTTGGAGTTGCCAGATTTAGCAAATAAAAGTATAAGATGCCCAGTAAAACTTGAATTTGAGGTAAGTAATGATTTTTTTTTTAGTATAAGTATGACCCATGCAATACTTAGAACATACTTACACTAAAACATTTATTTGCAGATTATTTGAAATTAAAGTCTCACCCCATATTCTGTATTTTAATAATTCCACTTAAATTGGGCTTGTGTTGACACTGTCTGAATTTTACTTTTAGGCTGATAGTAATTTTGTTTTTAGATAGACATGTGTATCCATAGAAATGAAGTCCTTCCCATGGTTTATCTGTTTTTCCATCATCTTTGAATGGAAACATACACTGCTCTTCTCTACTCCAAGGTTTCTTCCATGTGGCCCATACCTTTACCTTAGCAAGGAGCGCTAAGCATCATAGTTAAATCAGCAAATAAACTGAGTGAATGCTCTACCCCGTAGTATGGCCATTATTAATTTGATTGCTTCTAACTTTGAATACATTGTAGTACTAGTCCAGTGTCACAGCTTCCAGTCCTCCTTCAGGCTCCTAGGTAGTGGCGATGCTCCCTATTCAAGGACCAATTGCTAAGCACATATTTTATGTGATGCACTTTTTTAGGCTCTATGAGCTAAACAAAATTGTACAAAAGTCATTTAATGACTGTCTGTCATGCCAGGCACTGTTCGAGGTGCTAAGTGTGTTGTTGAGTTGCCACCCTTGAGGAACACTCAGTCTACTAAGGAAGGATGCCTCAGACAGGATGGAAAAGGAACTAAGATCCTCAACCCCAAGGGACATGCTATTCTGCAAACCATCAGGGTTTTTGTTTTGCTGAATACAGTATACCAGCCAAGGGCAAAGACTGATTTTCTTAACAAGGAGAGGATTTACAGTTGGGAGGAAGGAAAGAAGAGAGAAGAGGCAACTGTCAGGGGTGGGCTCTTTGGTGGGAAACAAAGCTTTCTGATAGGATAATGAATTAAGCTTCTGCTTAGTGATATGAATGGAATGTGAACCCTCTTTCACAGACTCCGGAGAATACCCAATAACACATCAGTTTTCTCACCAGCGTGCTGTGGTCTTGGAGGATATGACAGAGTGGTGAGTGTGACCTTTGAGTAAGTCTAAAGTAAGAGCCCAGGCCTCCCCTGGGAGGCCCTCCGCAGAGGGTCATATCTTGGGTATCCTTATCTTGCATATTTGATACTAGTTAAAAGAACCCAGCTGCATTTCAGGTTAAGTTGCTGCTAAGAAGACAACTTTACCATTCATGCCAAACATTTGGATTTTCGTGTAAGAGAGTGAAGATACATCTGGCGTAGGCCGCAATGACTCTTGGCATCAGTTAAATTTCCTTTGTTTCAAGGAAATCAAGGCTGATTAAGCAAGGGAGGAGGGGAGGATTTGGAGAGAGCAATTGGTGATAGAGTGTATTGGAATCATGTCACAGAGCCCACAGACCAGCCAGGCTTTGGGAAGGACAGTGGGGCAGGAGTCAGGACTCCTCCAGGGACCTCAGGGAGACACAGAGCTCAAGGATATTTCTTCTGGGCTGCTGTTCTCCCGGGTTTCAGCCCATTTCTACTTACGTTCTCAAGCCTGGGGGAGAATCCAATTAGTACAGCAGGAGTCAGGGGTCTCTACCCTCTGTAGACAGCCACATGGGACTGGTGTAGCCCAGGGCAGAATCACAAGTCTCTTTTCATACCTCCAACGTATTAAAAGTAGATGGAAATGGTGTAACCTTGGATGCTCATACTGTTGTGTCCTTTTGGTTTAACTGAGAGTATTAAATTATCCCATCCACCCTGCTCCCCACACACACACTCTTTAATTTGGAGTTATACACCCTGTTTCTATTCTTTTTGGTGATGATACCAGAATTTCCAACTCGCACACTTAACCTACCAAAGTCTTGTTTAGTCCATATCTTTACTCTCCTCTTAAGCAATACGAAGACCTTCAACTCCATTCCCCCTTAACTACTTGTAAGTTGATTTTTCATGTACTTAAATTCAACTGTTAAAACGCAACCCAATATTAATTACAACTGTGTATCGTCCATGTTCATTTGCATTGGCCACCTTCTTTGCTCTTCATTCTTTTTATTTTTTTTATTTTTTTATTTTTTTTAATTTTTAAAGGCTTTATTCATTATTTTTAGAGGGAGGGTAGGGAGAGAGGCGGAGAGAGAGAAAGAGAGGCATCAATGTGTGGTTGTTCATTCTTTTTATATCTCAAACATTCCATGCAGGATAACTGTTTTTCTTCCTCATGGATAATATATCCTTTAGTGTTTTCTTTGGGAGCTTTTGTTAGCTTCTAAATTGAAGTAACAATTTTTATTTCTCTGAAATATTTATTTATATGGTCCTTTCCTATTCTTGAAAAAAAAATTTTTTTTTTCACTGTATATACAATTCGGTATTGGCAAGTGATTTTTTTCAGCACTCTGAAGCTATACCACTGTTTTTCTAGCATCGTTTGCTGTTGAAAATCTGCTGTCAATCTAATTGCTGCTCTTTTAAGAGCAATCTTCTCTCTTTCTCTGGCTGTGTTTAAGATATTTCTCTTTATGTTTAGTTTTCTGCAGTTTCACTGTGATGTATCTAAGTATGTTTTACATACCGTGCTTGAAATTTGATAGGATTCTTGAATCTTTGAGTAAGTATTAGGAGCTGTTCTGAAAATGTTTAGTTCTTAGGTCTTTGAATAATGCCTTTGTCTAATTCTTTTCTTCCTCACTCTGGAATTCCTCTTTAACATTATCTTGCATGTCTCTTAACTCCTATTTCATATTTTCCGTCTTTCTGTTTCTACATTGCATTCAGAAATTTTTTTTTTAAAGATTTTATTTCATTATTTTCAGAACGAGGGGAAGGGAGAGAGGCAGAGAGGGAGAGAGACATCAATGTGTGGTTGCTTTTCACCTGCCTCCAGCCACAGACCTGACTGGAGACCTGGTTTGCAACCTGGTTATGTGCCCTGGCTGGGGAATCAAACCTGTGACCTTTGGGTTCGCAGGCCGGCGCCTTACCCACTGTGCTACCAGCCAGGGCTGGCATTCAGAAATTTTTGTTTTGCTCTTTCATTGATTATTTCTTCAATTGTGTCTTATCTATCCCCTGAAATTTTCATTTTGGTTAGAACTTAAACTTTGTTGCCATGGCTGGTGTAGCTCAGTGGATTGAGTGCTGGCCTGCCAACCGAGGTTGCTGATGCGATTCCCAGTCAGGACCCATGCCTGGACTGTGGCTGGAGATGCAGCCGATGGGTGTTTCTCTCACACGTTGATGTTTCTCTCCCTCTTTTTTCCTCTCTTCCCCTCTCTCATAAAATAAATAAAATATTTTCAAAACTATATTTTTAAAATCCAATACTTCTTACAGTTTATTATTCCCTGCAGATATTTCCAATATATTTATACACCAAGTATGGGTATTTTCTTTTTATTGAATTTATTAGTTAATAAAACACTATAGGTTTCAAGTGTATCGTCCTGTAATACATCATCTATATGTTGTGTTGTGTGTTCACCCCAAGTCAAGTTTCCCTCCATCACCGTTTATAAGCATGGATGTTTTATAGCTTGCAAATACTAAGTCAATAATTGAAAGGCTATGTGTTTTCCTGTTGGTTTCTTTGACACTTGGATATTTTAATTATGTGCTACCCACTACCCTTAAAAAATTATTTGTGAAGATGCTCTCTGGTCTAAAGCCCTTCTTCAAGAATAATTTGAATGTGTGTTTGCTTCTTTTAGGCATCTAGGTATCCTATCTGGTATCACTTTATTATTATTATTATTTTTTATTCTCATCTGAGGATACATTTACTGACTTAGAGGAAAACAGAGACAGAGGGAGAGAAAGAGAGAGAAAGAACATCAGTGTGAGAGAGAGCAAAATCAACGATCAGTTGCCTCCCTGGTATGCACCCCCAACCAGGGATTGAACCTGCAACCTAAGCATGTGCCCTGGCTGGGAATTGAACCGGCAACCTTTTTGTGCGTAGAACAACACTCTAACCAACTGAACCACACAGTCAGGGATGAAGATTCTTACATTTCCCAGGAGAACAATACAAGGTCATTGAAAGCAGAAAAGTATTCCCTACCTCATTTTATTCTCAGGTGGTCAGTGAATGTTTGTGGGTGATGCTGAAGGTGCTTTTCTGTGATCCATCATCTCCACTCCTAGAAATGGCTTGTACCCAAAAACACAGCAAGATCCCATGGGACAATAGGAAATTTGGTTGAAGGGAGAAAGGGTAACAAAGACAAGGGAGTTGAGTTTACCATTGAAAGGTGCCTATTGAGTTTATTGTCATCTATCACTACACTGCTATCAAGATCAGCCCCAGTAATAGGACCACTGTTGATAGTTTTAATTCCAATTTTCTAAGTATTTAAAATACTGCCCTGCCAATGAAAGTCAGAGAGGTAAAAAAAAATGGGCAAGTATTCTGTACCCTGGCTGGTGTGGCTCAATGAATTGAGCTCTGGCCTACGAACCAAAGGGTTGTTGGTTTGATTCCCAGTCAGGGCACATGCCTGGGTTGAGGGCCAGGTCCGCAGTTGGGGGTGAATGAGAAGCAACCACATGTTGATGTTTCTCTCCCCCTCTTTCTCCCTCGCTTCTCCTCTCTCTAAAAATAAAATACATAAAACCTTTAAAAAATAAAAAAGAATAGGTAAGGGTTTCAAAATGAAAATTTAGAATACTAGGACCTATCTTTACTGGCAGTTGGACAACAACTGATTTATTCCAGCATTAGGACCACTGTTGCATGGAAAGTAGTCATTTATTTTCTGTCATCTCATCTTCACAGGTATGAAACCAGCCATCTTTCAGACTTCTACTGACTCATCTCTGACCTTCTGCCTTCACTCAGCTGGAATGCTGCCCCTAGCCCTCGGCCATCACAGCCACTCTGCACCTCCCCCGTGCCTTCTCCCTGCCCTGGCCTGAGATAGCAGCAAACCTTTCCAAGTAGGCGCTGCTCCCGCCATGTTTGGAATGCTTCAAGTAACACCGAATGTGAGTAGGAACCAGGTCCCTCCTTGCATTCTGTTACCTTCCTTCCACATTCCATACCGCCCTCTTAGCTGGAGGAGGCTGGCCTGTTATCTGCTCATGACTCCCCAGTAATGCCTGATCTGGCCCAGGTTTGTTGGGAGACTAAGCTCATTGTTCCCGTCCTCCTTGCTGCGCCAGGCCGGCAGCAGCCTCCTCCTTGTCCGCCGAAGGCCTGTTCCTATCCGGATCCTTCCCACAGGCTCTGGCCCTGCAGCTGTTTTCTGGTGACACGTACCCTGGGCTTCTCCCTCAGACTAGGGCAGAAAGCACAGAAATATGTTTGTGGAATGGCAGAGGGATCAAAACAACACAAAACAGCCAGTTCCAGAGCCTTGTACTTTCCGGGGGTATCAAAGTAGAAATGGTTACCGTGGTTTCCTTTGTGGGAGTCCCTTCTCTCCTCAAAATGAAGGGGCTTGCAGGATGCGGGGGTGAGTGGCCCTTGGCCTGGCTGTTTGCTTCAGCATGAACGTCAGTATGGGAAAGGGAGAAGAGTGAACAAAAGGCCTTGTGTATGCCTAGCAGCATCTCCTAGGGCTCAGAAATGAATCCATACTGAGCATCGGTTAGGTGCCTTGCACATTCATACGTCTTATATAGAAGTTGATGTAGTGGTTGGAATCACACAGTGTGTAGCCTTTTCAGATTACTTTCTTTCATTTAGCTATGTGCGTTTAAGGTTCTTCCATGTCTTTTCATGCCTTCATAGATCATTTCTTTTTAGTGAATAATATTTCATTGGCTGGATCAATTTATCCATTCATTTACTGAAGGGCATCTTGGTTGCTTCTATTTTTGGCAATTATGAATCCAGATGTTACAAACATCCATGTTCAGTTTTTTGTATGGATAGAAGTTTCAACTCATTTGGGTAAATACCTAGGAGACCATTGCTGAATTATAGTATAGAAAGTATATTTAGTTTTGTAAGAAAGCACCAAACTTTCTTCCAAAGTGGCTGTACCATTTTGCATTCTCTCCGGCAATGAATGAGAGTTCAGTTGTTCCACATCCTCACCAGCACTTGGTATTGTTCGAGTTTGGGATATTTGCTGTTCTAATAAGTATATAGTGATATCTCATTATTTTTAATTTGAAACTCCCTAATGACATAAGATGTTTAGCATCTTTTTCATGTGCTCATTTTCCATCTTTATATATTCTTTGGTGAGGTGTCTGTTCAGATATTTTGCCTATATTTTAAATGGGTTGTTTATTTTCTTTGTGTTCAGTTTTAAGAGGTCTTTGTATATTCTGGATAATAATTTTTATCAGATGTCTTCTGCAAATATTTTGTACCATTCTGTGACTTGCCTTCTCATTTCTTTGACAGAGTCTTTTGCAGAGCAAAAGTTTTTAATTTTAATGAAGTTCAGCTTGTCAATTGTTTCTTCCATGGATCATGCCTTTGGTGTTATGTTTCAAAAGTCTTTGCCATGACCAAGGCCATCTAAATTTTTTCTCCTGTCATCCTCTAGGATTTTTACAGTTTTGCATTTACATTTAAGTTTATGTTTCATTTTGAGTTATTTTTTGTATATAAGGTTCATGTACGTGTTCAGTTGTAGCAGTGGCATTTGTTGAAAAGACTATTTTCTCCATTGTATTATCTCTGCGCTTTGTCAAAGATCAGGTGGCTACCTTTCTGTGGGTCTGTTTCTGGGTCCTCTATTTTTTCTATTGATCTAACTGTCTACCCTTTTACCAATACCATACTGTCTTGATTATTGCCTTGAAGTCAAATAGTGCCAGCCCTTCAATTTTGTTCTTTCAATATTGTGTTGGCTATTCTTGATCTTTGGCCTCTCCATATAAAGTGTAGAATCAGTTTATATCCACAAAACAACTTACTAGAATTTTGATTTGGATCGTATTAAACCTATAAATCAAATTGGGAAGAACTGACATTTTGACTGTTTTAAGTCTTTCTATCCATGAACATGGTCTACTTCTCCAATTATTCAATTCTTTGATTTTTTTCACCAGTTTTTTATAGTTTTCCTCATGAGATCTCATGCCTATTTTGTTAGATTTATACCTAAGCATTTTACTATTATGGATCACGAATTTAAATAGTATTTTACTTTTCATTTCAAATTTGATTTGGTTTTTACTGGTATATAGGAAAACAATGGACTTATGTATATTAAACCTGTATCCTGCAAACTTGCTATAATCATCAATTACTTTCAGGAGGTTTTTTGGTCAATATTTTAGGATTTTTCTACAAAGCCAATCATGTTATCTTTGAACAGACAATTTTATTTATTGCTTCCTAATCTGTATACCTTTTATATCTTTTTTGTCTTACTGCTTTAGCTATAACTTGCAATATGATGTTGAAAGGAATGGTGGGAGCAAGTATTCTTGCCTTATTTCTAGTCTTAGTAAGAAAGCATGTAGTTTCTCACCATTAAGTAGGTTAGCCATAGTTGTTGTTTGTTTTTTTTTTTTTCTGTATTTTTATCAAGTTAAGAAAATTCTCCCTCTTTTTTTATTTATGAAAGTTTTTATCATGAATGACTGTTGGATTTTGTCAAATGCTTTTCTGCATTTATCAATTAAATGTTCTGATTTACTTTTTCCCCTTTAGCCAGTCTATGTGATGGGTTACATTAACTGAATGAGCCTTGCATACCAGGGATAAATCCCCCTTGGTTGTATTATATAATTCTTTTTATACATTGTTGGATTTCATTTGCTAATATTTTGTTGAGGATTTTGACATCTATGTTCATAAGAGATATTGGTCTGTAGTTTTCTTTTCCTGTAATATCTTTGTCTAGTTAGGGTAATGGTGGGATCATAAAATGAGTTTAAAAGTTTTTTGGTTTTTTTTTTTGCTTCAATATTCTGGGAAAAATTTTAGAGAATTGGTATAATTCTTCTTTCTTAAATGTTTAGTAGAATTCCCCAGTTAATCAATATGCATGCAATGCTATAAATTTCTCTCTAAGCACTACTTTGTGACATTCCATGTATTTGATAGGTTGTGTTTTTATTTTCATTTAGTTCAAAATATTGAAATTTTTTTTTACCATTTCTTCTTTGACCCATGTGTTATTTTTGATGTGTATTGATTATTATTCAAGCATTTTAGTGTTATTTTGATGTGTACTACTTACTAGTCAAGTAACTTAGGATTTTCCAGCTATCTTTCTGTTCCTGATTCTATTTTAATTCCATTATGGTCTGTGAGTAGACAATGCATTATTTCTATTCTTTTACATTTGTTAAGTTGTGTTTCATGGCACAGAATGTGGTCTATCTTGGTAAATGTTCTATGTTAGCTTGAGAAGAATGTGTATCCAACTGCTGTTGGATGAAGTACTCTGTAGGTGTCAATGACTGTCACTTGATTGATGGTGCTGTTGTGTTCAGCTGTGTTCTTGTTGATTTTCTGCCTGCTGGATCTGTCCATTTCTGATAGAGGAGGGTTGAAGTCTCCAGCTATGATAGTGGATTCATCTCCTTGCAATTCTGTCCATTTTGCTTCATGTATTTGATGCTCTGTTGTTAGACACAAACACATTAAAGGTTATCATTTCCTCTAAATAACTTCTTAAGTCTATGTTATACAATTTTATGTCCTGTTTTGTTCCTCACTAAAACATGGTTTTTCTGTAGGCACAAGGTCTTTTCACTCCATAAGTCCAATCTTTTTAAATGAATTTGGTTCAGACCAATTTGTGATGATTCACAGTATTACTGCAGCAAGATGCCATTTGTGTGTTATGGGGAGTGGTAGGATGGGGTATAGGATATCAGGTGGAGAACAGGGTGACAAGGAGTTGACAGCTGGCAGTTAAAATCAGCGAGAGAAGTGACAGAAGAAGATTCAGTTTTCAGGTGAGAGATCAGGTCAATGTCAGCATAGACTGGGCCAGTGATGTCCTTCTGTCCTACCACTTGGCCATCTGTACAGAGGTAGAACGAGGAATCTAAGGCAGAAGGAAGTTTTGGGGGCTTCTTATGGGAGGAGCCAGGGATATAGGCAAAAGGCAAGCCAAGGTTCAGAGTCAAGGTAAACTAGTCCCCAAGGTCGACCTTCCTCACCCAGACTGTGTGTCCAGCCGGTCTGCTAGATAGGCCTCCTGGCTTTCTTCTGAAACTCAGGGAGTTTTCCCACCTGCCACCTTCTAGTTGTATATAACTTCCTGCTTCCTTGGCAGCTGAGCCATGGTTTGAAAGTGAATCAGGATAAATGTTTGACGTATAAACCTTTTAAATAACTGCCTCTGGGAATTGCTTCAGTTATTACCCCATTCTATTCCCCTGTCTTCTGGAACTCTGGCCTTGATTGGCCATGTCTATGTTCAGAATAGAAGAAAGGGCTTTAAAGAAAGGATTGGGCAATGTTAAAATGGGAGGTTGGGTGAGGGGTGGAGTTAATGGCCATGCCCTTAGCACTACTGAGTTGGCTCTTCTTCAGTTCCAAGGCCTCCCAGGCCTTCTTACAGTGCCATCGTACCCTGGGCTTTAGGACTGGCCCTTCCCAGACAGTACCATAAGCAAGCTTTCAGTGCCAGCCAACTTACTAGCTCCAAAGATAAGGATTGGCTTTATTTTGCCCTCGGGGGGTGGTGGGGGGAGGGCTTTGGCATCTTTTGTGGACTGAAATGTCTCTTGATCTATCTCTTACTTTCTTGGAAATACAGTTGCTTCTCCATCACAGAATAATAGAAAATCCTCTATAATTGGCAACAGGATCCTCCAGTAAGTATTGCCTGAAGTAGGGAGACATAGTGTGGCAGAATCCAGGAGAGAACTTTTTTTTTTTTTTTTAAGATACTATTTTTTTATTATTTCCAGAGAGAGAGAGAGGAAGGGAGAGAGGCAGAGAGGGAGAGAAACATCAATGTATGGTTGCCTTTCACCTGCCTCCAGCCACGGACCTGACTGGAGACCTGGCTTGCAACCTGGTTGATTACGTGCCCTGGCTGGGAATCGAACCAGTGACCTTTGGGTTCTCAGGCTGGCACCTTATCCACTGTGCTAATAGTTAGGGCCTACGAGAGGACATTTTTAGTACAAACCTCTGAAGCCTCAGACTGAATCAATGTGTAATTAGTGCAGTGAGAAAAGAGCAGGAGGGAGAAGTACAGCGTTCTGGTCAGGATGCAAGGCCAGACACTCCTTGGCTTCTTCTTGCTTTGTTATTGTTCAGCTTTGTACTCATTACTTACTTGGTGCTTCAGTTTCCCAAACAAGAATTCCCAGCCTGTCCTCTCAGAGAAAGGTCCCCTATTCAGCAACTGTTTCTTGAGCCTCCACTAAGTACAGTGAGTCCCCGTAAGTCAGAGCCCTGTGTTCTTCATCTTTTATCCCAGATGCCTAGTGCAGCACGGGCACATTTAATGCAAATAATTGCATAGGTGAAAAAATGAAGAAATGAATCAATATAGGAGCACTGACCTTCAAGACTCTGCGTGGAAGGGTTGAAGGTCAAGGTAACTCACTGGTTTTGATGTCTCTAGCATCATCAACAAATCCATGGAAATAAATAGAAATCAAAGAGTTGATTTAAAAATACAGAGCACGGAGAGACAAGGTGGCTGGGTAAGTGATGGAAAGCCAGAATTTAACCAGCTCCGTTGTGTAAGAAACAATGTTGCCCAACAAGACAGTTTGTCCAATTTTATTAATATTCTTAATGATTAATTTCTTTGTCGATAATGGACATGACATGGAGAGCCTGGAGACTGAACTGTCAACCATTTCATTATTTTGGATTCTCCAAATGTCTGGGCCCTGCTAATAGCTATCAAGTGATAGATACATGGAAAGATCAGCAAGGGAAGATACAATTTTAACTTCTGGAAGTTTTTAAATAATTTCAAGTAAAATAGGCTTAAACCAAATCTCCTGGGTTACCTGAAGAGGAATGAGAGTGGTCAAGAGACATACTGATTGCCCTGACTATCTGGGTGCTCTGACATTGAGGGTTTGAGACTCCCAGAATGGGGCTGCCATAGAACCAGGTCACCCTAACGTCACTAGGAGGACCAGGTCAACAGGAGGAGCTCTGCAGATTTTTGCCTTGTCATTTCCTCTTTAAAAACAAACAAACAAACAAACCCTCCGTCTAGCTGGGATTCTGGAACACTGCCAACTCTTCCTGCCTTTTCTGCTTGTAAAATTCAACAAGCGATCATAAATAGTGGATTGCTGTCCAAAAATCCACCTGAGGAACCCTGTTGAATAGAAGGACTAACGTCAATGACTTCCGCATGGCCTCTGCTATTTAGTCCAGACAGCGAGAAGTGAGATCACAAGTCCCAGCGATGGCTCCCCTGGGTAGAGCTGAGCGCAGGGAACGGAGCGAAGCAGAGCCGCAGCCCACGAGGCAGCCCTGGTGTTTCCTTCTCCTCTGCTGGGTAATAATAAATGGCTCCAGGACTCAGCTGGTTAAAGCAACGTTCTCTCTAATGACTTTGTGGGTCGGGAACTCAGGAGCGTTCGACCGGATGGTTTTCCTGCTCCACGTGGTCAGCCAGTGGTGGTCGGCTCAGCCCGCATGCTTAGAGCCCTGTGGCCTCGTCCAGAGCTGCAGACCACGGCGTGTCTGTGCGGACCCCGTGGCTTGGAAGTCTCAGGGATGTCACCCTCCTGCCTGGTGGCTCAAAGAAAATGGAGTGTGCCAGGGGACCCAGGTGGCCGGGACAAGCTTGCGTCCTCACCTCAGAAGCTCCAGAATGTCACTGCTGTCGCGTTCTACTGATAGAGCAAGTTGCTGAGGTCAGCCCAGATCC
The DNA here is from genome assembly GCA_004026585.1 of Noctilio leporinus. NCBI lineage: Eukaryota > Metazoa > Chordata > Mammalia > Chiroptera > Noctilionidae > Noctilio > Noctilio leporinus. Next base: position 785,071 of record PVIW01000111.1, read on the forward strand.
AAGGGGCGGGCCATTCGACTTCACGTCTCGATGGGAGAAACAGCAAGGATTTATAGCCATCATTATCTAAAAACATCAGAGAATCGAAAAAATCTCGATCCAGTGAAAGTGGGCCACCTGCACAAACATCCTTTCCCTTCTCTGGCTCCTTCTCCAGGAGCAGGAAGGAGACTGGAGGGGTGCAAAGCAGGTCTTGAACACATCTGCCCACCCCTCTCAGTGACTGTGGGCCCTGCAGACATCCCTAGGGACCTGAGACAGCCTTCTCTGACCTCTCTCCTTAACCTTCCAGCCCATCTTACCTTTAAACTCTTACACCTCTGGGCGTCTTGGAAAACTGGAGATGCAATTCCTGCAGCAACAGTTAGACTTGGTGAGTAAACCAAAGCACAGGCCTCAAACCTGCACAGCCTACAAACACCCAAGTGAAGGATGTATCTCCATGTTTAAGACAAATTATGTTTAGTAAACTTCTATTATATTTTTCCAGTTCCTAAACACTGTAAAGCAAGATCATGGGTAAAAACCCATGCATCCCATGATAGACATGTGTTGCCCTCAACCATGGGTCAAGCACAGAGCTGGTCCCTGGCAGGACAAGGGAGAAGGAAGAAACGCATAGTTCCCTGACACTAAGGAGATCATAGGTAATGACAGAACCCTAGCACTTTAAAAATACCTTCTCAAAACCCTTTGAGTGGGGATTTTCATTTAACTTCATGTACAGCTGAGGAAGGAACCAGGCTCAGAGAGGTTAGGTGAGTTATTAAGGGCACACAGCAAGGGGATGGGAAAACTGGGATTACAGCTCAGTGAGGCTGAGCAGCCTCCTTTCAAGAGATAAAAATCCTCTCATAGAAAAGAAGCAAGATGTATTTCTGGGTAAACCAGAAGTGTTGACTGAGGGTGCTCGTTCACCAGTTCTTCTTAAGCCCCCCAGATCCCTCCCCCCCGCACACACACACACATCACTGGAGCTAAGAGTAGAGGACTGGAAGGGAACCTGATGCAACATGCAAGCCCAACTTTTCCATTTAAGCCACCACTTCTCCGGGCCCCATTTGTCTTATTTGGCACTTTCAGAAAGTATTCAGCCCCTCTGGAGATCAGTCTGGCAACATATAAAAAGAGCAATAAAAGTGTTCATACACTTTGACCCAGTCATCCCACTTTTGGAATATACCCCAAGGAAACATGCAAAGGAGCAAAGAAAGCAAATAGCACAAAGATGTTTATGGTAACATCATTCATAACAGTGGAAAACTGGGATGTGACCCAATGCCCAAATTGGGAAAAGGTTATGTAAACCGTGGTACATTAAGACAATGGAATGTTATGTTGCTATTAAAAGAAATTAAGTTTACAGATTCTGTTGATACCTCCAAATGCACATGTAAGACAATGTTATGAGAAAAAAAATGTCTGAGCTGGCTACAAATAGTCTGAATGCTTATTGATAAAGATCAGAAGTGAATAGGGGCCGCAAACAGCTGGTGCTTTGCGTTGATAGCATTTCCCCTGCATCTAACGTCCACAGGCCATGAAAGTTCTAAGTGTTGGTTTGGGGAAAGAAAGTGGAAAAGAGGTCCACTATTCACTTTCGTTAATGGTTAGGAAAGGGGATTTTCTAATCGAATGACTCAGTGTGCATCTGCAACAGGCCATGTCTACAAGGAGAGCCAGCTCCGCGCTCATCCAGCTAACGGAGACTCAGTGTTCAGAGCAAGGACGGGATGCCTGGCCCACACTCATTGGGCCAGATCTTGATAATTATGTGTACAGCTGTGTTCCAGACAAGATTGACAAACTGGGCCTCATTTCTCAAGTTGTTTAACTAGGATGTGATGTGACTAAACACAAGGGCATATATAAAAAGCTTGAAGAGCTTAAAAAGATGTCTCACCTGCAGCAGGAAAACCTGTCAGAGACCCCGGAAGCTCTCCTGCAGCCCTTGGGAAGTGTGCATGTGGTGGAGGGGTGCGCTTATTTGGGGGCTGGGAAGGAAGCAGCAAGAGCTGTGGACAGAAGTTATGCAAGATCAGACTTGGAGTCAATACTAGGAGAGTCCTTCAAAAGAGGCCGTGGGTTGCACACAACTGAGAGTAGGCAAGCCGAGTGTGTAAAGTTCTATCACAAACTAATAGCCTGTGTTTCTGTGATCCTCACTTTTACTTTTGCCAACTTAAGTGGGTTTATGCTTCAACCGGGGAACAGATAGAGTTTCTCTATTCATGAAACCCCGAGGGGAAGGCTTCTGGTAAATATGAAATATTCTGCCCTTAATATACTAAAATAGCTCCACTGACCTACTGTCAGGGGAAATTCCATGGTGAGTTGTTTTCCTTGGACTGATCATATGTGTTTATGAAGTGATGCTGTGGTGAATTACAAACAACCCAGACGTACAACCTGTTGAATTCACCCTTTCCAGTGAAAAGTTGTCTTGAATTAAGCAGCACCTATGATCTTTGACCTCATTAATCGAGCAAAAATCTCTCAATCACCTATTTGTATCTTTAAATCAATGTAGCAGGCCCACTAAGGAATGTAAAAAAAGTATTAGCCATGACCCTGGCCTTCAGAAGGTTTACATTAGCATGATGTGCTAGTCCAGTGGCTTCTATACTTTTTAAATTGAGAACCTCTGTTGGTAAAAAAAAAAAAAAGGTTGAACATGTACCCCGCAATGCATGTATATTAAGGTACAAATTTATATGTGACCTACTGTGAAAACATAGTTAAATAGTTATAGTTTATTTTCTCTTATCTGTAGGTACAAATATACAAGCAGTTCTCATTTTCCCCCCAATTGGATGATGTTGCTCCCCCCACCTGGCTCATCCCCCATCCCCTTGGTGTGAACACTCACTCTGAAGACTGTAGCTCTTGCCAACTGAGAGGTGAGTCTGATGGTATCAGACAAGCTGAAGCAGGAACAAACACATCAGGGTTTAAGAGAACGGGAGATGTCCGGTAAATACCACCATCCGTGAAAAAAAAATGTAGGTCTCTAGATAGATATTAGAGTTGAAATTAAAGCAACTTTCCCCAAACAAGTTTAAAAATATGATCAATGCATGTTTTTTTTTTTTGTAAAATATAGGCGCCTTTATATAATATGAATAGAAAATTAAAAAAAATAAGGGTCCCCAGCCAGGGCACATAACCAGGTTGCAAGCCAGGTCTTCAGCCAGGCCTGTAGTTGGAGGCAGGTGAAAGGCAACCATACATTGATGTCTCTCTCCCTCTCTGCCTCTCTCCCTTCCTGTCTCTCTCTGGAAATAATAAATAAAATCTTTAAAATATAAAATAAAAAATACACTTCTTTAAAAAGTAAAACAAAATTAAAAAATAAAGGTTCTCATCATTGAATTTAATGATTGATTCATTAACTAATTCAATCTTTACCAAGAACTTGCCAAGTCCCAATGAGGCAATGCTATGCACTGGGGATACAGCAGAAAGAAAAAAAGCCAGAAGGTCCCTGAACTTGTGAGACAAAAACAAGTGCATGAAACAGAAAATACACACACAGGTGAACAAATCTCTAGTTACAAACTGGGATCCGTGCCCTGAAGTGAATAAGCCAGGTGCTGCGACAGAGGGAGGGGGAACTCAGTTAGATGTTCAGGGCAGGCCTCTCAGGAGAATGCCACCCAGCCCAGGACAGGGGGCTGAGGAGAGGCCGTGCCCTGCGAAGAGGAAGGCGTCATCAACAGCACACCGCCAAGCGCACAGAGTGACACCCCAGGTCCCCCGCACCATCAGAAGCCCTTGGAGCACATCAGGTGTGCCTGAAATGTCCTCTACAGAGGTCAGAGCAGAATCTGGCCCATTTTAGGTGTTCGCTACATTGTGCAACCAACACGGGACTCTAAGAAGAGCCTCCCTGTTAGTGGGCGACTGATACTCTCAGTTCAGTGCAGCACATCCATTCTCTTTTCCTGGTCAAGGCTTCCTGGTAACTGACAAATGGCATGAACATAAGACTTCCCACCTGTAGACAAGCCACGCACTTGCCCTGCCTCGGGTGAGCTATCAGCAGGGTTACGACAATCCATACCTGGAAATAACAAAGGCAGCTGTGGATTTGTTCTCAAGTTGTTAAAATTCCCAGCAGCGGCGCCTGCTTTATCTCAAAATGTTAAGACGCTGGGATGAGCACGTTGTAGGTTCCCTGCCCACGGCAGATGCTAATGGATGGTAGGTAGGGTGGATTTATGAGGCAGTATCATCTGGGAATCACATTCTGTCCATTAGGTCGAGGTAAGTGCCGGCAGGAATGTGGGGAAGAGGGGCGCTGACGTGAGGAAGCAGATAAGTGGTGACCGGCGCCTTAACTGAATCCAGCCAGTCCCTGGGGGACAGCTTCGCACTGGGCAGCCCTGCGAGCAGCCTGCAGGTTCACTTAACCCTCCGAAATTTGAAATTCAAAACACCAGCCTTTGGCTGTTTCATTTCACTTGCTTTTTATATTCACTTACATGACAAGAAAGCTTGAAGAAAAATCGCCCAGACACACTTTAGATTAAATATTAGAACTGACAGTCTGCCCATGAACTCCAACTTGTCTCAACTTCTAGGGTCTTGCGGAAGATGGAGCAAAACCACGGTTCTGGGAGGTACCATTAACACTCACTTCATTTCTGGATCCTTCCAGTGGAAAAGACGGAGAGGGAAAGCACCTTGATTCTGTTTATAGATAACACTGAACCTGGTTAAAACTGGGCATCAAAAGAGCATCACAAGAGAAAGATGTCTTTGTCCTGCAACCAGGAAGCGCACAGACACTTTTAATATAAAATCCCTGTCACTTTAATTTCAAAGCAACATGAAATACAGTGCGTCCCATTGTACCATAAGAATGTAATCTGAGCTAGTTTTAGTCATCGTTTATAAAGTTAAAATAGGTAGCAACAAACTGTGCCCAAACTGAACAAGGGAAGAGGAATGTATTATAGAGAGTAGAGACCAGAATTTGGTCTGATCCCCAGGAAAACCCCCAAATTGACAAATAATAGGTGGTAAGGGAAGCATTGAGACAAGGAGCCAGTGGTAGATCCAAGCTAACTTATTATCATTAAAGGTTTTTTTCTTTCATTTCTTTAAGTATTTGTTTACGGATTGATTTTAGAAAGAAAGGGAGAAAGAAACATTCATTTGTTGTTGCACTTATCAGCGCATTCATTGGTTGATGCCTACATGTGCCCTGACAGGGGATCGAACCTGCAACCTCGGTGTATCGGGATGATGCTCTAACCAACTGAGCTACCTGGCTGCGACTCTTTAAAGATTTTTAAAAATATTTTATTTATTATTTTTAGAGGGAGGGGAAGGGGGAGAGGCAGAGAGAGAGAGAGACATGGATGTATGGTTACCTTTCACCTGCCTCCAGCGACAAACCTGGCTGAAGACCTGGCTGGAGACCTGGCTTGCAACCTGGTTTGGTGCCCTTGCTGGGAATCGAACCAGCAACCTTTGGGTTCACAGGCTGGCGCTTTATCCACTGTGCCACCAGCCCGGGCTGAAGATATTTTTAAAGATTAGTTTTGTTTTGTTTTTTAAATAATGGAAGCTTGTGTGCTGTTGTATCATGATTTGCAACACATTAAACGTAGCTCGTCGTGGTCTCCTCGTGGCCAGAGGGAGCTATGCGTGCTCTGCGGGCGGGCAGCCGTCTCCACGGGAATGAAAGAGCCCGAGGGGCCGCTGGCCTGCGTGGGCCTGCACAGCTGCCCCTGGGACCTGGGGCATGTCTTCATCCCCGACCATTTCATAGTTTTGTCCCCCTCCAGATGGAAACATGGAAAATAGTTTATCAGGTTTATATTGGACCCATGTCTTAAGGGACAGTTGGCATGTTGGCGGGTGCCGCACAGGTGTCCACTCACCCACTCCCACTTGGGAGAGCTTCTACGAGCCCCAACTTCGTTCTCTGACCCTCAGTAAAATGAGAATGCCTGATGGAGGGGCTTTGCGAGAATTAACACAGCAGAGGTCAGACGCACGGGGAGAGCTTTAACACACGTGGATGTCCTTCTAGTCTTCGCAAGCGCGAGGACTGAATGTTTTATCTGCTGCTCTTTGCTTTATTCCGCCCTGGGGGCAAGGCACGCGGTCTGGGTGTCGGGAGGGCTTGCGTGTGGCTTGGGTAGTAAAGAGGGGTCTCCCCACTTCCCTTTGGCTGTTTTGGTGTTTTGATATAAAAGAACCCAACTGCTCCTGCCTAGGCTGCAGGGTGGGTGGGTTGGGGAGGGGAGGGGTTGCAGGAGGGCTCCAAAGAGTCTAGCTCCTCTGGAATCCTGTGGCGGGTGGTGGCCACTCAGGACGGGCCAGCGTTGATGTTGCTACGCTGGCCACCAGGCGCTTCCCCGTGGCTCCCTGAGCCAGGTCGCAGGTGACCCTGCTGCTGGGGCCTGGGGAGACTTGGGGTGCTCTGGGGATTCCAACGCCGTGGTCGTGGATGGGAGAGTGGACTTCCCGAAAGAGAAGCTCGCCCACCCAGGTCAGTGACCCAGGTCAGCTTTGGGGAGACTGGGGGTGGGGGAGCACCTCCCCAGGGTGCTCGGCACCTGCGCGGGGGCGGTTACTGGCAGGGCAGCCCGGGTGGCCGGCAGCAGTCGTGGGCGGCCACCAGCGAGCCGCTCCACCGTCCGGCTCTTGCCTGCGGGCCGGTGGAAGCCTCAGCCACGACCCTTGCGCGCCTCACCTCGCAGTCAGGGGTGGCGGGAACGGGGTCGCTGGGCCACGGAGCCCATTTGCACGGGAGGCTGCGGGAGGTGACCTATGACCGCGTCGTGCGGGGTTCTCAACATGATCTTGATCGCTGAGACGGATAGATTAAAAACCCAAACCATAAAGTATAATAGAACTCATACACGCCTTGTCTTAAAGTAAACTAAGGTAGGCAAGGGGGGAATTAACCTAATATTCACTTTGATTAAAATTTTTTTTTCACTGAGAATTTTATACTAGGCTACAAGCTCATGGTAAAGAGTTTGATGTTTAAAACTATACGTGCACAGTCTGAAGCGAGAGCACTGGTGATGTGGTGTGGAAGATAGCTAATGGCTGCCCTTGCAACCAGGCAGAATTTGCTCAAAAACATGTTTGTGAATGAGATGAGTTTTCTCATGAGGTTGTGGCACCTGCATGGGCTCTACAAGAAGAGGAAGTCCCCTTGAGTTCATGGTGTCTCAAGGTCTCTTCTGGACACTTTGGTGGGGAGGAGCCCACTCCTGAGCAGGCCCTTGTCTTCCTGGAGCAGCAGCTAGGTATGCCGACCCTCTACCTGAGAGCAGCCGCGACCCCAGACGAAGAAAGCTTTCTTCCTGTTGGAAAGCTGATCTGGCTTCTTCACTATGTACCTGTGTGATTCCCACCCAGGTCAGGCAGCGGTGAAGTAAATAGACGCAGAGAGCAAGTCCCAATTCTGGGGTGGAATCAAGGACTCGGTGAATGTCATCGGTGCCCTGTGTCATCAACTAGAAGCCCTACATTTGACAACAGCAAGGTAGTCATCAGTTCAAGCTTCTGCATGTTGATTACGTGATAAAACTGATTACCTCTTAATAATGAAGAATTCTGTCACTGAATTTTTTTTTAGGTGGCCCTTTCTTCTTCATTCACTAAAAATATTGTGAAGATTTAAAACCTAGTTTAATGAATTCATATCAGCAAGGATCGCTGCTTCCTTCCATGACTCAGGTAACATACTTTTCAAATTCTGTTGTTTACAGAAGCAAGTCACCACTGGGTCATGTTTACAATGAACACAGGCAAAAGAGCAGCGACATATTTAAATAAAAGTAGCAGGCTACATCAGGTCTGTGCAGGAAGAAATTTTTAAATACGCGTAGATACAGATACTCAAATCTGTTTTTAGGTAAAGTCTTATCCCAAATTTAGTACATGCCAAAGTGATTAAAAACGAAGCCATTTTTAGTTATGAGTGTAAAAATGAATCTGCTTTTCTTCTTTTTCCTGATGAAACAGGAAACATTTTCACCAATTTTAAGGTGATTTATAACAGCCAAATGGACTTTTAGGGAGTTTTCCAAAATCAAAAGAAAGGGGCTAGTTAGCTGATGTTACATATGAGAAAACCTGGTATCGGAATGAATTTTGTCCAAATATATAAAAAATTAGCAAAAATCAAAAGTACAGCATGTCTCATAGGCTCAGAATTGCTACTAAAATATGTGGATAAGTATATGATTTATTATACAGTTTAGATTGTTATAAATGCAGTATTCATTTGAAGGTGATGTTAAGACTTATTAAGAATACAAGCTTTGGTTTGATTCCCCGGCCAGGGCACATAACCAGGTTGCAGGCCGGGTCTCTGGCCGGGTCCGTGGCTAGAGGCGGGTGGAGGGCAACCATACATTGATGTCTCTCTCCCTCTCTGCCTCTCTCCCTTCCCCTCTCTCTGGAAATAATAAATAAAATCTTAAAAAAAAAAAAAAAGAATACCAGCTTTGAGCCCTGGCTGGTGGCTCAGTAGCTTGAGCAGCAGCCTGCAAACCCAGGTGTCACTGGTTCAATTCCCAGCCAGGGCACATAACCAGGTTGCAAGCCAGGTCTCCAGCCAGGTCTGTGGCTGGAGGCAGGTGAAAGGCAGCCATACATGGATGCTTCTCTCCCTCTCTGCCTCTATCCCTTCCTCTTTCTAAAAAAATAATGAATAAAATCTTTAAAAAAAAAACAAAGAAAGGAATACAAGCTTTGCCCTGGATGCTGTGGCTCAGTTGGTGGGAGCCTCGTCCTGTAGACAGAAGGGTCTTCAATTCAGTTCCTGGCCTGGGCACGGGCCTGGGTTGTGGGTCTGGTCCTGCCAGAGGGTGTGTGCACAAAGCAGCTCCCCCCACTGATGTTTCTCCCCCAAATCAAAAAGCATGTTGTCAGGTGAGGATAAAAACAAAATTACAAGCTTTGTTAACCAAGTATATTATAATTTTCTATTGTTAGAAATTGTTATCAGTAATTTTGTATCTCAGCCCTTCTCTTGTCAGGCTTGACACTCAGCAGAGCTTCCAGCTTAAGAAAACATTTGAAACCTTTCTTTCAGTTGCTTTTAACAGGAGACTCCTTGAATGAATTAAACCTGCTTAGTGCTGCTGACACTCATGTTTCCACCGGCTGGCGGTGCTGACCCCAGGGTTCAGGAAGGTAGAAAGATACCCAGATAACCTCCAAAAATAACACATACTAGTGGAGGCAGCCGCTGTCTTCACAACGCTTTACTGCATTGGCTGTTTTTCAGTTCAAGCTGCCTCCCTCCATGGGGAACTGTTTGTGAACTACTCCATCTTCTAGTTCCCTGGGTTGCCTCTCTCCCCAAATCTGTGTACCTGAGGCTCATCCCTCCTCTGCCCAGAGATCTGTTGCCTTTAGTCCTTCTCCTCTTCTACTTAGTGCTCTGATTTAAAATGCAAATATTGAATTTAACATGACTTCTCAGGGCTGTTTGAAAAGGCTCTGGAACAACAACCAAGATGGGTGGGGTGGGGACAGACGGGTGAGGGGGTAGTTCAGGGAATAAATCTAGTATGGATCTACCTACTGCTATGAGGAGTCACAACTTGTTAAAGAGTCTACTAAAACACTATTTTAAAAAGCATTTTATTCATTTTTAGAGAGGGGGGAAGGAAGGGAGGAAGAGCGGGAGAGAAATATCAATGTGTGGCTGCCTCTCATGCAACCTCCACCTGGAAACCTGGCCCACAACCCAGGCTTGTGCCTTGACTAGGAATCGAACCTATGATCCTTTGGTTCACAGGCCAGAGCTCAGTCCACTGAACCACATCAGCCAGGGCTAAAACACTATTTTTTATTAAAAAAAAACCCAAATGCTATTTTATTCTGTGGATGTTGTATATGCATCAAATCAATAAAGAAGGACAGCATTAAACAACCCATTTATGTCCCAGTCATGTTCCTGGGGCCAGTTTCAAATTTGCAGCCCTGCCTAAGCTTGACGGCAGCTATCTCAGTTTCAAAAATCCCCTGGCCTCCAGATCATTCTTCTTCCTCAAGTGGAAAAAGAACACAGAACCAATGACAACCACAGTATTTGTAGACCAAACCAAGGACACAGGTAGAAAATTGAATGAAGCGATGAAAGAGAAACAGGAGTTCATGTTGGTGTTGCATGCTCGGACACCAGGCAACCGGGAAGATTCTGTCCTCAAGTGTGAGGACGGATGCCGTAATCTGTAAAAGGCTAAAACAGTGTCCAAGGCGGGCATCAGCACAGAGAGACGAGCTGAGAAGGAAGTACCGGGCAAGGTGGGAGAGGTCGGAGAAAGAGGGATGAGTCCGGTTCGGGAAATTCCCATCTTGAAGACAGTGAGCTATTGACGCAGAGGTGTACCAGACACAGTCACAGGCCTCCAGCTGGACGCTGAGTAGCGGAGTGAGTCTGCGGACAGAGACTTAGGAGTCACCTACTCCGGGGTGACGCTTGAGGCTGCAAGCAGATAAGGCAGCGTCTGCAGAGCAGGCGTCATCAATGACAGTAGCCCTTCAATTTTCCCATCGTGTATCTCCATCGCCTTTCACCTGCCTCCAGCTGGGGACCTGGCTGGAGACCTGGCTTGCAACCTGGTTATGTGCCCTGGCTGGGAATCAAACCAGTGACCCTTGGGTTCACGGGCTGGCGCCCATTCACTGTGCCACTGGCCAGGGCTTGATACATCTTTTCTATGTATGAGTTTTCTGTTTTAGTGACTGTGTCCAAGTCACTTTGAACGGTATCCAGTGCAATATCACTAGCAAGTAGGCTCTTAATGAGCAGCCTCATTATCCAGCTATGAGTTAGTTTGGCCAGGGCTTGGGGACGGGAGGGTGCAGCTCCCGGACACAGAGTGTGGAGCTCAGGGTGAGTGAAGAGACAAGGCTTATCTAAAGTGGATCCTGGTAGAAGAGGACCAGAGAGCCAACAGAACAAGGTAGACAGGGAGATCAGAGGTTTGATGAGGAAGGAGGGAGTGTCTAACATGTCACCTCCCTTTCCAGTTACACGCTGCTGTTCTCGCAGAAGCTCTGACAGTCTGTTCATGGTTACGTGGTACCATAGGCGTTGGGGTGTACATCCACGTGTGTGCCTTCTGGGTGTAAATGAGTGTCTTTTCTTAAAGTCGGGGGTGCTTTGGACTCTCTTTGAAGAACCCCATTGTATGCATCTCACAGCGGGGGCTGTGTCAGAAGTCTGCCCCTTATGGTCTGCCCCGGAACCTTCAGGAACTATTCCAGCCCTCCTGCAACCTGGCACTGTAGGAAAGGGTGTCCCCTGGGTGTCCACGATTCAAGGGCCACACCCTGGCTGTGCCGTGTTCCTCACACCATCCACCTCACTAGACAGATATTTGTATCCTCGCAGATCAGTATGTTCTGCCTTGGTCTCCTTAGGCGTGTGTCTATCTTTTTGCTGCTGCGCTTTCGCAGAAAAGCGTGCCTTGGGAAACGTTTGACCTGGCCCAGAGACCTCTGCACTTCCAGAGCCGTCTGGTCATTCCAGGGTTGGTCCACACCCTGGGGCTGGCCTCTAATTCCTCCTTTCTGACAGGCTTGCCCCCTTGGTGATGAAGGTGAGCGAACTGTCGAATGCTGAAACAGCTACAGTTAAAAATGGAATGTCTATGATCATCAGCAACAAATAAAAGAAACTAGAACTCAAATGAATAAATAACAGCACATCTTTGTGTGACTGTGCAGCTCTTTTGGTTATATTTTTCTCTTTTGAATAAAATTAGAGCCAATTGCTCTGTTTATAGAAAAGGCTTGGCTTTGCCAAGCAGATTGGCAGCGAGGATGTTCTTGCAATAAAAGAACAACATCCTAATATCTTTTCCTAGCTCTAACCTATAAAACGCAGTCTCTGATGCATTTCCAGACCTCAGGGAATTATAACTTCCTCCCATCACCACCAACACTGGAAAGCCAAATCTTTATGCATTCTTTGACCAAATGGAGACGGTGCACGTGTCACGTGTGGAGACAGGGCTAGGCACTATGAGAGTTACAGTCACTTGAAAGCTGTGAGCCCCAGCCCACAGGCACTCACAGCCTATCTGGTGAGATAAGACACGTACAGTTCGCCTCGCTACTATGCAGCGTGCCATTAATGTCATGTGAGCGAGTGGTGGGGATTTCCAGAGCCATGGGATTTCAGAGGACAGAGAGAAAATTTCTGACTTAACAGAGGAAGTACAATTGAGCTGGGCTTTTGTTTATTCAACATATCCTTTTTAGATGACCCTGAGGACTGGGTACAGTGCTAATTGCTGGGGAACACAAGAGTGGGCCAAACAGACATGGTCTGTGGCCCCAGGGATTGTCTAAAAGGGAAATGGGTACTGATCAGATGATTGCACAGTTATATGATGATAACTCATGGTAAGTTGAATGCATGGAATAGAGGGAGCTAGAGGGACACAAAGGAGGGGGCCTGTGGGAGGGCTGTGGCAGTTGAGGTCTACATACGAGTAGCAGTTAACTAGGAAAAAAGAAAGGAGAGGGGAGTGGGTATGGCGGTCAAAGGGAACAGCGTATGCAAAGCTCTTGAGGTAGCAGTAAGCATGGCAAATTAAAAGTTTCAAATGTCCCACGTAGATGGAGCAAAAATGATGGAGAAGAAGGAAGAACAAGAAGAGAGTGGAGCCAGACCATGCAGGGCCTAGCCAGGTAAGGACTTTTCATCTTGATCCCCAAAGGTCGCTGGTTTGATTCCCACCCAGTCAGGACACATAACCAGATTGCAAGCCAGGTCTCCAGCCAGGTCCCCAGCTAGAAGCAGGTGAAAGGCAAATACGTTGATATTTCTTTCCCTTTCTTCCTCCTTCCCTGCCCTTCTCTCTAAAAATAATGAATAAAATCTTTAAAAAAGAAACCAAAACACGATTACAGTCACCTGGTGGGGGATGATGCCCGCAGGTGTCCCGAGCGAGCGCAGAGCGAGCGCAGAAGACAGAAGAGCGACTGGAGGAATCACGCCCACCCAGGCAACAGGCGTTGGAGGAGGGGGAGGTGGGTGGGGAAATACTGGGGAGTAAAAAGCTGGTACCCATTCTTAACCATAGGTGGTGACGTTAGGGGGCCTTTGCCCTCAATCCAGCATTTCCTTCCTATAAAAAGAGTTTGCCTCAGCCCTTCTTCCTCTCCAGAGGCAGCTGCCAAGAAACGCAAGCGGTCTGTCCAGCTCATTCTGGCCGTGACTGAGCTGAAGCAATGCTGGGGCCCGGGGTGGCTAAGTCTACTTGCCAGTGGGGTTGGGACATCGGGCCCCTTTAGTCTCGGTGCTGAATTAAGTCCTGCCCTATCAGAAACACCACGATGAAGTTTTCAGTTTCTTGCCCTCCACATTTACCTTTAACATCTCAGATTTTTATAATCTGGGCAGGGAAGAGGGATGCTAGTTACGAGGGAATCCTCTGAGACTCCCAGCAGGCTGGATGTGGGGATCCCTTGATGGATGAGTAAGATTTTGACAGAGATGGAGGGAAAGGCATGACAGGTGAGTGGACAACAAAAAGAAAGAAGCAAACTGGAAGAGAAGTACATGAGGCCCGAGTGTGGAAAATGGAATGAACCAATCTGGGTAGGGATAAAGATCTACGTGGGGAAGGTGCTAAAATCAGGCTTGAAGGATGAGTTGGGTTAAGATTGTGGATGGTCCAGAGGGCCATGCTAAAGGTTTTGTATTTTAACCTACAAGCAAAGGGAAGTTGCTGCTGTAAGGTTCAAGCAGGTGGATCTAAACAACTCGTGGTATGCAGGGTAGTTTAGAACATGGAAATGAATTAGGAGATTATTTTAAGACCCTGAACAAGAATGAGAATGACAAAGAAAATAAACATGTGAAGGAAACCTAACAGGTCTTCCCTAGAGGAACACATGTGATGGGCGATAGATAAGAAGAATTCAAGGGTTTGCAGCTTAAACTGTCTCAACAATTTTTAATGCTTATGCAAATTATTATATATTTATTTCACAGAATAACATATTTCTTTTTGTGGCAAAATTGTAATATATTGAAAGTGTACAGTGTGATGATTTTATGTGTGAAATGATTCCCACAATCAAATTAATGAACACATTTATCATCTCACATACTTTCAATTTAATTTAATTTAATTTAATTTTTGTTCTATTACAGTTGTCCCCTTTTCTTCCCATTGCTCTCCCCTGTCCCATCTACCTGCCCCCACTCCCACAGTCAGTCCCCACCCTGTTGTCCATGTCCATGGGTCATCTATACTAGTTCCTTGACTAAACTCATATTTCTATAAAATATTACTTATGTAATATGGGAAATACTTGTTACAATGCCTATGAGTGTAGCTCAGAAAAGATAATATATGCAGAAGGCAAAAATATTACTAACTAAATGAACCAAAAATTTCAAATGAGATTATCTTTGGGCGGTAGAATTCTATGCGGTAGCTCTTTCCTCTTTTATGTATTTCATAAAATTCTAAAATTTATAATTTTAGAATTATGTATTTATACATAATTATAGTATGTATTTATAATTATAAAATTTTAAAACTTCTTTAAAGGAAAAGTATAGTTAAGAAAAAAACTAGAGATCCATAGCTGGAGGCAGGTGAAAGGCAACCATACATTTATGTCTCTCTCCCTCTGCCTCTCTCCCTACACCTCTCCCTAAAATAAAATCTTTTAAAAATACATTTAAAAAAAAGAAGAAGAAAAGAAACAGCACTGTTCAATCAAAATTCACGTGGAAACTGAAAGAGGGGAAATCACAACTGATACCTCAGAAATACAAAAGATTGTAAGAAATTACTACAAACAACTCTATGACAAAAAATATGACAACCTGGGTGAAATGGACACATTTCTGGAAAGGTATAATCTACCAAAACTGAACCCAGAAGAAGCAGAAAGCCTCAATAGGCCAATAACAACCAGTGAAATTCAAGAAGTAATTCAAAATCTCCCTAAGCACAAAAGCCCTGGACCAGATGGCTACACAGGTGAAATTTACCAAACACTTAAAGAAGAACTAACTCCTATCCTCCTCAAGCTCTACCAAAAAATTCAGGAAGAGGGAAGACTCCCAAACTCGTTCTATGAGGCCAATATTATTCTAATCCCAAAACCAGGGCAAGACACAACTAAGAAAGAAAGCTACAGGCCAATATCTCTAATGAACATAGATGCTAAAATTCTAAACAAAATATTGGCCAATCGGATTCAGCAGTATATTAAAAAGATCATACACCATGATCAAGTGGACTTCATCCCAGGGATGCAAGGATGGTAGAACATTCGTAAATCAATCAATGTAATACACCACATCAACAAATTGAAAGATAAAAACCATATGATCATATATATAGATGCTGAAAAAGCATTTGATAAAGTGCAGCAACCGTTTGTGATAAAAACCCTCAGCAAAATGGGAATAGAGGGAGCATACCTCAACATCATAAAGGCCATCTATGAGAAACCTGAAGCCAACATCATACTTAATGGACAAGAACTGAAAGCTTTCCACCTAAGATCAGGAATGAGACAAAGCTGTTCACTTTCTCCACTTCTATTCAGCATTGTCCTGGAAGTTATAGTTATAGCCATCAGAAAAGAAAAAGGAATCAAAGGTATCCAAATTGGAAAGGAGGAAGCCAAACTGTTATTATTTGCAGATGATATGATAGTGTACATACAAAACCTGATTGGTTCCACCAAAAATTAACTCAACCTAATTAGCAAATTTAGCAAAATAGCTGGGTATAAAGTCAATATCCAGAAATCAAAAGCATTTTTGTATACCAATAATGAAAACAGAAATAGAAGTGAAAAAACATATGCCATTTACCATAGCAACAAGAAAAATAAAGTAACTAGGAATAAACTTAACTAAGGAGGTAAAAGGCCTGTACTCAGAAAACTATAGTACAATGAAGAAAGAAATCAAGGATGACACAAATAAATGGAAGTATATACCATGTTTATGGATGGGAAGAAATAACATCATTAAAATGTCCATACTACCAAAAGCAAACCACATATTCAATGCTATCCCAATTGAAATACCAATGACAGTTTTCACAGAAATAGAAAAAATACTTCAAAAATTTATATGGAGCCAAAAACGCCCATGAATAGCCACCACAATCTTGAGAAAGAAGAACAAGGTAGGAGGAATCACAATACCGGACTTCAAACAATACTACAAGGCTACTGTCATCAAAACAGCCTGGTACTGGCATAAGAATAGACATATAGATCAATGGAACAGAATAGAGAGCCCGGAAATTAACCCAGGACTCTATGGTCAACTAATATTTGACAAAGGGGGAAGGAACATCCAATGGAGTAAAAACAGTCTCTTCAACAAATGGTGTTGGGAGAACTGGACAGCAACATGCAAAAAGATAAAACTAGACCACCAACTTACACCATACACCAAAATAAACTCAAGATGGTTAAAGGATTTAAACATAAGCAGTGCCACCATAAAGTCCTGGAGAAAAATATAGGCAGTAAACTTTCAGATATCCTACGCAAAAATATGTTTACTGATACTTCACCAAGGGCAAAGGAAATCAAAGAACGAATCAACAAATGGGATTATATGAAATTGAAAAGTTTCTGTTCAGCTAAAGAAAATATCAGCAAAATTCAAAGGGAACCAACTGTATGGGAAAACATAATTGCCAATGATACCTCAGACAAGGGTCTGATCTCCAAAATATACAAAGAACTAATGCGACTCAACACCAGGGAAACAGACAGCCCAATTAAAAAATGGGCAAAGGACCTGAACAGACAACTCACTGAGGAAGATATACAAAGGGCCCAGAGGCATATGAAAGA